>OU892278.1:31331591-31647943 GCA_917834065.1 Ceutorhynchus assimilis | reverse complement strand
CTTGAAGCACAAACACAATAGTTGTATTCCTTTCACACCTAGGAGGAATTCCGGAACAGCTCCGGGGCGTTACGCGCTTATTCCTTTCGAAAAGTGTTTGTTGCACCCTTTGAATTTAATAGCGTTTTCTGTTGGTAAAACTCGTGCTGCACTCATGCAAAAATTATGTTCTGTTGGCAGTTTCCGAGCGGGTTTTTATGTTCTATTGGAAAACCAGGGCAATCAATTATTGCCCTCGTGCAACTTTTCCAGCACGAGGTCAGAGAGCTCGTGCCAATGTCAGGGCACAACAAAGATGGCGTAAAGTGCCGAAAAGTCTGTGTATAAACAAAACCAAAAAATTATGGATATCGATATTGATAAAATTCTATATTTTTTATCTTCGTCGAGCGACAGCGATGAAGAGGAAGAATTATTAGGTCTGTTTCTGCAGAAATCACAAGCCAGTCAGAGTGAATTTCATTGGTTGAAACTAGTTTTCTGACTGTTTCTGACTGTTTTCAACCAATGAAATTCACTCTGAGTGGTTTGTGATTTCTGCAGAAACAGACCTATTTTATTATCTACAATTGCAGGCTTATGATGTATCATTTTCTGTTATTTTAACAGCAACGTCAAAATAGAGACAGAAATAGATGTTGAGCCTTAACACAGACGTTGAAATAACAGGACAGGATACATCATAGGCCTGGATGTTTGCCACGGATAATGAGATACCAATTCAATGTGACGTGGCGGCCAAGCAAGTTGTTTTGGATATGTTTTTATGCGTATTTTAAATTATTTCGCATACAGTTTTGCTTACAACTTTGATTTTCATTATTTAATAAAATATTTGTTGACTAGGTACCTGACTATTAATTCCGGCAGAAACTAGATATTTTTTGTGTGTTTTTGGCCCATGTGTGACCGCCACGCCATCTTGAATGTCACGTGGTTTGAATTCAAGGAATTGCCTAATTGGAATTATTTCTGCACATCTCGGGAGACAGCATAATTATGTACTTTACATACAGGAAAAAACTTCCGTTTTCAACTTTTTCATACACACAAACGTTTTTAATTTTTATTCCATTGAAAATATCTTTAGGTTAGGTTAGAGATCAGGGATCGTTAAATAATAAATTTGAAAAGAATGACAAAACGCGCCAAATTCATGTTCTTTTGGGATTGCACTAAACGTGAACTGATTCAGTGTTGAGTGCAGAACTCGGACAGCACGAGTTTTACCAACAGAAAACGCTATAAAACTACAGGGCTGCGTTCAAAAACGGCTAAAGCCGAGCCAAAATTGGCATATTGCGTTAAAGTTCGGCTCCAGCGTGCCAAAAACGGTTGGCTTTACACGTTCCAAATCGGCCGCGGTAAAGTAACTTTTGGAGGCTCTTTCAACTGAGTCTAGAAATAGTTATACGAATTTTGATTGGATGAGACCAAATTCAATATGGCGTGGCGGCCAGCAAGTTAGTTATGAATATGTGTTTTGATGCATATTTCAATTACCTATTTTGTTTGTTTGCAGCTTTGATTTTGATTATTCAATAAAATATTTGTTAACTAACTACGTAAACTATTAAGTCGGGCAGAAACTAGATATTTTTTGTGTTTTTTGGTCCATGTATGGTCGCCACGCCGACGCCATCTTGAATGTTACGTGGTTTGGATTGCCTAATTGACAAACGGTATTTGGCGTTCCAGAAAATTCACACCAGATTTGGCATCGCCGGTAGAAGGGGAATAGTAGGTTTTGGCATTAGCATTGCCATCTTTGAACGCACTCCTGGAAGGAGCGTTTTCTATCTGTCACTACAGACAACGAAGGGACGGAAACGGCCATTTTGAGCCTCCAAGTTTGGACTCATCATTTGTTTTGGTGGTTCCCTGTGCAGGGACGGAGCCATGGGGGGGACTGGGGGGGGGGGGGGGTGGCGCCCCCCCCCCAAAGTTCCTGAAATATATTGAAAGTTGAGAAAACTTAGATAAAAAATTTAAAGTTGGGAAAAATTGGTAGACAAAAATTTGCGCACCTGATTTGAGAGGACTAATTAAAATTAACATTAGGATCGTGTCACGTGTCGTAATGAATTGCAAAATCACAAATCACCGGACAACAGGATGACGAAATCCCAATGGTCGCGGCGATTTCTTGCGTTGTACTCTGCACTGCACTAGCGCCACTAGCCTGTGGCAGTGGCACGTGACACTTGTGACAGTAGTAGCACTAGCACCACTAGCGCTATATATAATATAATCCAAACATCTTATATAATGTTGCCTTCTGCATTCTGCGCATTCTTCGCTCGCTATTCAGATTTCAGCAGAACTCTGAATCCTGGTGCTCTTGAGTTGAAGAAATAGTTTTTGGTTTTTTTAAACATTTTTCTTATACCCACATGTTTTTTTATAAAGTTGTTATTTTATTTGATTATATTATTTGTAGGTCTAGTCTGGAATATAATAATATACAAGTAAAACTTTTTATCAGTTTTTAAAGTGAAACTTCTTAGGCGGCCGGCGATCTGATATTTAGACGAGAATATGGAGAGTTATTTAAAAGACGCATCACGTAACGTCACGTTTTGGCAAATGTCGTTACACGAGAGACGAGAGAGAAGGAAGATATAACATAGACTGTAGAGAGACGGAGAAAGCGAGCCAATGACAATGACAGACGAAGAACGATTGACACAACCCAAGGATTATAAGCAAAGAGGATTGCCTATTCTTGTCAAGTGCTGATACCCTTGTGACGTCACTATAGATGCGCGTCTCCCTTTTGTGTGGCCCTTCGTCTTCACTCCAACTCATACGCTAAGTCTAAAAGCTGTATGAGGAAGGGTACAGTTTTTTAAAAAGTTTCACTTCTTAACACGTGCACGATGCTACACATGATTTTTTTGAAGTGAAACTTCTTAGGCGGCGCCGGCGGTTTGATTTGGACGAGAATGGAACGACACGTTTTGGCAAATTTCGGCACACGAGAGACGAGAGAGAAGAAAGATATAACCAAAGAATATTATAGTTAACACTTATAGAAAACCTATTCCATGTATATTTTTTGACCCCCAAATGGAGCCAGACTTTTCGAGCCGGGCTCCATCGGAGTGGTAGGCTCGCCGTAATCAACGTGGTTCCAGTTAATGGCTACTCGGCGTTGCCATATGTCCATATAAATATGTATAATAATAACTTTAAAACGGTGACCGCGCTGATGTGAAAAAACACGATATGCGGGAAAAAAATGGAAGGTTTTGTCTTGAAAATATCGCTGAAAAATTGCTAGACGATAATAGCAGTTCGAACTCGAGTTTCTCACAGAAATATCAAAGTTTTTCAATTTTTTTCTGGGAAACTGACTAAGTAAAAATTGTGCAATTTTTTCAGGTGAAAGACGAAAGTGAGGAGCTTATTATAGGAAAATTTCAAATTTTTCCAATGGAAAATCATCCCAGGAAAAATTCTGGAAAATTGACTTTTTTAAGCAGAATTCATTTTCTTAAATTACATTTATTTCCTAGAAAACTGGCAAAAGGAAAATTGTGAATTTTTTTCAGAAAAAAGAGAAAAGTGAGGATCTTATTATAGCAAAATTTCAAAATTTTCCTGTGAAAAAACACTCCAGGACAAATTTAGGAAAACTGACTTTTTTAAGCGAAATTCATTCTTTTATATTACAATTATTTTCTGGAAAATTGGCAGAGTGAAAACTGTGATATTTTTGCAGGAGAAAGACGAAAATGAGGAGCTTATTATAGTAAAATTTCAAAATTTTCCCAGTGGAAAATCATTTCAGGAAAAATTCTGGAAAATTGACTTTTTTAAGTAAAATTCATTTTCTTAGTTTTTTTCTAGAAAACTGGCAAAAGGAAAATTGTGAATTTTTTTTCAGAAAAAAGAGGAAAGTGAGGATCTCATTATAGCAAAATTTCAAAATTTTCCTGTGAAAAAATACTCCAGGAGAAATTTAGGAAAACTGACTTTTTTAAGCAAAATTCATTCTTTTATATTACAATTATTTTCTGGAAAATTGGCAGAGTGGAAATTGTTATATTTTTGCAGGAGAAAGACGAAAATGAGGAGCTTATTATAGGAAAAATACTGGAAAATTGACTTTTTTAAGTAAAATTCATTTTCTATCTTTTTAGTTTTTTTCTAGAAAACTGGCAAAAAGAAAATATGAAAATTTTCCAGAAAAAAGAGGAAAGCGAGTTCATTAAAGTAAATTTTTAAAATTTTCTAATGAAAAGTCACTCGAGGAAAAATTCTGGAAAATTGGCTTATTTAAGCAAAGTTAAGGAAAAATTTACCCCTTTTACATTTTAATTTTTTTCTGAAAACTGGCAAAGGGAAAATTTTGAAAATTTTCCAGGAAAAAGAGAAAACTGATTACAGGGAAATTTCGAAATTTTCCAGTAAAAAGTCATTCCAGGAAAAATTCAAAGAAAATTGACTTATTAAGGCAAAATTGAAGAAAATTCACCCTCTTACATTGTAATTTTTTGCTGGAAAAACTGGCAACGGGAAAATTTTGAAATTTTTACAGGAGAAAGAGGAAAGTGAGGAGCTCATTAGAAGAAAATTTCAAAATTTTCAGTGAAAAATCACTCCAGGAGAAATGTATTTATACATGTATATTTTCGGATAACTGAATAAACTCTATTCTAAGTTAAAATAGTATATTTCCTAACTAGTGCGGAAAGTACCACTTTTCGCACGCGATTGCAGTTTATCGACCGACGCGCAGCGAAATTCGGCAAGCAATCAAGTGCGAAAAAGATACTTTCCGCACGAGTTAGGAACACTATTTTTTCTACGAGATGAAAGGTAATATTTTCATCTACATATTTATCAATTTAAGATATTTTTTTTCACTTTTTTGTACCTGTACCTGGTAGTATATCCTGTTAATCTGAAAGTAAAGGGTGGCCCAAATTCGATCCTCATCATTGGGATTTGGAAACCGTAAGAGATACAGGGTCGGTTAAATTATGGCAAAGTTTGCGCATTTTGATACTCAACAAAATGCCGCTTTGATATTCAGGATATTCCGAATACTTCCGGAGATATCCAGAAAAATTTCGAAATTTTGCAAAATTGTTTTAATTTTTTCCTGACTTTATTTGAAGTGATATTTCGAAAAAAATATCACTTCATCATAGCCACTTTTTCTCCCCTACAAGATGCTACCATCAAATTTAAAATCTGACGTTTCGTCTTTTGGCCACCATCATCAACTTATTTTTTTTTAAATACAACCCTGGATTTTTTATTTCAGATTTTGAGAGCTTCTGATGTTCCAAAACCTATGACGTATCGCATTTATCCGAAAATAGTTATTTATTCAACAAGTGTGTAAAGTGAACCTTTTTTCACGAATGTGAATTTTGACGCACGAGCCGAAGGCGAGTGCGACAATCACATGAGTGAAAAAAGGTGCTTTACGCAAGTATTGCATACAAAATTTTTTCTACTACCAATCAAATATGTGTACAAAAATAAATTTAGTCAAATACTTCACGCGCTAGTGCGTAAAGAATTTTTATTTTACGAACTAGTGCGTGAAGTGATTTACCAGAAAAATGCCAAATTGACAGTGTCGACATCTGTCATTGACATTACTTTACACACTAGTGCGTGAAGTGAAATTTTACGTCTTCTGAATAGCGCGTAAAGTGAGTACTTTACGCACGGTAGTAGAAAAAATATTTTTTTTTACTTCTTAGTAATTTCCTACCAAAATTCTTTTCTCTGTCTCTCTCTAACACATTTAGTTTTTATGGAAAGTGCCAATAATATAAATTTTTCGAATAAATGCGATTCGTCATAGGTTTTGGGATATCAGAAGCTCTTGAAATCTGAAATAAAAAACGAGGGTCCGTATTTAGAAAAGTAACGTTGATGATGGTGGTCCAAAGACGAAACATCATATTTTAAATTTGATGATAGCATCTTGTAGGGGAGAAAAAGTGGCTAAGATGAAGTAATATTTTTTTTGAAGTATCACTTCAAATAAATTCAGGAAAAAAAAAACATTTTGCAAAATTCCGGTTTTTTTCTGGATATCTCCGGAAGTATTCGAAATATCCTAAATATCAAAGCGGCATTTTGTTGAGCATCAAAATGCGCAACTTTGCCATAACCTGACCGACCCTGTATCTCTCACGGTTTCCGAAATCCCAATGATGAGGCTCGAATTTTCCAGTAAAAAGTCATTCCAGGAAAAATTCAAAGAAAATTGACTTATTAAGGCAAAATTGAAGAAAATTCACCCTCTTACATTGTAATTTTTTTCTGGAAAACTGGCAACGGGAAAATTTTGAAATTTTTACAGGAGAAAGAGGAAAGTGAGGAGCTCATTAGAAGAAAATTTCAAAATTTTCCAGTGAAAAATCACTCCAGGAGAAATGTATTTATACATGTATATTTTCGGATAACTGAATAAACTCTATTCTAAGTTAAAATAGTATATTTCCTAACTAGTGCGGAAAGTACCACTTTTCCGCACGCGATTGCAGTTTATCGACCGACGCGCAGCGAAATTCGGCAAGCAATCAAGTGCGAAAAAGATACTTTCCGCACGAGTTAGGAACACTATTTTTTCTACGAGATGAAAGGTAATATTTTCATCTACATATTTATCAATTTATCACTCGGTGCGGAAAAAAACGGAAAAGCACTAGGCGGAAAAGTGATACTTAAATGACTTAAAATGCGTGCGGAAAAGTACACTTTTCCGCACGCTCGTAGAAAAAATTTATTACAAAACAATAACTCCGAAGGTGCTCTTTGAAATAATCTATGACTTAATCTTTTCTTTAAATTGTTATGACGTCATCGATGACGTAAGTAAAAACCCTCGTGTCGTGCAACGAACTATACATATCGGGTCTTCAAAAAAAAAAAACAATCAAAGATTGCTTTGGTTACGAAAACGTACGTCGCATTATTGTTTGTATATTGGTCAGGATTTTTGACATGACATTTTGACATTAAATTTCATTGATTGACATTGTCAAAATTAAAGAAAAATATTGCTAAGACGTACGTTTAAAAAACCATAGCAATCTTTGATTGGTTATTTTTTTGAAGACCCGATATGTTTGGTTGAAATTTCAGACATAAAAAAACCTATTTTTCAAAAAGGCAAATGACGTAAGTACAAACCCTCGTAAAACTATTTTTTTTTTACGCGTCTCATTTCGTCAGCACCCCTTGTATTTGGAGTTAGTTGCGCTTATGCACATCCTGAAAATGCCAGACAAAAAAAAAATCCTGTGCAATTCACACCCGGTAGAAGTGAAACCTTCATCGAACTGCATGCATTAAGCCTCATTTACACGGTGCAAGTAGCTTGAGCAAGTACTAACGCCAGTAACTAAAATTTAGTAACTTGAATCGTGTAGACACCTTAATTTAGTACTTGAGCAAGTAAACTCTCTAGTCAAGTAATTAGTCAAATGAATAGAAGCTGGTTCTATTTACTTGAGCAAGTGGCTTCCCCCTCTCGTTTATTTTACTGACTTTAGCGGGCCGGACGTGTGTTGACAGGATTTGTATTTAGTGATTAGTGAAGTACATTAGTGGGGTTTGAATTTGAATATTTTGAGTATTGTGTTGCACCTTGCACCTATTAGTTGCCTTTGCAATGTCGTCTGTAACTGCTTCCTGTTGCCAGATATGATAGTGTAATTTCCAATGTAATTTTTACTGGAATAGCAGGTCTCATTACAGTATCTTGTGTGCTAATCATGGGTTTTATTTCGAAAAGTTAACTTATTGAATTGTTCTTTTGTCATCCGCATACAATTTCGATATTCTTTTGGATCTTCCTTAGCCAGTTCAACCAATAATGTGGAAGATACACCATGTGTTTCTCTACGAGATATCCATGGTCGAACCCAACAACGTTTTCCATTTTCAATTTCTTTCAATAAAATGTGTGATAATTCTCCATAAACACTCAAAATGCATTTTTAAATTTCTTTTCGAACAACTGTACTTGCTGCCATTTCACCTCAATTTGCACTAATCACTAAATTCGACTTAAAATCAGTAAAATGCATGTACACACCAACTTGCACGAAAACAAAGATAATTTAGTTACTGGCGTTAGTACTTGCTCAAGCTACTTGCACCGTGTAAATGAGGCTTTACACACATACTAACATAGTGGCGTCCCCCCCTCCAAGAGACTTGAGAAAGAACGCAAATAAATATAGTTTAAAAAAACTAAAATACACGCTGGGGTGTTTGGTTCCACATTTCTCATACATTGAGCACCCCACGCTTTTTTGACAATAATTTTAATATTTTTTGTTCATTAATATTTTCTGTTTATAATAAAAATTATTTTTCACTTTTTAGTTCGATGTATCAAAAGCGTGTTAGCCCCAGAGATTTCCAGACTTTTCCAGACATTATCCAGACTTATTCAGGGCTTTCCAGAGTTTTCCAGATTTCATCCAGATTTATCCAGACTTGTACAGACTGATCCGGATTCTGGAAAATGATTCCCAGGTCTTTTGGAACCTTTTTCAGAATTTTTCCGATCCTTCCAAGAAATTTCCAGGCATTTTCCAGACGTTTCCAGAGATTTCCAGGCATTATCCAGACTTATCCAGAGCTTTCCAGAGTTTTCTAGACTTCATCCAGATAAATCCAGACTTGTTCAGACTGATCCGGATTCTGGAAAATGATCCCCAGGTCTTTTGAGACCTTTTTCAGATTTTTTCCAACCCTTTCCAGAAATTTCCAAGTCTGGAACGTTTCCAGACTTTTCCAGACAATATCCAGACTTATCCAGAGTTTTACAGAGTTTTCCAGACATCATCCAGATTAATCCAGACTTGTTCAGACTGATCCGGATTCTGGAAAATGATCCCCAGGTCTTTTGGGACCTTTTTCAGAATTTTTCCAACCCTTTCCAGAAATTTGCAAGTCTTTTCCAGACGTTTCCAGACTTTTCCAGACAATATCCAGACTTATCCAGATTTTTACAGACTTTATCAAGATTTATCCAGACCTTATCCAGACTTGTACAGACTGATCGGGATTCTGGAAAATGATCCACAGGTCTTTTGGGACCTTTGGCAGAATTTTTCCGACCCTTTCCAGATATTTCCTGGCTCTTTCCAGACGTTTCCAGAGCTTTCCAGAGTTTTCCAGACTTTATCCAGATTAATCCAGACTTTTTCTAGACTTGTTCAGACTGATCCGGATTCTGGAAAATGATCCCCAGGTCTTTTGGAACCTTTTTCAGATTTTTTCCAACCCTTTCCAAAAATTTCCAAGTCTTTTCCAGACGTTTCCAGAAATTTCCAGACTTTTCCAGACAATAACCAGACTTATCCAGAGTTTTACAGATTTTATCCAGATTTATCCAGACCCTATCCAGACTTGTACAGACTGATCCGAATTCTGGAAAATGATCTCCAGGTCTTTTGGGACCTTTGGCAGAATTTTTCCGACCCTTTCCAGAAATTTCCAGGCTCTTTCCAGACGTTTTTAGAGATTTCCAGACTTTTCCAGACTTCATCCAGATTTATCCAGACTTGTTCCAGCTCACTTGGCTTGTTCCAGGTTCCTGTTGTGTGTTGTGTGTTTGTATTAATATAAGCGTGTTAAAAAAGTGTTGCTTTTTCGTTTAGTTTCATCGGGTCGCTTTTTCGTTTCATCGAGTCTCAAATCACTCCCAACGATTCTAAAGAAGTTTCCACTTCAAAAATGACTCCACTCAACATTCCCTATCTCACGCAGAGCATAATTTTGTTTTAGTTTATATATTTTCTATTTATACAGCAAATTAGACGTAGCAAGTAGCAACTAGGTATCATCTAATATGTCGATGTAAAAAATTCTAAAACCGCCGCGCCAGTTAGTCTATCATCTTACAAGGTAAAATCACAGAAAATATATTAAATGCCCGAGACGAGAGAATCGCGCAACGCTGTTAAAATTTGTTTGCCGAAAAGCTAGCGCGAATATAATTTATTTCAATTTATAACATTGGAGCAGCGCCTCTAGCGGTCTGCCGTCGCCCATAAGCGTAGGCAAAGAATATTATAGTTAACTATAGAAAACCTACGCTTATGGGCGACAGCAGACCGCTAGAGGCGCTGCTCCGGTGTTATAAATTGAAATAAATTATATTCGCGCTAGCTTTTCGGCAAACAAATTTTAACAGCGTTGCGCGATTCTCTCGGGCATTTATATTTTCTGTGATTTTACCTTGTAAGATGATAGACTAACTGGCGCGGCGGTTTTAGAATTTTTTACATCGACATATTAGATGATACCTAGTTGCTACGTCTAATTTGCTGTATAAATAGAAAATATATAAACTAAAACAAAATTATGCTCTGCGTGAGATAGGGAATGTTGAGTGGAGTCATTTTTGAAGTGGAAACTTCTTTAGAATCGTTGGGAGTGATTTGAGACTCGATGAAACGAAAAAGCGACCCGATGAAACTAAACGAAAAAGCAACACTTTTTTAACACGCTTATATTAATACAAACACACAACACACAACAGGAACCTGGAACAAGCCAAGTGAGCTGGAACAAGTCTGGATAAATCTGGATGAAGTCTGGAAAAGTCTGGAAATCTCTGGAAACGTCTGGAAAGAGCCTGGAAATTTCTGGAAAGGGTCGGAAAAATTTTGCCAAAGGTCCCAAAAGACCTGGAGATCATTTTCCAGAATTCGGATCAGTCTGTACAAGTCTGGATAGGGTCTGGATAAATCTGGATAAAGTCTGTAAAACTCTGGAAAACTCTGGATAAGTCTGGTTATTGTCTGGAAAAGTCTGGAAATTTCTGGAAACGTCTGGAAAAGACTTGGACATTTTTGGAAAGGGTTGGAAAAAATCTGAAAAAGGTTCCAAAAGACCTGGGGATCATTTTCCAGAATCCGGATCAGTCTGAACAAGTCTGGAAAAAGTCTGGATTAATCTGGATAAAGTCTGGAAAACTCTGGAAAGCTCTGGAAACGTCTGGAAAGAGCCTGGAAATATCTGGAAAGGGTCGGAAAAATTCTGCCAAAGGTCCCAAAAGACCTGTGGATCATTTTCCAGAATCCCGATCAGTCTGTACAAGTCTGGATAAATCTTGATAAAGTCTGTAAAACTCTGGATAAGTCTGGATATTGTCTGGAAAAGTCTGGAAACGTCTGGAAAAGACTTGCAAATTTCTGGAAAGGGTTGGAAAAATTCTGAAAAAGGTCCCAAAAAACCTGGGGATCATTTTCCAGAATCCGGATCAGTCTGAACAAGTCTGGATTAATCTGGATGATGTCTGGAAAACTCTGTAAAACTCTGGATAAGTCTGGATATTGTCTGGAAAAGTCTGGAAACGTTCCAGACTTGGAAATTTCTGGAAAGAGTTGGAAAAAATCTGAAAAAGGTCTCAAAAGACCTGGGGATCATTTTCCAGAATCCGGATCAGTCTGAACAAGTCTGGATTTATCTGGATGAAGTCTAGAAACCTCTGGAAAGCTCTGGATAAGTCTGGATAATGCCTGGAAATCTCTGGAAACGTCTGGAAAATGCCTGGAAATTTCTTGGAAGGGTCGGAAAAATTCTGAAAAATGTTCCAAAAGACCTGGGAATCATTTTCCAGATTCCGGATCAGTCTGTACAAGTCTGGATAAATCTGGATGAAATCTGGAAAACTCTGGAAAGCCCTGAATAAGTCTGGATAATGTCTGGAAAAGTCTGGAAATCTCTGGGGCTAACACGCTTTTGATACATCGAACTAAAAAGTGAAAAATAATTTTTAATATAAACAGAAAATATTAATGAACAAAAAATATTAAAATTATTGTCAAAAAAGCGTGGGGTGCTCAATGTATGAGAAATGTGGAACCAAACACCCCAGCGTGTATTTTAGTTTTTTTAAACTTTATTTATTTGCGTTCTTTCTCAAGTCTTTTGGAGGGGGGGGACGCCACTGTCTATGTTAGTATGTGTGTAAAGCCTCATTTACACGGTGCAAGTAGCTTGAGCAAGTACTAACGCCAGTAACTAAATTATCTTTGTTTTCGTGCAAGTGGGTGTTTACATGCATTTTACTGATTTTAAGTCGAATTTAGTGATTAGTGCACATTGAGGTGAAATGGCAGCAAGTACAGTTGTTCGAAAAAAAATGCATTTTGAGTGTTTATGGAGAATTATCACACATTTTATTGAAAGAAATTGAAAATGGAAAACGTTGTTGGGTTCGACCATGGATATCTCGTAGAGAAACACATGGTGCATCTTCCACATTATTGGTTGAACTGGCTAAGGAAGATCCAAAAGAATATCGAAATTGTATGCGGATGACAAAAGAACAATTCAATAAGTTAACTTTTCGAAATAAAACCCATGATTAGCACACAAGATACTGTAATGAGACCTGCTATTCCAGTAAAAATTACATTGGAAATTACACTATCATATCTGGCAACAGGAAGCAGTTACAGACGACATTGCAAAGGCAACTAATAGGTGCAAGGTGCAACACAATACTCAAAATATTCAAAATTCAAACTCCACTAATGTACTTCACTAATCACTAAATACAAATCCTGTCTACACACGTCCAGCCCGCTAAAGTCAGTAAAATAAACGAGAGGGGGAAGCCACTTGCTCAAGTAAATAGAACCAGCTTCTATTCACTTGACTAATTACTTGACTAAAGAGTTTACTTGCTCAAGTACTAAATTAAGGTGTCTACACGATTCAAGTTACTAAATTTTAGTTACTGGCGTTAGTACTTGCTCAAGCTACTTGCACCGTGTAAATGAGGCTTAATGTATGCAGTTCGATGAAGGTTTCACTTCTACCGGGTGTGAATTGCACAGGATTTTTTTTTTGTCTGGCATTTTCAGGATGTACATAAGCGGAACTAACTCCAAATACAAGGGGTGCTGACGAAATGAGACGCGTAAAAAAAAAATAGTTTTACGAGGGTTTTGTACTTACGTCATTTGCCTTTTTGAAAAATAGCTTTTTAAATGTCTGAAATTTCAACCAAACATATCGGGTCTTCAAAAAAAAAGCCAATCAAAGATTGCTATGGGTTTTTAAACGTACGTCTTAGCAATATTTTTCTTTAATTTTGACAATGTCAGTCAATGAAATTTAATGTCAAAATGTCATGTCAAAAATCCTGACCAATATACAAACAATAATGCGTACGTTTTCGTAACCAAAGCAATCTTTGATGGTTTTTTTTTTTTTGAAGACCCGATATGTATAGTTCGTTGCACGACACGAGGGTTTTTACTTCCGTCATCGATGACGTCATAACAATTTAAAGAAAATATTAAGTCATAGATTATTTCAAAGAGCACCTTCGGAGTTATTGTTTTGTAATAAATTTTTTCTACGAGCGTGCGGAAAAGTGTACTTTTCCGCACGCATTTTAGGTCATTTAAGTATCACTTTTCCGCCTAGTGCTTTTCCGTTTTTTTCCGCACCGAGTGCGGAAAAATGATCACTTTTCCGCACTCCGTGCCGAAAAGTAGAATACCTGAAATTTTTAGGTATACAGGTACAGGGTGGCCCAAATTCGAGCCTCATCATTGGGATCTCGGAAACCGTGAGAGATACAGGGTCGGTTAAGTTATGGCAAAGTTGCGCATTTTGATGCTCAACAAAATGCCGCTTTGATATTTAGGATATTTCGAATACTTCCGGAGATATCCAGAAAAAACCGGAATTTTGCAAAATGTTTATTTTTTCCTGACTTTATTTGAAGTGATACTTCAAAAAAAATATTACTTCATCTTAGCCGCTTTTATTCACCCTTTATATAAATAACCTTTTAAGGACAGACTGGAAAGGTCATCTGGTAAGTTTTGCTGATGACACTGCTATTTTTTACAAAGGAAACTCGTGGCAGGATCTTAAATCTAAAGCAGAATCGGATTTGAATGATATTTTTAAGTGGTTTCAGAACAACAAACTCACTCTTAATCAGGTTAAAACCAATTTTATTCCATTTTCCTCGTATAGTTCTAACTTACCCGAATATTATTTTTTAAATGTGGGCCAAAATATTTGCATATCAAGAGTGGACAATATTAAATACCTGGGAATAATAATAGATCAACATCTACGGTGGGACAAACAAGTAAATAATATCCTTTCTAAAACGAGATATCTGATTGCACGGTTCTACCATCTAAAAGAGTATCTTGAAGTAGAGCATATGAAAACCATTTATTTTGCACTAGTTCAGTCGCAATTAAGTTATGGAATCGTGGGTTGGGGAAGTGTTGATGAGTGTCACTTAAAGAAATTAAACGTCATTCAAAAATGGATATTAAAAATAATGTTTAGTAAAAACAGACACTTTCCTAGTGAACAACTGTTCCGGGAGACAAAAATATTCGACATACGACAACTCTATTTCTTAAATCTGTTAATGTTTATAAAACAAAAAATTACTCTTCAATCTGCAAGCCACGAAAAAAAATACCAGATTTCAGAAAAATTGCGTGGTGGTCCCAAAGAGTCGTAAATAAATAGGTCATAAGTCTATAAATTTTTTAGCTCCGAAATTCTATAATGTATTGCCTAAAGAACTGAAAGACATCATATATGAGAAAAAATTTTAGAAATAAAACTAAGCAATGGATGTTACAGAATAATAGAATCATAATACATAAATTGTTTGAATAAGAAATACATATAAATTTTTTTTTTTTATAAGTTAAGTAGGATTATATTTAAAAATAAAGTATAAGTAAACCATAAGTGACCCCAGATTGTGAGAAATTCAAGAAATGTGACAATATACCTGAAAGTGACTAAAAAACCCAAAAAGTGACTGAAAACCCCAAAAAGTGACAATTACCAGGATGTGACAAAATAACAGCGCTAACAAGCAACAGAAATGAAGCTTCTGCGCTTAATGTTTATTTCAGCAAATGTAACTATTGAAAATTGTATTTATATTGTATTTATTTGAAATAAACCAATTTATTATTATTTATTATTATTATTTTCTCCCCTACAAGATGCTATCATCAAATTTAAAATATGATGTTTCGTCTTTGGATCACCATCATCAACTTTACTTTTCTAAATACGGACCCTCGTTTTTTATTTCAGATTTCAAGAGCTTCTGATATCCCAAAACCTATGACGAATCGCATTTATTCGAAAAATTTATATTATTGGCACTTTCCATAAAAACTAAATGTGTTAGAGAGAGACAGAGAAAAGAATTTTGGTAGGAAATTACTAAGAAGTAAAAAAAATAATATTTTTTTCTACTACCGTGCGTAAAGTACTCACTTTACGCGCTATTCAGAAGACGTAAAATTTCACTTCACGCACTAGTGCGTAAAGTAATGTCAATGACAGATGTCGACACTGTCAATTTGGCATTTTTCTGGTAAATCACTTCACGCACTAGTTCGTAAAATGAAAATTCTTTACGCACTAGCGCGTGGAGTATTTGACTAAATTTATTTTTCGTACACATATTTGATTGGTAGTAGAAAAAATTTTGTATGCAATACTTGCGTAAAGCACCTTTTTTCACTCATGTGATTGTCGCACTCGCCTTCGGCTCGTGCGTCAAAATTCACATTCGTGAAAAAAGGTTCACTTTACACACTTGTTGCATAAATAACTATTTTCGGATAAATGCGATACGTCATAGGTTTTGGAACATCAGAAGCTCTCAAAATCAGAAATAAAAAATCCAGGGTTGTATTTAAAAAAAATAAGTTGATGATGGTGGCCAAAAGACGAAATGTCAGATTTTAAATTTGATGGTAGCATCTTGTAGGGGAGAAAAAGTGGCTATGATGAAGTGATATTTTTTTCGAAATATCACTTCAAATAAAGTCAGGAAAAAATAAAAAACAATTTTGCAAAATTTCGAAATTTTTCTGGATATCTCCGGAAGTATTCGGAATATCCTGAATATCAAAGCGGCATTTTGTTGAGCATCAAAATGCGCAAACTTTGCCATAATTTAACCGACCCTGTATCTCTTACGGTTTCCAAAATCCCAATGATGAGGCTCGAATTTGGGCCACCCTGTACTTACAGATTAACAGGATATACTACCAGGTACAGGTACAAAAAAGTGAAAAAAAATATCTTAAATTGATAAATATGTAGATGAAAATATTACCTTTCATCTCGTAGAAAAAATAGTGTTCCTAACTCGTGCGGAAATTATCTTTTCCGCAGTTGATTGCTTGCCGAATTTCGCTGCGCGTCGGTCGATAAACTGCAATCGCGTGCGGAAAAGTGGTACTTTCCGCACTAGTTAGGGAAATATACTATTTTAACTTAGAATAGAGGTTTATTCAGTTATCCGAAAATATACATGTATAAATACATTTCTCCTGGAGTGATTTTTCACTGGAAAATTTTGAAATTTTCTTCTAATGAGCTCCTCACTTTTCTCTTTCTCCTATAAAAATTTCAAAATTTTCCCGTTGCCAGTTTTCCAGAAAAAAATTAAAATGTAAGAGGGTGAATTTTCTTCAATTTTGCCTTAATAAGTCAATTTTCTTTGAGTTTTTCCTGGAATGATTTTTTACTGGAAAATTTCGAAATTTCCCTGTAATAAGCTCCTCACTTTCCTCTTCTTTCCTGGAAAATTTTCAAAATTTTCCCTTTGCCAGTTTTCAAGAAAAAAATTAAATTGTAAGAGGGTAAATTTTCCTTAACTTTGCTTAAATAAGTCAATTTTCCAGAATTTTTCCTCGAGTGACTTTTCATTAGAAAATTTTAAAAATTTACTTTAATGAACTCGCTTTCCTCTTTTTTCTGGAAAATTTTCACAATTTTCCTTTTGCCAGTTTTCTCGAAAAAAACTAAAAAGAAAGAAAAACAATTTTACTTAAAAAAGTCAATTTTCCAGTATTTTTCCTGAAATGATTTTCCGCTGGAAAATTTTGAAATTTTCCTATAATAAGCTCCTCATTTTCGTCTTTCTCCTGCAAAAATATCACAATTTCCACTCTGCCAATTTTCCAGAAAATAATTGTAATATAAAAGAATGAATTTCGCTTAAAAAAGTCAGTTTTCCTAAATTTGTCCTGGAGTGTTTTTTCACTGGAAAATTTTGAAATTTTGTTATAATGAGATCCTCACTTTCCTCTTTTTTCTGAAAAAATTTCACAATTTTCCTTTTGCCAGTTTTCTAGAAAAAAACTAAAAAGAAAGAAAATGAATGTTACTTAAAAAAGGCAATTTTCCAGAATTTTTCCTGAAATGATTTTCCACTGGAAAATTTTGAAATTTTACTATAATAAGCTCCTCATTTTCGTCTTTCTCCTGCAAAAATATCATAGGTTTCACTCTGCCAATTTTCCAGAAAATAATTGTAATATAAAAGAATGAATTTCGCTTAAAAAAGTCAGTTTTCCTAAATTTGTCCTGGAGTGTTTTTTCACAGGAAAATTTTGAAATTTTGCTATAATAAGATCCTCACTTTCCTCTTTTTTCTGAAAAAAATTCACAATTTTCCTTTTGCCAGTTTTCTAGGAAATAAATGTAATTTAAGAAAATGAATTCTGCTTAAAAAAGTCAATTTTCCAGAATCTTTCCTGGGATGATTTTCCATTGGAAAAATTTGAAATTTTCCTATAATAAGCTCCTCACTTTCGTCTTTCACCTGAAAAAATTGCACAATTTTTACTTAGTCAGTTTTCCAGAAAAAAATTGAAAAACTTTGATATTTCTGTGAGAAACTCGAGTTCGAACTGCTATTATCGTCTAGCAATTTTTCAGCGATATTTTCAAGACAAAACCTTCCATTTTTTTCCCGCATATTGTGTTTTTTCACATCAGCGCGGTCACCGTTTTAAAGTTATTATTATACATATTTATATGGACATATGGCAACGCCGAGTAGCCATCAACTGGAACCACGTTCATTACGGCGAGCCTACCACTGCGATGGAGCCCGGCTCGAAAAGTCTGGCTCCATTTGGGGGTCAAAAAATATACATGGAATAGGTTTTCTATAAGTGTTAACTATAATATTCTTTGGCGTAGGTTTTCTATAGTTAACTATAATATTCTTTGATATAACGTAGAGAGGCGGAGAAAGACATCCAATGATAATGACAGCCGACGAACGATTGACACAAACGGATTATAAGCAAAGAGGATTGCCTATTGGGCTCGGCGCAAAATGAGACGCAGCTTGGTGACGTGAGACAGCTTGAGTCACGGCGAGTTTTTGTGAACCTAAGAAATGGTGCGTACGATAAGTCCGAACTATTGACACTTTTTACCCTGACCCGTCATTATGTCGCACTTTTTACACCATTCGTACCGTTCAGCGTTCATTTTCCAGTGTAGTTTAGATGGTTGCGTTCCAAAACATAACTGCACCGCAGTAACGCTAACCGGTTCAGACAAATCGTACGCACCAAAAGAATAGGTAATTCGCGTATTACTCCGCAGTCCGCAGCGACCCGCAGCGTGACCTGACGACTTGACGCAGTTTTGGTCCTGCGGAACGCAGTGTACCTACTTGCCGCAGCGTTTCTCGTAGAGTCACGGTGCGTGTTTTCAATGTTTCGAAAATTAATTGAGGCCGTGCGGATTCGACAAGTTTTGTACCATACAAGCCATAGAGACTATATGCGAACAAAACTTAAAATTGAAAAGCAGCAGCTGCCATTTTATCTGCACTGTGGGTCTGCCTGCGAAGTGAAAACTGCCATTGTATTTGCGCGGTTACTCTTGTCAAGCGCTGATATCCTTGTGACGTCAATACAGATGCGCATTTATCTTTTGTGTACCCTTTCGTCTTTATACCCCGACTCATGCGCTGAGTCCAAAAGTTCTATGAGGGAAGGAATAATTTTTAAGAAGTTTCACTTCTTAACACGTGTACGATGCTACATGTGATTTTTTTATGTTTTAATAAAGTTGGGAAAATTAGGAATGTCACCCCCCCAAACCAGAGGCCTTCGCTACGTCCCTGTCCCTGTGTCCTCATTTAAGTGGATGTTTAATGGATTTTAGCGGTTTTAAGTGATGATAAGTACTGGAATTAGTGAGAAAAGAGTGAGTCATAATATTGAAAATCATATTTAAATAAATAAACGTCACTGCCAAACCGGAAATACTAGTCGGCCATATGCAACCTCCACATATTTTGGTCGCACAGATTCGAAGTTATGCTCCTTCCTGTAGTTTTATATTCAAAGGTTGCACCTGAGTGCTGGAGCCCGACTCATGAGCGTAAATTGATATTTCTGGCGTAATCACGTGATAATATGGTGTAATTTGATTGGTAAAGTCTCCAGCATGGCGAATATTTTACCAATTAAATCCAACCATTTTATCACGTGATTGCGCTAGAAATGTCAACTTACGCTCATGAGAACTCGCCCTCAAACCATTTAAATTCATGAAAGCCAGCGCATCTGTTCCTTTCGAATCGGGGTCAACTAACACCGGAGCGATTAGCTCTAGTGCTGCAAGCTCTCGAAAGGAATACAACTTATGTCAGCAAAGCGGCTCTGCACTCAAGAGGTGCTTTCCAGTCAAGGATGATACACACTACTACTACAGGATAGCCTATCCTCATAAGGCCTGTGTGTAATAAATCCCCCCTACCCCCCCAACCCGATAAACAACCAGGTGTGACGTAAGCAGCATGGCGTTTCTCGCCTTGACGTAGACTGTTTAAATAGTTGTATTCCTTTCAAGAGTTTGAAACACTCGAGCTACTCATCGCTCCGGTGTTCAGTCGCCCCCGATTTGCAGGGAACAGATGCGTGGTGCAAGGTGCAACAAACACTTTTCGTAAGGAATAGGGGCGTGAAGCCCCGGAGCTGTTCCGGAGCTCCTCCTAGGTGTGAAAGGAATACAACTTATAGCTGACGACTTAGTTATGACGTCGGCAATGGTTGAAAACCAATATGGCGGCGATTACCAGAAACGAGGCCGATAAGCACTCCTTTAGTGTGTATTCTCCTTGCTTTCCAGTGACCCATTTGAGTTACTCCTGAGCAGCTCAGGAGTGCTCCACGAATGCTTTGCGCGTTCCAGTGCTTAGAGTGTCGTACACTTGAACTATTTCTGTTATCCCCTGCCCCTCGGGCACCAACCTTTATTTCGGTGTTCCATGCTCGAAGTCCGAAATGGTGGGGACAGGGTTGGGAACGTAGTTAATAGCCGCTTTCCAGCTGTGTGCTTCAAGCACGGTGCAGCACAGCACAGTGTTCCGTGTTTGAAACGCAAAAGTTAGCTCTCGAAGCGCAGTACGACTGGAACACGAACACGCGCTTGAAGCATTTGCGCGCGCAAAAGCTCGCTGCGTGCTCAAAATGGTCAGATGGAAAGCGGCTAATGTAACATTGATGATTAACTACCGTAGTTGACGATGACTACATCACTGTTTTAGCAAAATTCGTTACATTTACTACATAACCTTTAACTACATTTTTTTTATATTTTCTAACATTTTCCAAAGCTATTTTTCATAAAATTATTGTTATTGGAAAAATTTGAATATGATGCCTATGATGGTAGTTTAGTTATGGCCATAGACCAACACTTTACTTTAACTTTTAACTTTTTTAAAACAAAATAACATAAAAACTCGTAAAAAAGATGTGAAAACCGCATAAAACATAAGCGGCCTAATCTACACCAATGTAATGGCGTTTCCGATTGGTAGATTTAGTGCGGAACTAGAGCAATTTTTTCTATTTCTCTCTTTTTCTTCTACAGGTCGATTAAAAGGATGCAAATACACTCAGTGCGCACTGAATCTACCAATCGGAAACACCATAAATAAATTATTTGTTTTACCTCAGGGCGACTGTCAAAACTCATTTGTGACGTCACATGGACATGCCCTATTAGATCATTAGTTACATCAACGACATACTACCTTAAATTGGCTACATTTAGAATAGGCTCGTTCAATAAAAAAATTTTAACGCGGTTTTTCCCTTTTTTATGGAGTATTACTCACATATAACACATAAAAAAAATTTCAGCTCAATTGGATAAATATTAGAAAAGTTACGCGTTTTTTAATATTAAAAAGTTATGCCTCGGAAATTCATTACTGTGACGTCATAGCATCTCTCGAGTCGAGATAGGCTAAAGGTCGTCATACACGGTTTTGCATAACGCAATGTCAACTGATTTTCTATTGACAGTTTGGCACACAGTTTGCGAAACTATACAATATTTTAAATTTTTCTTTTTGCATGCTACTTCCATAATTGTGCTTATAAAATATTGAAACTCAGGGAATTATTCAAATATACGAAATGTGAATTGGAAGAAAAACATCAAACTTCTACCAGATACATAAAATGCCAAACTAAAACTTGTCTAAACGATGCCAAACCAAAATTTGTCAAAGCAATGCTCGTATTGTCAAAGTGACTGGCGTACCAGCACCGCGACGACCGACGTGAGAGATGCAGTGACGTCACCGCGTGTTTTAAATTTGGAGTACTTTGATAATTTATTTAAATATGAACAAGGGCTCAGAAAATTATGAAATTTTGCAGAACTGCTAAACTCAATACGCTCTAGAATATGTAATAAAAAAAATATGCTGTACGAGCCTATTAATTACGTAGTAAACGTAGTTCATGTAGTTAATGTAAATAATATAAAAAAAGTCGCTACATTCCCAACCCTGGGTGGGGGTTAGGACAAAGACCGTTCCAGTGCTACTTATGTCGAACAGTTCAAGAGCGTCACAGTCCAGGAGCCTGATACTCTAACAATTTAGGCACTGGAAAGCAGCTCCAGGTCTGTGTTCACATTAGCAGCATTTGGAGGAAATTGAAATTTTCCAGGAAGTTCTGAAAGTTCTTCGTACCTTCTATCCAATAAAAAACAATCTTGCTGATTGTTCGAGTTCAGTAGTTTTTTCCAAATTAAATCAACAAAAAACACAACTAAAATAGTGGAATTATTTTGAGAGGTATCTGTAACTTCACTCACCAATAAGAAAATAAGAAAAGTGCAGCCGCGTTTTCAGTAGCGACCATAAATGCATGAAAGCCAGCGCATCTGTTCCTTTCAAATCGGGGTCGACTAGAGTCCGCGTCAAGAGTAAAGAGTACGGTGACGTCAATAGGTCTGTTCCCACAGGAGTCTCTGACAGTTTGCAACCTGTCAGAAACAATCGCTCAGCTGAGTTACAGATTTATCTTGTAACGACAGCATTGAAAACATGTATGGGCGATTCTTACTGACAGTTTGCAAACTGTCAGAGACTCCTGTGGGAACAGACCTTATTGCGCACCGCACAAACCCAATTTTGAAGACTAACCGAACTATCGTATTGTTCGGTGATGCTGCCGAACGCCAAGCACGTGGTTCATTGTCGTACGGCCAGCAGGCATATTTATTTAGTTTATTTTCTATACAAGTTTTGTCTTAAAAGATACCCTGCTGCTGGTTTCAGCTCACGGCCGAGCTCACGGCAGACAGCGAGAGATAGACGAGGGAGAGAGATCCGACCCGCTTCGCGCAGCTTTCCTGTCGTCACCGTAGTCTTTACTGCTGACGCGGACTCTAACACTGAAGCGAGTAGCTCTAGTGTTTCAAGTTCTTGAAAGGAATACAACTTATATTAATATCCCTCGTAATGTGTCAAATCTGACACACAGTAATAGCAAAATGCTACACTAAGGGCGGGTATTATAAAACTGCTTTGACAGTTACCTTAAAGTTAACTTTTTGAATTACATGTAATTCCAGAAGTTAACTTTAAGTTAACTCTGAAAGTAGTTTTATAATGCCCGCCCTAATAAATTACACTGTGTCTAGCCTCCCGGCAGCGGTATTCATACGAATCCCGGTTATGAAACGTTTTCAATGACGTCATCAACGAATGCCGGGATTTATCGTGGATCCCGGCTATTGGATTCAAAATTCGAAGTCTTATTTCTCTTGCTGCTTGAGACTGTAAATAATTCCGAAATAGCTTTTGTGTATTATTGTTTCTTTTGTTGTGATATTGGTATTAGAGCATGGGCGTCGTTTGGGGGGGGGCAAGGGGGGGCATTTGCCCCCCCTAGAAATAGTCTTTTGAACAAGAAAGCAGTAAAAGAAAGTTCGTTTTCATATTTCTTTTCTCCATTTTTTCAAAATGTGTTAGGTACAGTAGACTCGTCGTAGACTCGTGCTAGTGTGAACACACGCTTCTGTGAACCTCCCAGTAGTATGAACAGCCAGAATGAATACATTATACGTATTCTGTAGTGTGAACTTTTGAGAATATCGGTAGTATGAACAATGTATTTGACTATTTGACTAAGAATTTAACCGTTTTCTGTCTACTTGGTTGTTTTTATCGATTGTTTCTATCCAATTATGAGGTTCCCCGAAGGTTTTGAGACAAGGAATGCACAGATATGTTGAGTTACTGCATTCACTCTAATGTGGAATACGCAAGTGGCAGCGCGTCAAGAGCACGTTCAAAATTCTATAAATCTTCAGTTCGTTGTTTGTTGTGGTTAATCAGTTTTGTAAAAATGGCGAAAAACACAATTTTTTCAACTCTCTATGGGTCTGTTCTCACAAGAGTTTCTGACAGTTTGCAAACTGACAGAATGCATCGCCCATGCATGTTTTCAATGCCGCCATTCCAAGATAACTCAGTTACTTAGCTGAGCGATTGTTACTGACAGTTTTGTGAGAACAGACTTTATGAGAAGTCAAAAATTCTAGAAGATTGCCAGCAAGGCAATAGCATATATTCGCGCTAATGACACAGAAGGCCTAAAAAACTTTAAGACAAAGTAAGTACACATAGCCAGCCAATGCTCAGGTAGATCCATTTAGACAAAAATTACATCTCACTTTAATCGCAAAAAACTGGGAAAATTTACTTAATGAATAGGTTTGCAAGTACCTATGGTATTAATTTTTCTTGAATTTTAAGTTTAGAGACCATTGCTGACAATATTTTGCATTTTTAGGTAGACCTCCGATGGTGTAAACGTCTCGATTATATGAACACGTCCGGTTTTTTTGTGTTCACACTAGCACGAGTCTACTGTACTTTGAAAAATTGGCTGACATTTTCATTGCATTCAACGGAATTGAATTTCACTTGACTTAGGGCCGGTATTATAAAACACTGAACCGATGGTAGAGTTCCATGTTCCAACCTTCGGTTGAATCCTATCAATTTGCATGGAGTCAACCGAAGGTTGAAACTCAATCATCGATTCAGTGCTTTTATAATACCGGCCATTGGAAAATTACCTAAACAAATGATGCGGACAGTGAATTTGTTGCGGAAAAAAATACCATCATTTTTAACAAATATCGATATCAAATAAGTACGTTAAAATGCCCAAAAAGGGGCGTGGCACCAAAAAAAAATTAGCCTACGGCGGTTGCCTGCGGCGCTAATAGAAATGGTCCTATTATAATACTGCCCCCCCCTGAGAAACCTCGTAACGACGCCCATGTATTAGAGTGGTAGTAGTACTTCGTTAATCCACTTTTCGTAGTAGTGGTTTAAAAAGGGAATAGTAGGTATGGTTTATTTGCATTCATTATTCGGGACTATAGCTTTTTTAACACACTGATGTATCTCTGAAATAGAGTAAGTTCGGACCCATGTTTATAAAGTCTATGCACCGAGAGTTTACGCCTAAGCCATAAAACACGGCATGGCTATAAATCATGCGAAATATAAAGAGAGGACGGGTTCTACCTGAAATTCTCAAAATGTTTTGTGGTCAAGAAATTTTGTGAAGAAATATAATTTTTACAGGTGGGTATTTACATTTCGTATTTATTTAAAATGCAATATATTCATCTAATGCTGAGTATAGATTATTATACTTTTATTATTATTATTATTACATATTGTTTACAAGTGAAACATAATTATTATCTAACTTAACACAAAATTTTGTTTTGTTTGGGAAGCACTGGAATTTCGGTGTAAATCTTGTTCAAAAACTTTGACAGGCCCTATATTAATTCAGGTGCTGGTGTACCATTTTTCAAAGTTACTTGAAAATATAATTTTGTCAAGTAATATTTTTTTATGGGGTAAATTCCAAATAGGCAACTACTCTATAGACATTGATTTCCGACGTAGGTAAAATACATTATTACAGAAATTAATAAATAACTGTAACGATTGAAATATTTAACAAAGTTAGGTTGTTTTCATGGGCGTCGTTTGGGGGGGGGCAAGAGGGGGCATTTGCCCCCCCCTAGAAATAGTCTTTTGAACAAGAAAGCAGTAAAAGAGAGTTCGTACTGATGGTTGAGTTTCAACCTTCGGTTGAATCCTATCAATTTGCATTGAGTAAACCGAATGTTGAAACTCAACCATCGGCTCAGTGCAGGGCCGTAGCCAGGGGAGTTTGTTTTCACGATCTCCAAGTTTTCCGGACATTGTTCCGCATTCCGGCCGGACTTCCCCGGACACCCTAAAAACCCAAACATGTCCGGGTAAATCCGGACGTATGGAAACCCTACTTATGGGTAACCTCTGGATGCACAGACTTACTGCTATTTGCACCGCTACAACTTAAGGTCAGCCTTAGTCTTAAGTGGAACTTAAACTACGATTTTGCTTTGCACCGCTGTTTAGGGTCCACCTCAAGTCTAGTTAAGTTAAGCCCCAGATTTTCTCCGCTTAGTTGGATTTTAACGTCATTTTTGGGTTTTGTTTTCTTTTATGACAGAATTCTGGTTGACTTTGATTATCGATGATTTTGTATTTGTAATATCCAAGGTTCCAAGAGCCTTTTCTCCGAAGACTGCATGTTTAAAGCAAAAAAAAAATATATATGTTTATTTTCATAGCAAAAACAAGTTTTCCGAAGTTTTTTTTATGGTTGTTGCTGTTATTTAGTTATTTGTTACTTAATGTTTTTATTTTTGTGCGTCGGGTAATTTCTACAGAATTTTGCACAAGAATGCCAAAAATATATTCAAAATAAATATCCACGTGATATAACTTATGAAAGAAAAGACGAATTTAACGAAAATATTTATATTTTAATCGCAAAGATAGGTTAACGGATAAATTCCTTGCTTGAAATAGGTACCTCCACCTTCATTTCTGCCGAAAAAATACGCATTTTTGCGCTGTTGCCAATAGCTTTCAATTCTTAGCTAAGATTTGGTCGGTGCAAAGCAACTCAACCTAAAGGTTCACCTTAAGCTTAGCCTCTACCTAACTTAGTATGTTTTTAAGGAACACCGGTGCAAATAGCTGTTATAGGAACTCTTGCTCTCAATTTTAGATGTAGAATCCGCAGTTAAAATATTAACCTCTAATTTTGGGTCACCCTGTGCTGAACTATAATAATGGCGTTGCTGTATTACAAGATCAAATGCTGAACAGACTTCCAAAATGTTGTACAATTCAGCGAAATCATGGAATTACCTATGACAAAATGCTGTATGTATGATCTTTTATGCCTTCTATGGAAACGTATTAAATGTACAACGGTAAAAAAAATATCAAAATTTTCTAAAAATTGGATTTGTTTGGAATGTAAGCTGTGCATGAACAATTGATGGTACCAAAAAGTTGCAATGATTACTTCAGAATTTATACTTATAGAAAAGACTGATTTACCCAAAATAGCGAAAAATGACAAGACCTATCAGTCGGGTGTGCCACTTTTTATGCTCACGACTGTACAGGGTGTCCAAATTTGGATGGTTTTGATAGGAAACGTCAATTTCTGAGCGAGATACAAAAAAATTAACCCCCCACTCCGAGGCTCAAATTTCATAAAATCTTGATTGGTGCAAACCGCATTTTGATATCTTCAACCGTTTAGCCGCTAGAGGGCATTTCTCGATTTTGAGCAATAGGTACTGTGAAACCTTCAAAATTTTTTTGTTTATGAAAATAATTGATTTCCGTAGAAACTTTCTAGAAGCACTTTTTCAAGCAGAATTCAGTGACGTTCTCAGTTTTTTCCTATTGGGCCCCGATTTCGAGATATTGACCAAAGTCCGATTTTTTTCAATAGGATACCCTCTCTATTAATAGCTCATTTGAAAGCACTGCTTTTGCTGATTTCCATGATACCAATTTCCACTGGTTTATTCTCTTACATGATTCAAGATTCAATATTTTCTGATGTAGATTCAAATGGTATTATCAGCGCCAACGGGTCCTCTAGGCGGAATTCTGCAGCGTATAGAGATCGTCATCGATATCGCTATAGCAGTTGCTGTTTTTTTCTCTCATTCGTTACAGAATTCCGCCATTCCCGCCTCTGGTCCAGATGGCATTCATCTGATTCTGCTTGAAAGCTGCGCCTTCCTATTGACTAGACCGCTTTATCTATTATTTAAACCAATAGCTTACATACCGAAGAAAATGAGCAGAGTGATGGTTGTTATATTACATGTTCAATTAAAGTTAAAGTGGTTTATTAATTTTTTTAAATCAAGAAAAAAAAGAAAAAAACTCTATTTTTCCAATCTTATAATGTAATGCTAAAAAAAAAATTAATTATACGAAGATCATACAAAAATCAAAGTAACAAAATATTTTTATTATAACCACATGTAAGCTTTCAATGTGTTCATCGATATACCTATGTTCGAAATCCACGAACTTTTTTGTGAATAACGATATTTGTCGACATATACCTTAAACCAAAGAAATAACAAAGCATTATTCTTAGCGAAAAAGAATATAACTACTAGACATAAACCAAACTCCCAAAATAATTAGTGGAGAAATATTGTGAAAAAGGATAATGTACTCTCATAGCTTTTGCGTACTTGCTTGTGTAAAAGGATACAAGTCATTTTTTTTGTCAAAATAAATGTGCAAAAGGATATACCGGGTGTTTTTCAAAACCCGCTCACCCCTATAACTTTTTTATTTTTTCAAATAAACAAATGAAATTTGATGTGTTTATTTATTGTTCGTCGATTTTAATCTGATACTCGGACGGAATGTGAGCTGGTGGCTCCCTACATTAGAACGCCAATGGTTACCTGACGTCACACCTGTTTTTGCCATATGAAACACCCCCTCGCTCCTCATACCGCAAGTGACAGTTAAAAATCGACGAACAATATGACCCGGATGTGCATTATTTGACGTATTCAATTTTTTACTATCACTTCCGGTTTGACCGGAAGTGACCCTAACTTCCTTATTTTAAATGAGACGCCAGGTAAATTTTTCCTCATTTCAATAGAAAACTACATTACGAGTACAATGACACCTCATTTGTCACTTTTTGACATTTCACCTCCAAATTATTTAAATTTTTACTTTTTAATCTAGAGCGCCATGAATAAGTTAAAATGCTTAATTTTGCTCCTAGAAACATGGGAAAATTTGTTTTGAGCTTATTTTGAATTTTATATCCTCTAAAGGCTCATTTAAAGTTAGTAGCAGCGCATTTTTGGAATTATATCAATTGTTTCAAATGGAAAGGGTATGGCTCATTAGCATATTTCGAGAGAGCATTTTCTAACAAACAATTCAGTACCACACAATCGCTAGTTTATTCAAATATTGAACTAAAATTTTCCAAAAATATTTAGAATGCTAGAAAAATTCTTAATTTGAGTGATGAACTAGCGATTGTGTGGTACTGAATTGCTCGTTAGAAAAGGCTCTTTTAAAACATGCTCATGAGCCATATATACCCTTTCCATTTGAAAAGACTGATATAATTCTAAAAATGCGCTTCTACTATCTTTAAATGAGTCTGTAGAGGATATAAAATACAAAATAAGATCAAAACAAATTTTCCCAAATTAAGCATTTTGACTTATTCATGGTGCTCTAGATTTAAAAGTAAAAATTTAAATAATTTGGTGAAGAAATGTCAAAAAGTGACAAATGAGGTGTCATTGTACTCGTAATGTAGTTTTCTATTAAAATGAGGAAAAATATACCTAGCGTCTCATTTAAAATAAGAAAGTTAGGGTCACTTCCGGTCAAACCGGAAGTGATAGTAAAAAATTAAATACGTCAAATAATGCACATCCAGGTCATAAATAAACACACCAAATTTCATTTGTTTATCTGGAAAAATAAAAAAGTTATAGGGGTGAGCGGGTTTTGAAAAACACCCGGTATGTTGGTTTTATTTTTTGTTTGAAGTAACTTCAATATTACAGTCTAAAACATGTGTTTTTCAACTATCTATCGACCTGATAAAATTTTTAAAAAAAGTGCTTATACAAAAATCCCCAATAAAATTATATCATCTCACTTTATCTCAAAATGTCAATCAACTTATACCCTTTTTCCCGCCGGGCCGCCATTTATTCTATTTAGCTGATACACACTGTACAGGGTGGTTGATTTTCGATGGTTTTATAGGGTACAGCCAAAATGGCCGAAGATACTAAGAAACTGATATACGCTTCCCGTCCTCTTTTTTAGTGTGTCACTTGATGGTGTAGTCAGATCTTAGCCAACTAGATTGGTTTGCGAGGTACAGGGGGTTTTTCAAAATCAGCTTATTTTTATAATCCTCTATAACTTCTTACCCATCGGAGATATAAAAAAAGTGCAAAAGGGAAAAATATATGTTTTTTCACGTAGAATCCATTGGCGTACTTAGAAAAAATATTGGAGTTTTATCTTCTGAGATATTCGAATAAACAGAGATTTTTCAAATGGAACACTCTGTATCTTAGTGGTTCAGTAGTTTGGGAAAAAAACTGCGAGTTCAACGATATATAACACATGCTATTTTGTTCTGTCCTAAATGGCGAGAAAGAAAAAATACTTTTTTTAAGTTGTTATGCAATAAGTTTTTTTTTTTTTTAAGTCAGATATTTTAACTTTTTTTTAAATGTTATACCTACATTTTCTAAAATATTAAATACCTACCTATACTTTATTTTTTCCCAAGATAGATTTTGACACTGTCAACTTTGAAACATAAACAATGCCGCTTTTTGGTCGCAACATGTCATTTGCACGACATGCATTGCAAAACTCGAGGCAAAACTGATTCCAACTTGCAGCATTTTGCGACCAATCAGGGACGAGATGACAACAATATTTCCTTTTTCAACAATATAATAATACATATTTAGTAGATACTTTTTTGTTGGAATCAGATGAAGGAAAATACGAAAAAAACTATATTTTGACAAGTTGACAATGATATGAGTGACATAGTGTGTTTCTGTTATTTGACAAATATTTTCAGTTTTGAAGTTAAGAATTTTGATTTGATTTATTATAACTCTATCATTTATTAAAATGGTGTTGTTCGACAATCTTCATAAAGTTCACATGTTCGAGTGTTACATTGAAAGCGGAAAAAATTAATACCTATGCACAGTGGCGGCTGGCCCTAAGGGGCCAAGGGGCCGTGGCACTGGCGCAAAATATGTCGGTCCTTTTAAAAGATTTTTTTTTTAGTTCAATAGTTATTACAATAGTCACATCAAATTACTTATCATTTTATAATTTGATCCCGACGGAAAAATGTCTGTCGTTATTATTCCTAAATTTCCTAGACAATAATTCAAGTGACTGACTGAACTAAACTTGCTGGACTATCCGTCCGAGCCCATCTCACAACGGCCCCGCTTCAACACGGCAATTACGTTGGAGAAGGTCACGTCGCGCTCCCAGTAACCAGCTGTTTTTATACGTATGAACGGGGCCACCTGATCAAACGGCCCGGATTAGTTTTTGCGGCAACTTAATTAACACACAACACATAAAAAGAATCTGGAAGAAGCCAAGTGAGCTGGAACAAGTCTGGAAAATGTCTGGATAAATCTGGATGTAGTCTGGAAAAGTCTGGAAATCTCTGGAAAAGTCTGAAAAGAGCCTGGAAATTCTTGGAAAGGGTCGGAAAAATTCTGCCAAAGGTCCCAAAAGACCTGAGGATCATTTCCCAGAATCCGGATCAGTGTGGAAAAGTCTGGATAAGGTCTGGATAAATCTGGATAAAGTCTGTAAAACTCTGGATATTGTCTGGAAAAGTCTGGAAATCTTTGGAAACGTCTGGAAAAGACTTGGAAATTTCTGGAAAGGGTTGGAAAAATTCTGAAAAGGTCCCAAAAGACCTGGGGATCATTTTCCAGAATCCGGATCAGTCTGGACAAAGTCTGTAAAACTCTGGAAAAGTCTGGATATTGTCTGGAAAAGTCTGAAAATCTCTTGAAACGTCTGGAAAAGACTTGGAAATTTCTGGAAAGGGTTGGAAAAATTCTGAAAAAGGTCCCAAAAGACCTCGGGATCATTTTCCAGAATCCGGATCAGTCTGAACAAGTCTGGATAAAGTCTGGATTAATCTGGATGAAGTCTGGAAAACTCTAGAAAGCTCTGGATAAGTCTGGATAATGTCTGGAAATCTCTGGAAACGTCTGGAAAAGGCCTGGAAATTTCTTGACAGGGTCGGAAAAATTCTGGAAAAGATCCCAAAAGGCCTGGGGATCATTTTCCAGAATCCGGATCAGGCTGTACAGGGTGCTGCAATTTGGAGTGTTTTAACAGGAAAAACACACTTCCAGACCAGATAGAGGAAAATTGACTTAGATGTCATGGGATCGATTTTCCAGAAACGTCGATTGTCCAAAACCGTATCGCGATATCTTCAATGGTACCATTAATACAGGGTTATTTTCGATTTTCCCCTATTATGAAAAATGGCTATAAGTTTTTTATTTATCAATTTTTTTCATTTCTGTAAAAACATTATGGAGACACATTTTTGAGCACAATCCAGTGGCGGACTCGGTTTTTTTCTACATCGCTCCGATTTCGAGATCTCGACCAAATTCCGATATTTTCAAATGAAACATCCTTTATTTTGATAGCTCATTTGATAGCTCTGTTTTTGCTGATTTCAATGATATAAAGTTCGATAGGTTTATCTCTAACAGTTTTCCAGAAAAAAAATTATATCTGTTTCAGTCATAAGAAACAATGTGTTAGAAAGAGACCTTTCTCAATTTCCTTACACATATAAAATCCTTGTCTAACACATTGGTCCTTACGACAAAAACAAATATAATTTTTTTTCTCGAAAACTATTAGAGATAAACCTACCGAACTTTATATTATTAAAATCAGCAAAAACAGAGCTATCCAATGAGCTATTAATATATAGAGAGTTTCATTTGAAAATATCGGAATTTGGTCGATATCTCGAAATCGGAGCGATATCGAAAAAAATCGAGTCCGCCACTGGATTGTGCTCAAAAAAGTGTCTCCATGATGTTTGTACAGAAATGAAAAAAATTGATAAATAAAAAACTTATAGCCATTTTTCATAATAGAGGAAAATCAAAAATCGCCCTGTATTAATGGTACCATTGAAGATATCGCGATACGGTTTTTGACAATCGACATTTCTCGAAAATCGATCCCATGACATCTAAGTCAATTTTCCTCTATCTGGTCTGGAAGTACGTTTTTCCTGTTGAAACACTCCAAATTGTAGCACCCTGTACAAGTCTGGATATCTCTTGAAACGTCTGGAAAAGACTTGGAAATTTCTGGAAAGGGTTGGAAAAATTCTGAAAAAGGTCCCAAAAGACCTCGGGATCATTTTCCAGAATCCGGATCAGTCTGAACAAGTCTGGATAAAGTCTGGATTAATCTGGATGAAGTCTGGAAAACTCTAGAAAGCTCTGGATAAGTCTGGATAATGTCTGGAAATCTCTGGAAACGTCTGGAAAAGGCCTGGAAATTTCTTGACAGGGTCGGAAAAATTCTGGAAAAGATCCCAAAAGGCCTGGGGATCATTTTCCAGAATCCGGATCAGGCTGTACAGGGTGCTGCAATTTGGAGTGTTTTAACAGGAAAAACACACTTCCAGACCAGATAGAGGAAAATTGACTTAGATGTCATGGGATCGATTTTCGAGAAACGTCGATTGTCAAAAACCGTATCGCGATATCTTCAATGGTACCATTAATACAGGGTTATTTTCGATTTTCCCCTATTATGAAAAATGGCTATAAGTTTTTTATTTATCAATTTTTTTCATTTCTGTAAAAACATTATGGAGACACATTTTTGAGCACAATCCAGTGGCGGACTCGGTTTTTTTCTACATCGCTCCGATTTCGAGATCTCGACCAAATTCCGATATTTTCAAATGAAACATCCTTTATTTTGATAGCTCATTTGATAGCTCTGTTTTTGCTGATTTCAATGATATAAAGTTCGATAGGTTTATCTCTAACAGTTTTCCAGAAAAAAAATTATATCTCTTTCAGTCATAAGAAACAATGTGTTAGAAAGAGACCTTTCTCAATTTCCTTACACATATAAAATCCTTGTCTAACACATTGGTCCTTACGACAAAAACAAATATAATTTTTTTTCTCGAAAACTATTAGAGATAAACCTACCGAACTTTATATTATTAAAATCAGCAAAAACAGAGCTATCCAATGAGCTATTAATATATAGAGAGTTTCATTTGAAAATATCGGAATTTGGTCGATATCTCGAAATCGGAGCGATATCGAAAAAAATCGAGTCCGCCACTGGATTGTGCTCAAAAAAGTGTCTCCATGATGTTTGTACAGAAATGAAAAAAATTGATAAATAAAAAACTTATAGCCATTTTTCATAATAGAGGAAAATCAAAAATCGCCCTGTATTAATGGTACCATTGAAGATATCGCGATACGGTTTTTGACAATCGACATTTCTCGAAAATCGATCCCATGACATCTAAGTCAATTTTCCTCTATCTGGTCTGGAAGTACGTTTTTCCTGTTGAAACACTCCAAATTGCAGCACCCTGTACAAGTCTGGATATCTCTTGAAACGTCTGGAAAAGACTTGGAAATTTCTGGAAAGGGTTGGAAAAATTCTGAAAAAGGTTCCAAAAGACCTCGGGATCATTTTCCAGAATCCGGATCAGTCTGAACAAGTCTGGATAAAGTCTGGAATAATCTGGATGAAGTCTGGAAAACTCTGGAAAGCTCTGGATAAGTCTGGATAATGTCTGGAAATCTCTAGAAACGTCTGGAAAAGGCCTGGAAATATCTTTAAAGGGTCGGAAAAATTCTGAAAAAGGCCTGGGGATCATTTTGCAGAATCCGGATCAATCTGTACAAGTCTGGATAAATCTGGATGAAATCTGGAAAACTCTGGAAAGCTCTGAATAAGTCTGAATAATGTCTGGAAAAGTCTGGAAATCTCTGGGGCTGACACGCTTTTATAATACATCGAACTAAAAAGTGAAAAATAAATATAGTTTAAAAAAACTAAAAAACACGCTTTTATAGTAAATTGAACTAAAAAGTGAAAAATAATTTTTATTATAAACAGAAAATATTAATGAACAAAAAATATTGGAATTATTGTCAAAAAAGCGTGGGGTGTTCAATGTATGAGAAATGTGGAACAAACCACCCCACGCTTTTTAGTTCAATTTACTATAAAAGCGTGTTTTTCAGTTTTTTTAAACTATATTTTTTTTTTTGCGTTCTTTCTCAAGTCTTTTGGAGGGGGAGGGGGACGCCACTGTGTATGTTAGTATGTGTGTAATGCATGCAGTTCGATGAAGGTTTCACTTCTACTGGGTGCAAACTGCACACTTTTTTTTTATAAGTTTGATGCCTATTTGATTTGTATCGTGCCTTATAAGTGCTTCATAAGTAAAACGCCGAACACCAATGGAATTTAATTTTTTTTACTGAATATCTTATTGGTTAGATTTTTTTTAGCGGCGTCCCTGGCGCCATAGGGCGGCATATTTCTTTGAAGCGCCTGCCGCAAAGAAAACAGTTCCGTCTGGAAAGACAGTGCAGTAGATATTTTTTATAAATTTGATTCCTATTTGATTTGTATAGTGCCTTATGTCTTATTTTATATAAAACTGTTTTATTAAATTTCTCGTACTCCGCCCGTGCTTCATTTATTATTTTGTAGAAATGGTAAATGCCCACGTTTGAATTGAGAATAAGTGAAAAAACTTTCTGAGGCGTGTTTTTTTTACAACTTTTAGATCAAAATTTGGGTTAGTTTGGGTCAGTCCAAAAAAAATTTGCGCGCCTCTGGAGCTTTCCCCCTGAGTGTGTGCACCGCCAACTTTTCCTCTCACCAGCCGCCACTGCCTATGCAGCTCTCAACTTATATTTTCAGAGATATCCAGAGCGTCGTCAGCCAGAAAAGCGAATTTTTAGGCGCTTATATAATAATTTGAGTGAGTTTGGCACATTCACAAAACCTAGAAGCAAATTTTATAATATCGAAAATAGGGAAAATAATGAAATCAGTACTCTTGCTTGTGTTGCTGCAAATCCTAATATGTCTAGCAGAGAAATTGAAATGACGGTAGGAGTAGGCAAATTCACAGTGTGTCGGAACTAGCTATTACCCTTTTGTGGACTCTAGTCATTACCGCACCAGGGATGTCAAAAGTTTTTACTTTGACTGACTGTAAAAATTAACCATTAGGTGTTGGATCATTTAAGCCTTGTATTGAACTAGGGGTGCCTTGATTCTCATTTATACAAATAAAACGCTGAAATAGAATAGTTATCAATTTAATTAATAAATGAAGTTAATTCGGTTTAATCAGCAATCAAATCCTATCTAATAATTCCTATTTGGACGTCCAGTCGAACTACAAATTTTATACTAATCTAAAGTAAATAAGCGAGTAAATAAGTATCTTGATTTATAAAAATAGTGAAATTTCATAATAATAATATCATTTATGGTTGAATGTTCAAAGAACGAGAACACAAATTAACTAATTTAAATTTACGAGAGCACAACACAAATAATTCGTGAACTTCAATCAGCTCACTGTATTCACAAAATGTTTATAATCCTTGAAGGTTCTTTTGTTTATTGAGAGTTAATAATTTGAGCACTTTTCTGCTGAAGTGTGTAAACAATAAGTGCAAGAAAAGTCTATATATATATGCTCAGTTTCTATATACAAATTTACAAATTAATGTTCATTTCACGAGTGTGAAAACCAAATTTCTGTATTAAAGGTTAGAACAAACACTTCAATTTATAGTGCATTTCAACCGAATCAGTATTCAGTATTTATTAATTTATTATTCGACTGTTTTGAGAAATTGAAACGGTCTTACTTGCTTAATCCAGTTCATACCGGTAAATCCATATAGTGATTATTTATCCATTTATCACTATTCGTAGTAATTTGCACTGTCAGCTAAGGGATTTTCCACTAAGAGAGAGAACACAATGATATACAGAGTTGAAGCCTGTCGAGAGTGAGACAGGAATAACCTTAAACAGGCGCAGTAGAGAATTTTGCTAGGTCCGAGATGACTTGCAACAATTTAGGGGTTAATTACATGAATTGTAATCAATAATATCGTTGATAATATAGACCATGTCAGGCCTTGAGACACTGGGAGTAGTATTTTACTATAATTCGCGTACTAACGGGGGTTTTCTGGGGGATTTTTCCTCTGTAGAGCGTTCAGAGGCGAGAGGGTGCAGAGTCTTTGCTTACTCTTCTGCTTCTTGATTACTACTGTTGTGTACCGTGCGTCGAGTCGACTGCCTTTTTCGGAGCAGGTCGCATAAATCAGGGATGTTGGGTGGCAACTGACCAATCACAACAACAAAATAGATCCATTGCTCATAGGGTAATGAAGAAATCTGTAATTTTACCGATTCAAAAGGGCTGCTGTTGCCAGTTTTACAGGATTCTTTTTTTAGAATATTATTTTTATGATAAATAATAGAAATTGAGATTATATTGATAAACTACAAATAATAACATTTTAAACTTGTTGTGGGTTATTTCCGCAACATATTCCCCCCCTTGAAGTTTCCAAACTTCAATGAGAGACGAAACATTAACAAAAAAAATAAACAACATATTTACAATAGAGAAAGTAGCAGGTTTTAATCCTGAATTGGTAAAGGACATACCTTTGCTATTCCTCGAGTAAAAACACCACTTTGTGTTTTCAATTTTACCACTCTGGTTTTATTGTCTCGTCCAGGGAATACCTCTAAGACTCTGGCTAAAGGCCATCTTAGAGGTGGAGTGTCATCTTCCTTTAAAAGTACTAATGTATTGGGGGTTAGATCTAGAGAATTCCGGAACCATTTAGGTCGATTTTGGAGTCTGTTCAAATAGTCCACTGACCAACGCTTCCAAAACACTTGTTGGATGTGTGAAATTTTCTGCCACATAGAAAGGCGGTTCTCATTAAGATGACTTAAATCCTTATCTGGGTGAGCCGTAAGGCTTGAACCAATTAAGAAGTGACCAGGGGTTAGAGTTTGATAGTCGTTTGGGTCGTTTGAAAGAACGCATAGGGGACGTGAGTTCAATATGGCTTCAATTTGCACTAAAATTGTATAGAACTCTTCAAACGTGAAGCGGGTTTCCCCAACCAGCCTGACGATGTGGTATTTGGCGCTTTTAATTGCTGCCTCCCAAATGCCACCGAAATGAGGACTTCTTGGAGGGATGAACTTGAATTCAGTTTCATTTTGAGAGAGAAAGTCCCTGATTGAGTTCAAATGGGTTCTATTTCTAAAAAAGTTATGCAATTCCTTCAATTGATTTTGGGCGCCTTGGAAATTGGTGGCATTGTCACTATGTATCACGGTTGGGTTACCTCTCCGGGCAATAAATCTTTTCAATGTCATGATGAAGTGTTCGGTAGAGAGCCCTGTCACCAATTCAATATGAATTGCCTTGGTGGCCAAGCAGACAAAAATTGCAATATAGCATTTAATTAGGGGAGCTTTGCGTAGCTTGGACGATTTTATTAAGAAGGGTCCGCCATAGTCTATTCCAACTTGGCTGAAACAGCGGGAGACATTCACACGCTCCTTTGGCAGACTTGCCATAATTTGCTCTGCTGGTTGAGCTCTGAATCGGAAACAGGTAATACAATTGTTGATTATACGTTTTGTCTCCCTTAAACCATCGAGTGGCCAGAACCTTAGGCGAAAATTCGATAGCACTGTTTGTGCGCCTGCATGACCTAAACGCTCATGTTCTTGGATTAACATTAATGAGACAATATGATTATGGGAAGGGAGCAAAATGGGGTGTTTTTGATCGAAGGAGACATTAGCGTTGTCTAATCTTCCACCCACTCTTAATAAACCATCCTTATCTAAGAAGGGTTTGAGTTTAATCAGTGATTTGTTGCTCAAAAATATGTTTTGATTCAACTCTGAGATTTCCTTTGAGAAATGAATTGACTGGAGAATTTTTATGATCAAGTTCAAGGCTGCTTTCAGCTCTTGGACTTCGAGAGAATCTTTTGTTCTATCGAGATGTTTACATTTTGTATTATGTGCAAATCTCAACATGTACCCTACTGTGCGTTGAAGCTTACGAAATTTAGAAGCTCGATTGAATATTCCGGGCCAAAACAGATCTTGATCTTTCTTATCAGTTCCTACTAGAGCTATTTTCTTTTCCTCGGGGACATCAGACAAACTGGGAGTGTTGCCAAATTGGGAGAGATTTAATTCAGGGTCATGAAGAAATTTAGGGCCTTGCCACCAAGTATGGCACTCCTGGACTTGGGGTATTGGCAAACCTCTAGATGGGTAATCAGCGGGGTTGTCTGAAGAATTTATATGACGCCATTTGTGATTTGAGGTGAGTTCTTGAATTTGTGCTACTCTGTTAGCCACAAAAACAGTCCAGCGCGACGCATGGGAATTTATCCAGCAGAGCGCAATTTGCGAATCTGTCCACAAATTTACAGAACTCAATGAGAATCGATCTTCGAAGATTGCGATTAACTTTGAAACCAACTTTGAGAGCAAAACCATGGCGCATAATTCTAGCCTAGGCAATGTAACTGTTTTCAGAGGAGATACTCTAGATTTAGAGGTAATCAAATGACAAGATACTGTTCCATCAGTATATAGGGCGCGAACGTAAACGCAAGCGGCGTATGCCTTGAGGCTGGCATCAGAGAATCCGTGGAATTCCATGGAACTTAATGTTTTGTCAGAAAAAAGGTATCTAGGGATCTTGAGCGTTTTGAGGAGAGGAAGATCATGTATGAAACCATTCCATTCTTGCAAGAGTGAGTCATCAGTAATTGGGGTGTCCCAATCCAACTTCAAAGTCCAAAGTCTTTGTACAATTATTTTTCCTGTCACAATGACTACAGATAAAAAACCAAGGGGATCATAACATTGAGCTATTACAGAGACAATTTTTCTTTTCGTAATAGGGGTTGTTAATTTTACTTCAGGAATAGAGACGCAGAAGAAGTCGAGAATTGGGTTCCAAATAAGGCCAAGTACCTTATTCGGGTTTTCGTCAAAATTCATATCTACTTCGACTATTTTTTCTTTATGAGAGATTTTGTCTAGAAATTCCTTTGAATTTGAACACCATTTGTGTAATTCAAATCCAGAAGCCTTTAATAAAGAGATAAGTTCGCTATAGAGTATTTCTAAATCCTTAAGGTCATCACATCCACTTAGGATATCATCCATGTAACATTGTTTCAATAGAGAATGAGACGCGAGGGGATAATCTGAGCTATTTTTTAATGCAACATCGTTTAAGACTCTAGTTGCGAGGAATGGAGCACTGTTAGTGCCATACGTGACAGTGGTCAATTCGATGCACTGAAGTGGTTTTTCAGGCTCGTCTCTCCATAAAATATTTAATAAAAAGGTCTGAGTGGGATTTATCTTTATTTGTCTGAACATCTTCTCAATATCAGAGGTGAGAGCATATTTGAAAGATCTGAAGCGTAACAATATGTCATAAAGGTCAGGCTGGACCTGAAAGCCTTTGAGAGTTATGTCATTTAGGGAAAGGCCCGTTGTGGTTTTGCAAGAGGCGTCAAAGACCACACGCAGCTTCGTTGAGCACGCACCTTCTCTAACCACAGCATGATGAGGGAGGAAGCATTTGAGCTCCAGATTTTCATTAGCAGAGGAAAGGGGTAGGAACCTGGCATGTCCAAGGTTAACATATTCATGAATAAATTTCTGATATTCATGAAAATAATCTGGGTCCTTTACAAATTTCCTCTCGAGATTGTGAAATCTTTTTGTGGCTATAGACAAAGAATCACCGAGTTTGAGATTTTCAGAGGGAGATTTCAAGGGTAAGTTAACTTGATAAGAGCCATTTTCTAATACTTGAGTTGTTTCCTTGAAACAAGCTTCAGCCTTTGCATCTTCAAGGGAGAGAGGGGCTTTGGTATGAATTTCTTCCATGGACCAAAATTTAGTCACTATATTTTCGAGAGAGCTATTGTCCGGGCTTTGAACAAACATAGAGACAGAGGAGTGCACTTGTTGTGCAGGGCTACTAGTGACTAAATGAGAGCAGTTATTATGGTGTGAATTTTGGGGAAACGTTCCTCCAAGAATCCAACCGAGATGAGTGTTTAAGACTGTGGGCAGGCCATGACCTAGATGAATCAGGCCTTTTGTCAGGAGATTGTAATAGAGGTCTGAACCAATCAGAAGGTCAATTTCCGAAGGACGAGTGAAACTAGGATCAGCAAGAACAATGTCGCTCGGTATATTCCACGAACTGACATCTATTTGTATAGAGGGGAGGGGTCCTGTTATTACAGGGAGAACAGCGCAGGAAATCTCAAATTTCCTATGAGGATACAAATTTGAGTATATTTTCAAATCAATCATCTTATTAGTAACATTGTTACTAAGAGCTATGCCAGACACATATGTTGTTTTGACATAGGGGACTAGTTTTAACCTTTTAACTAGTTTGTCAGTTACAAAGGAGTGTTGCGAGCCATTATCCAAAATGGCTTTGGCTTGAAGGGGCCGCCTGTCTGCGTCATAAAGTGTCACGCATGCGGTTGCTAAAAGAGTTTGTGAGTTTTTTGTAGAGAGTGCTGAGACGGAGTGGAGACTTTGGGAAGATTTGGGAAGTTCATTATGGTTTGGTTGTGAGTCAGCTTGATTTTGTGGTCTTGAACCTTGTGTCTGTGTCTTGGGAGGATGCTGAGACGGTTGCTGCTGACCATTAGAATAATTTGGTCTAGCAATCGAAGGGTTATTATGATGGGGTCTTTGTTGGGGTCTGTGACCTTGAGCTGGAGGATTTTGAGGGACAAAAGCATTGTGGAGCAATGTATGATGCCTTTGAGAGCAGATAAAACAACCTTTGGTTGCTGGGCAATTGGCAAGAGTGTGTTTGGAACCAAGACAATTAAAGCAGAGTTGTTTTGAATAAACAAAAGTCTTCCTTTCCGAGTCCTGTAAACCTTTAAACTTATTACAAATATAAATTTTGTGAGAGTCTTGATTGCAATATAAGCAGTGTGTAGTGACTTTACTTATATTATTTTGAGCGAACAGAGCAGCGCCAGAGTTTGGGGTTTTGTTTACTTTTCGTTGCCCGTTTTGTGCTGAAGGCACTTCCGTACTTGAGAGATTTTCCAAAGCTAAGCATCTTTTTTCGAGGAATTCAAAAAGGTCATCAAGTTGAGGGAGTTGATTTAAATCGCGCTCATTCTCGAACGCCTTGCGCGTGCCAAAATCAAGTTTTTTTCCCATTAAATATATTATCAAAAATTCCCAAAGCTGTTCGTAAGAATAGTGCAAATTCTTTAAAGAAAGTAAATTTTTTCTACAATTTGTAACAAACTCTCTGAGAGTTTGAGCGTTACATTTACTGAGTGTGTTTTGTTCCAAGAGAGCAACAAAATGAGCGTTTATTACAGAGATTTTGTTTTCATATCGTTTCTGCAATATTTCTAGAGCGATATCAAAATTATCGTTTGTCACAGCCAAGTTTTCGATCAATTTCAATGGTTCGTTTCTCAAAAATGACTTTAAATAAATAAATTTTTGTATTTTACTCAGGTGAGTATTATCAATTATCAGAGCAGAGAAGATTTGAAAAAAGGAAGTCCACTCAGCGGTGTCACCTTTAAAGGGGTTTATATTTATTTGAGGGAGTTTCACTTCCATATGTGGTGGCAAATTCAGCTGTGGCAAACTAGTTTGGCTTATTGGTGGAGTGTTCAGGGTAACCGGAGACAATGTTTTAATACATTTTTGTATCAGAGAGAGAGTATCATAGAATTGATTTTCAACAATATCTCTATTTTCGTTATCATTTGCAGTGAATTCTTCAAGATAAGTTTCAATTTCATCTTGAGTCATTGAGTATTTTTCAAAGTTATCTTTTAAGTTAACTATACGATTTTCAAATTGAGTTGGGTCTACTTCAACATCCTTATTGTTTTTCACCCAATTGGCAATGCGAGTAATAGCGCTTTTTGCGCGAGTACGGACCTGCTTCATAGCATCAAAATCCATATTGAGAAATAGCCTTTAAATAACTCCACCAATAATAATCAATTAATTTAAAATGAATTAAGAGAGCCAAACAAGCTAATTAATAAATTGTACCTATACAAATCAATACACAATGTACCTATTTACAATATAGAATATTTACAACAGAGAATGTACTTACCAAGTACGAGCAATACAGGGATTCGAGTAGGCAAATTTCAATATATAATAAAAACACAAGTTTTTATTGAGCAGTGTAGAAATGAGAATCTTAAAGCAGTCAGAGATAGAGGCATAAAAAAAACATTAAATTTTTTAATTAATTACATTTCAATCAAGGCTTTGATCCGGCTCGAAGGACCAATGTGTCGGAACTAGCTATTACCCTTTTGTGGACTCTAGTCATTACCGCACCAGGGATGTCAAAAGTTTTTACTTTGACTGACTGTAAAAATTAACCATTAGGTGTTGGATCATTTAAGCCTTGTATTGAACTAGGGGTGCCTTGATTCTCATTTATACAAATAAAACGCTGAAATAGAATAGTTATCAATTTAATTAATAAATGAAGTTAATTCGGTTTAATCAGCAATCAAATCCTATCTAATAATTCCTATTTGGACGTCCAGTCGAACTACAAATTTTATACTAATCTAAAGTAAATAAGCGAGTAAATAAGTATCTTGATTTATAAAAATAGTGAAATTTCATAATAATAATATCATTTATGGTTGAATGTTCAAAGAACGAGAACACAAATTAACTAATTTAAATTTACGAGAGCACAACACAAATAATTCGTGAACTTCAATCAGCTCACTGTATTCACAAAATGTTTATAATCCTTGAAGGTTCTTTTGTTTATTGAGAGTTAATAATTTGAGCACTTTTCTGCTGAAGTGTGTAAACAATAAGTGCAAGAAAAGTCTATATATATATGCTCAGTTTCTATATACAAATTTACAAATTAATGTTCATTTCACGAGTGTGAAAACCAAATTTCTGTATTAAAGGTTAGAACAAACACTTCAATTTATAGTGCATTTCAACCGAATCAGTATTCAGTATTTATTAATTTATTATTCGACTGTTTTGAGAAATTGAAACGGTCTTACTTGCTTAATCCAGTTCATACCGGTAAATCCATATAGTGATTATTTATCCATTTATCACTATTCGTAGTAATTTGCACTGTCAGCTAAGGGATTTTCCACTAAGAGAGAGAACACAATGATATACAGAGTTGAAGCCTGTCGAGAGTGAGACAGGAATAACCTTAAACAGGCGCAGTAGAGAATTTTGCTAGGTCCGAGATGACTTGCAACAATTTAGGGGTTAATTACATGAATTGTAATCAATAATATCGTTGATAATATAGACCATGTCAGGCCTTGAGACACTGGGAGTAGTATTTTACTATAATTCGCGTACTAACGGGGGTTTTCTGGGGGATTTTTCCTCTGTAGAGCGTTCAGAGGCGAGAGGGTGCAGAGTCTTTGCTTACTCTTCTGCTTCTTGATTACTACTGTTGTGTACCGTGCGTCGAGTCGACTGCCTTTTTCGGAGCAGGTCGCATAAATCAGGGATGTTGGGTGGCAACTGACCAATCACAACAACAAAATAGATCCATTGCTCATAGGGTAATGAAGAAATCTGTAATTTTACCGATTCAAAAGGGCTGCTGTTGCCAGTTTTACAGGATTCTTTTTTTAGAATATTATTTTTATGATAAATAATAGAAATTGAGATTATATTGATAAACTACAAATAATAACATTTTAAACTTGTTGTGGGTTATTTCCGCAACACACAGCTTTAAAAATATTTAAAAAAAATACAAGTTTCGGCCATACACTATAAGAAAAGTCCATAATTTGCATCCCGGAGACGAACGTAGAAGATTTATATGTTGTAAATGGTATCGGCAGAAATGTCAGTTGAATCGAAATTTTTTCCAAAATGTGAGTTGGACCGATGAAGCCTTTATAACAAGTGAAGGTATATTTAATAGGCAGATAGGCACAACGCTCACTATTGGTCAACTTTGAATCCTCACCAGACTGTAGCTAGGGTCCAGCAAGGCCGATTTGGTTTTCATGTTTGGGCAGCCCTCTTTCAAAATAGAGTGTTTGCATATCAAATTTATGAAGAGAATCTCAACGCTCAGAGTTATGTAAGAATGTTGGAAGAACATATTATTGATGCAATAGACGGTATGCCACTAGCTGAGAGAAATCCAATATTTTTCCAGCAGGATGGTGCGCCTGCATATAATTCTCGTTTAGTTAGAGAATTACTAAATGCCAATTTTGGAGGTAACTGGATCGGTACATACGGACCAAACAGGTGGGCACCTAGGTCACCAGACCTAATACCTCTGGACTTTTTTTTTTAATAATAAAATAATAAAGTATATAAAGTTAGATCGAAAAATATAGAAGAATTGGGGGAACATTTTGAAAATGATATTCGGAATGTATCAAACATCCACATTTACAATGCCACCCACTCTGTTGCCAAGCGTTTCCAACCATGCATTAACCAAAATGGCCGGCAGTTCCAGCACTTGTTATAACCATTGGTTATAATCTTTAATAATTGTTGTTTACCATGTTTTCTAGCTTTCTTGATGTGTTTAATGACAATTTATTAATTTTTGTGTTGATGTTTAAAGTGTAGAAATAATATATTATAATATCGCTACTTTTTTATTTATTTTTATTTTTTTTCAAAAAAAAAAATGTGTTTCTTGTTATCTTTGTTATTTAGGGCAAAACCAAATATCATGCGTTATGTATCGGTAAACTCGCCTTTTTTTTGCCAAGCTACTGAACCAATAAAACACAGGGTGTTCCATTTGAAAAATCTCTGTTTATTCGAATATCTCAAAAGATAAAACTCCAATATTTTTTCTAAGTACGCCACTGGATTCTACGTAAAAAAACATATATTTTTTCTTTTTGCACTTTTTTTATATCTCCGATGGGTAAGAAGTCATAAAAATAAGCTGATTTTGAAAAACACCCTGTACCTCGCAAACCAATCAACTTGGCTAAGATCTGACTACACCATCAAATGACACACTAAAAAAGAGGACGGGAAGCGTATATCAGTTTTTCAGTATCTTCGGCCATTTTGGCTGTACCCTATGAAACCATCGAAAATCAACCACCCTGTATAGGGACTTTGATCAATATCTTGAAATCGGGGCCAAATAGAAAAAACTGAGAACGTCACTGAACTCTGTTTAGAAAAGTGCTTCTAGAAAGTTGTTACGGAAATCAATTTAATCAATTATTATTCTCATAAACAAAAAAGTTATGAAGGTTTCACAGTATTGCTCAATCTCAAAAGCGAAAATCGCCATCTAGATGAAGATTTTATGAAATTTGAGCCTTGGAGTGGAGGTTCATTTTTTTTTATCATCTCATCATAAAGAAAGTATAATTAGAAACCACTTCTGGAAATTATTTGAAATTAAAAATTATAATACAAGTCAAATACTAACAATCTCAAAAAAATACATGCTTTGGACTTTTATTTTTTTAGTAAATATGTTGATTATACCAGTAGCGTTACCAAAGGGGGGCGAGGGGTCCGTGCGTCCCCCAAACTGACTTACCTACACAAATTTTCCTACCTTTAAATGTGAGGTCCCGAAGGTCATATGTATTGGGACATTACTAAAAATTCTAGAAATTTACCTTATGAAACCTATGTTTTAACATATACCTACTTTCTGATCCTCAAAATTTCTTGATTTCAATAGCGAAAAACCCCCCTTATCTGAATTTTCTGTTTACGTGCCTGCTAGTTGGGATTTTTAAGAAAGATCAGTTGGGAGATTTCACCTACGCCACCCCCCCAATGAAAAGTCTTTGTGACGTCCCTGCACCCGAATCTACTCTGGACCCTCTTTCGTTAATGTTAATACTCTACTGGAATGATCTGGCGACACTTCTATCCATAATTGAACACCTGAAATTGTTTGAAGACAACACAAGGTTACATAGTCGACACAGACAGTGTTAGTGTATGTATATGGAACCATATACCATACCGTCCATACCTACCCTCAGAGCATAAAATCAAATAGGTACAAAGAAGGTTTCTGAGGCTAGGTTTATTCATCTCCAGATAAACTTCTGCAAGATGACTATAAATTTTCAAACAAATGTGCAATATTATTCTTTAATTTTGTCATTGAATTTTGTATTGAAGAAGTAGTCCATATCTCAAAATGGAGTTGAAATTTAATTCGAAAGAAAAGCTCAAAGTTGAATTTTGTGTCAAAATGTCATGTCAAAACCCCTGACCAATAAACCATAAATGTGCACTCTTTGGATTTGTTTTTTTTTGTTGAAGACCCGTGACTGTTCTATACTCTATTGGTCGGCGGACATCTAGCCGAGTTGCGTGGTTCTCCGCTCATTGCCAAACTTCTCAATCCCCCAATTGACCCACACATTTATGGCATCGGTCCTAATTCGAATAAGTTACCATATTACGATACAGGGTGTCCCACGGTGGATGGCGTATTAGACGTTAATGGAGAACTAAAAAGCGGATCATTTTGAAAATTTGGCAACCGGGATAAACGACCATGATCTACACTTTAAAAATATTTTTGACCATGCGGTGTTGCCGCTTCTACTCTAAACTAGTGGCAACATCACTATTTTAAATGGAACACCCCGTATTAAATTGCATATTTGGATTCTACGTAAAATTCTAAGCAGATTTCATGTGATATACCCTATACCTAAGTTCAACTGTTTTGGAAATATTGACAGTTGAAAATTGACTTTTTGCAACTTTGACAGGCTGTAGAACCTGAACGGTTAATTTTAGAGGAAAACCGATTTTACATTCCTATCTTAGATTTTTATAAACTATCATTTGACACCAACTTAGAATTAAATCCATGATTAAAAATTTCAGTTAAATTTAATCTCTGGTTAAGTTCAAAGTTGGTGTTAAATGATAGTTTATCAAAATCTAAGATAGGAATGTGAAATCGGTTTTTCTCTAAAATTAACCAATTAGGTTTTACAGCCTGTCAAAGTTGCAAAAAGTCAATTTTCAACTGTCAATATTTCCAAAACAGTTGAACTTAGGTATAGGGTATATCACATGAAATCTGCTCAGAATTTTACGTAGAATCCAAATATGCAATTTAATATGGGGTGTTCCATTTAAAATAGTGATGTTGCCACTAGTTTAGAGTAGAAGCGGCAACACCGCATGGTCAAAAATATTTTTAAAGTGTAGATCATGGTCGTTTATCCCGGTTGCCAAATTTTCAAAATGATTCGCTTTTTAGTTCTCCATAAACGTCTAATACGCCATCCACCGTGGGACAGACACCCTGTATGTTGGTTTCGTCCATGTGTGTTAAAACTTGGTGTATGCGATGCCTGCATAAGCAATGTGGAAGGAATGAAGTTTTGTCGGTTACAACAACCAAAAAGCGTGGAAATTGAAAATGTAGAGAAAGTTAAGGAAAATTGTAGGATTAAAAATTTTGGTCTTGGGTGGGATTCGAACCCGCGTCCTCAGCACTGCCGGTGGTACGCTCTAACTAACTAAGCCACCACGACCCTACAGATCTTTTTGATTTTTGTTTTGCTGTTGTTAGCTAAGTTGCGTGGTTTTCCGTTCATTGCCAAACTTCTCAATTTTTTCCCAAAATTTTTAATCCTCTTATTTTCCTTAACTTATCTTCATTTTGAATTTCTACGCTTTTTGGTTGTTGTAACCAACGAAACTTCATTGCTTCCTAAAACATATATTGTTGAAAGCCAACTACAGATAAGACATTATAATAAATTATAAAAAATATCCAAAGAATGATAAAGCTTTTATTTATTAAAAACTTATTACTAAACAGCTTGAGGCTGTTGCTGCATAAGCTCTACTTGGGCAGCAGTAACCGACTTCATTCCTTCTTGGACAACAGCCAAATTATTTTTCCACGAGGAAAGCAAATCTTTCAACTGTTGCCATTGGCTTCTTCCAAAAGTTCTGTGCATGGTACTGGTGACGAACACTTTTCTTGCTGACTGGTCCATGCGAGCACTAACCAACTTTGTTTTCAGCACTGGAATCGCAAATATTTAAAAAAGTTAAAGTATTATTATTCAAATTAGCTAACACCTTCAATAATGAATGCCTCAACTTCTTCCTTTTTAATGTGCAACTCTTGCTCAATGGCCTCAAAACTGATTTCTGGAGTTGTTTCAGCCAATTGCATAAAACTCAAAAGCCTCATTTTGCGTAAGTTTTGTTCATGATTTAATCCTTGGTTGTTGACAAATTCCTTGTGCTCTTTGTAAAACTTCAAATAAGCAGTCAAGTTTTCGCTGACAAAAATATTCAAGAGATCGTGAATAAGTTGGCCCTTTAAAATATGAACAGGTTTTAGTGACAAGAGAGGATCAAGAAGGAATGTTTTGGGGTCGGCGATAGCTGAGGTAATACAGCAAATAGCATCTTCTCTTGCGTGAGACGCAGTTTTGTCTGTGTAGGTGCCTAAGAGTTCAATCATAACTTTGGCAGCTTGCTCACTAAAAAAAAATATTTATATAAGTATCTAGAAAGTAAATTTTTTGGTTGTTACATTAGTAATCAGAACTTTCAAATTTGCAATTTTTTTAAAATCTGATAAGCTCTGATTAATTTCTGCTTTTGGCTTTTAAGAGTTACCTTTGATTGCTCCTTAGCAAAACTTCATGTAAGAGCCTGTACAATTTTTGCAATTCTTCATTGGATAGTGGGCAGTGGCTAAATTGCTGCTTCAACTGTTCAATATCTTGGAAAATTGCCTTAATTTGGTCCGTTTGTTTTGCAATCAACAACAAATGGTAATAAACTGGATACCTCATTGGCGATCTTTCGTCCAGAGATTGATACAACAACCATAATCTAAAATAAAAATTGTTGTATTAGTAGACTGAAAAAGCGGCAAAAATGTTCCAAAATTTTTTTCCAAGGTATAACTACATGAGACCTTCACAGATCGATAGAATAGGTCCATGACCACCTGAAATGGCCAATTACAACATTTTTTCGTAGGTCCAACAATTTTTATATCGAAAAATGGCATAAATTTGTCAAAATTCAGTTTTCATACTTTTTCACACATATCTCGCGATATCTCCGGAACTAATTGAGATAATAATCATTTTTTTTTTATTCTGGAGAGAATATGTTAGCGAAAATCACCAAGATAATTTTGTTTTTCTGAAAAACTCGCTTTTTTCGTAAAACTGGGTAAAACTTCAACTTACACTTTTTATCCAGTACTTTTTTCAGTGAGCAAGAAACTTTTTTGTTTTGCGGATTTTTGTCATACTATCAGCGAATGAAACAAAGCATCAAGGAAGTTTTTGAAAAAAACCGCGATTATCTGCAATGCATGGTTTTCAAGATATCGTCACTCGAGCGGTGTCAATATGAACGCGCACTTAGCGCAGCGCGGCGCGATTTCCTCGATCTGCCTGTTTCTTGAGCGTTGATGCATTTCCATGATACATTTGAGCAAATGGACCTTGTAAATCAATTTTCAGTAGTAATAGCCCAAGGACATTGATATTTGTCCTAAAAAAATTTATAACAGATTTCGAAAGCTCGTTGCTTGAAAACTGACCGACGCCGACGCGTCGGCAAAGTTCTGTTTTCTATAAGCAACAAGCTTGAGAAAGATGTAAAATTTTTCAGCATTTATCAATGTTGGAGGGCTATTCGGATAGAATTTTTTTTTACATCAATGTTCGAGACAACGCAATGTCACAGAGTGTAAACAGCCCTAGGGCTTTTTGCAGTATAATGTTGACATGATTGGGTGATTTGTCTCACATGACAATAAATAAACCTGCGATTTACAGGTTTGCAGATGACAACACGCTTATCTCGTTTTTCATATCGTGGACTGTGGTGGAAACAACATTATCGAGTTTAATGCAGGAAAGACACAAGCAACTATTTTCTCAAAAAAGGCAAACTCCGCAAGATCTGGCCTAACAATGACAGGTTGACAGGACCAACAGTGACCTAGGCCTCATCCATAAATTTGCTAAGCATCAAGCCCAGATAAGTCAGATAAAACCATCCTTTCCTGTTGTGTGTGTTGTGCGACCATAAAAAAAAACTAATAAATGATTCAACGGTCATAATAGCAGGTGGATTCCAGGATTCTGAACTTTGTTCCAAAATAATAGTCTAGGAGGCAGTGACGATTTTTGGTACTTATTTTCCCATTCCCAGTCAGAAAACATGGATAGAATTGTAGAGTTAGTAATTCTAAGCAAAATACATATATTTTTAGGGGGATTTTTCCGATGGGTTGAGGCGCAAAATGCGTTAAAGCTTACCAATGCACGGCCTTTTTTTTCTGAGTGATAAAAATAGGTCTACTAATAAGAAGTATTCTGAAGTTATGTAAAAAAATAGTCCGGCTAATCTGTGAGTATGGATAATATGCCTGACAAGTGAAAAATTAAAGATCCGAAAATTTTCAGTTAGACTCACTTCCACTATCTGAGATAAGCCAAATTACTATTTTCATATACTTTATGTTCTATTGTAGTAAATGTGAAATATTTATATCTGGGAAAATAAGCCTACTTGTATTTTTCATTGATCTTGTGAACCCATCCGAAAATTTTAGCCAGACTCAAAAATTCTTGCATTATATCACCAGGAGAACAAACTATTTAATAGACACCAACTGGGAAAATAAGTGCTAAAAAATTTCACTGCCTCCTGGACTATAAGTACAATTGAAGGATCGAAAAATCTGGAAAAATTAAATAGTACTCAAGAAGAAGATGATACCAGATTAATACCTTACATAACTAATAGTACATTATATACCTAGGTAGAGAAGTTGGTCATTATATACCGAGTGCTTTTATAAACCGAGGCGCGTAGCGCCGAGGTTTATAATGCGTAAGGTATATAATGACTTTCTCTACCGTGGAATATATAGAATTTTTTTTACTACTGCTATAGTGGAAAATAAAAAAGAAGTTTGAAATCTGTGCTCAAATTATTTTTTCTAGTTGGAAGTGCTGCCCTCTATCAACATCTATGGTAATTTCCTATGATACATAGAGGAACCTGTTTTTTTGATTAAATTGACAGTTTGAAATTGAAATTAAATCAATAGAAACCTGTAACGTTATGACAATATCCTTGCTTCATGACGTCATTTTCATTATTGACCTAGGTTTTTTTTCATTATTTTCATTATTAACCTAGGGAGAGAAATTCAATTTTTTCCGAGAAAAATAGATTGAATAATGACTACTTCTCAGGTTAGTAGTAAAAAATAGTATATTATATACCTAGGTAGAGAAGTTGGTCATTATATACCGAAAGCTATTATAAACCTCGGCGCTGCGCGCCTCGGTTTATAATGCTTGAGGTATATAATGACTTTCTCTACCGAGGAATTTATATAATTTTTTTTACTACTGCTAGTAGAAAATAAAAAATTTGTTTAAAATCTGTGTTCTAATTATTTTTTGTGAACGCCCTCTTGAAAGTGCTGCCCTCTATCAACAGCTTATATAACTTCCTATGTACCTACAGAAACCTGTATTTTTTTCAAATTGACGTATGAAATTGAAATTGAACCAATAGAAACATGACAATATCCTTGCGTCATGACGTCATTTTCATTATTGACCTAGGTATTTTTTCATTATTTTCATTATTAACCTAGGGAGAGAAATTCAATTTTTTCTTAGAAAAATAGATTGAATAATGTCTATTTCTCAGGTTAGTAGTAAAAAAAATCAGTTAATACAGTTCTGGTCAAATCACTTGATACCGATTTTCTGTCCTAAATGTTGCTTAATCGTGCTCACTGCACAATACCAGCAATTATCCAAAGTCTATTTATAGACCGGGAGTTAGATGGACTTGACTATGCATAATATGAGGACCGCATTTTATCAATGGATTGTTGCTGAGAAAAGCTCAAAAATTAATAATCCGGATCTTGCCGGCTCATTTTTTGGTCCATTTTTTTTCTATCCCCTCTCCTCTCACTTAGAAAGGAATTCCATGGAGCCTACCTATGCTATGTGTGTGATTTTAACGACTAATATAGTTCCAATTCAGTATGCTCTTGTGGTGAAAAAGACGACAGGGTTTTAAATAGAAAAGTTCGTTAAAATTTGCTGTTACTAGTGGGATTTAAACTCACGACCCTGGGTTTTCGTCCATTGCTCGAGAGGTATGGTGACATAGCTACAGCGGTGCGCTTATTATTATTATAATTATTATTTGAAAGTTTGTGACAAATCAAACTATACGGAATCCCAGGCGTCATGGGTTCAAAATTACCAACCAAAAAACCACAAAATGATATTAAAGAAGATTTATTTTAAAAATTTTACAAAAAGAAACAGCAAATACAAATAGAAATAGATGAAAGCGAGATAAATAATTATTAATTTTTATTTAGGCAGTCATTGTTTAAGCATTTACCTACGAGCGTGCGGTAAAGTGCACTTTACCGCACGTATTTGAAAATGGAAAGTAGCACTTTACCGCACACTATGCGGTAAAGTGCACTTTACCGCATAGTGTGCGGTAAAGTTAACTTTACAGCATAGTATGCGTTAAAGTGGACTACAAAGTGTGCGGTAAAGTGCACTTTACCGCATGGTGTGCGGTTAAGTAGAATTTGATATTTATAATCAAAATTCCTTTTTTTTTTCGGAAAATGGATTTTTGATCATTTCTAAATCTAATCTAATTCCATTAATTAATCTGATTCATTAATTAATTTTATTAATGCCTTTTTTTGGAGATGTAGATGCTCATAGGTAAAATTTTGTACCTAACACATGCGGAAAGTGCCTTTACCGCCCTTAACTGCCGTTGCGTGCGGTAAAGTATCACTTTCCGCATTTGTTAGGTAAATAACTATTACACAATGAAATACACGGTGATTTTGTCTTTTTACAACTGCACGATATGGTTCGACAATTGGACGTACATTTACAAGGCTGAATCAATGATTCTGGCAAAGGCAACATTGTCATTTGTCGTGGACGTAAGTTACCATTGCTTTCGATGGGTCTTAATTGAGTTTGATGTGCATTTTGCCAAATATATGTTTGTACTGTAGCCCTTAGCAAATGCAAATGCAAAGCATCTGACGTAAAGCTGAAACCCAAGCTGAAACCTATGTTTTGGAAAATCACCTTATATCGCAGTTCATCAGCAGTTAGTTTTTTTTTTTGAAAAAACATATGTGCAGAGCATTTATAACTGTTTTAGCTGTCCAATTGGCTATTTTGATTTTTTTCAAAACTATAGGAACAGGGAAGGTCAAAAATAAGCTCCTGTTCAGTCGTCGTTGGATGACCCTGTACATCTCGCAGTCTTCTTTTACTTGTGTATATTTTGGAGCATAATTGCAAAGATATCCAACAAGTGGTAGAATTATTTTGAGTGCTTGAAAAGAAAGCCTTAGGCACAATCAATAGGAATTATTGTAAAATGACTTGAAATTGTGATATTTTCCATATAACTTTGCATTGGGAAATGGCAGGAGAGTTAGGGACCACTCCAGCTGCCGGCAAGATGTACTTTCCCATTCTTCAAAATCACAGGAACACGAATTTGAGCAGTTTTGCCGGTCCTCATATTTTGCATACTCAACTACTTGGAGCGCCTGCTCTATTATACATTTAGGACATGGTAAAACTACATATTTTTTTACCAATAGATGATATGTATCTAAATATATGTAGTGGGAAATTTGGAAAACGAAATTTACAAGGATAAAAATGTTGGAGTGAATGTGAATATCCAAACTGCAGTAGTAACAGTGTGCGTATTTACACTCCCGAACCCGAAGTGCTTTCGGATGATGATTTAGAGGACCAAGTTATTGAAAATAATTAGTGAACAGCAAATATTTATGCTAGTATTATTCAAAACCAAAGTTAAGGATTTTATTAATTTGAATTTGCTCAAATATATCATGAAAATGCACGCAGGCTCAAAAAACAAGCAGTCGAAAGACGCACGCTGCGCCAAATGTTGCGAACGTACTCGGGTAGTGCACGGCCGGTAAAACTCACAAGTTCAAGGTACGATATCTTGGAAATTATGCATCGCAGAGTATCGCGGTTTTTTTCAAAAACTTCCTTGATGTCTTAGAGTCTTAGCTTAGCTTTGTTTTATTCGCTGATAGTATGGCAAAAATCCACAAAACAAAAAAGTTTCTCGCTTACTGAAAAAAGTACTGCATAAAAAGTGTAAGTTGAAGTTTTACCCAGTTTTACAAAAAAGCGAGGTTTTCAGAAAAACAAAATTATCTTGGTGATTTTCGCTTACAATTTTTTTTTTTTTTTTTTTGTTTAATTTATTTATTTATTTCAGACCTCAAAACAGTTTAGAATAAACTGGCACCGAGGCCTTAATATCAATAATATAACATAACAGAAGTAAAATATAACATTTAACTAAGCACTTAAAAAATATATTAGATCTATAATCTGTAATTGTTCTTAGGTATTCTTTAAGGTTATGACACATTTCTTTAATCACACCCTTCAGTACAGTCTTTGGTATTTTGTTATAGGCCTGTACGCATCTATAGATTGGAGAGTCTTGTTTTTTCTTTGTTCTGGCATAAGTATTTCTTAGTCTTTGGTTATTTCTGGTATTGTAGTTGTAATATTGTCTATTTTCATTTAGTTCTACATTTGTTTTAAGCAATTTATTTTGGATAGCATAAATAATTTTGTTTGTTCTAGTATTTTAAGCTCACATATTTTTAGGCAAGGCAGACTTTTGTAAATTTCTTCACTAGGGACATAAAAGTTCATTCCAAATATTGTTTTAAGAGCCTTATTTTGAAGTCTCTGGAGCCTATTTATTTGTGCAATACTTGTATTTCCCCAACACGTTATCAAATAACTAAAATGTGGCTCTACAAAACTATTATAGAGCAGCTGTTTTGTTTTTTGGTTTAGTTGATGTGAACATCTTTTAATTACACCTATCATTGGTGCTTATCCCATGTTAGTTTTTCAGAAATGAGCAAGCCAAGGTATTTATATTCACATACTCTTTTCAAAGCTACTTCATTTATGTTTATGTTTATTTGTGGGTTTAGGGGTGGTTTTCCTGTTTGTTTACTAACCATATATATTGTTTTTTTCGCGTTCAACGAAAGTCTTTTATGGCACAGCCAACTAAAATATTGCTTTAAGTCACTATTTACAAGTTCGTCAAGTTGTATTGGACTGTCACCTGAGTAGACCAATACAGTGTCGTCTGCAAATTTAAAGTAGGTTGCTTTTAAGTTTGCATATTTCAAACTATGTTCATACAGTAAATAAAGTATTGGCCCCAGCACTGACCCTTGGGCAACTCCTACATTCAAGTTAAGTTGTTCACTACTCTCACTATTTATTGTTGTAAAGTGCTTTCTTCCAGTAGAGTAAGATTTTAGCAGGTTATAGCATGGTCCACGCCCCATGGAAACCCATTTTATATAGTTTGCTCATCCTTAACTCTATATTACCAGTGTCGAAGGCTTTTTGAAGGTCGACAAACACAGTTATGACATATTTGCTTTTGTCCAACTCACTGGAAACATATTCCAACATATCCACTGCTGCTCCTTGTGAGCTACTTTTACATTGAAACCCATATTGCTGTTTATCAAACTTAAAATTTGTTTCAATGAAATTTATTAATCGGGTCTTAATAATTTTTTCTAACACTTTGGAAAAAGTACTGAGTAGTGAAATTGGCCTATAGTTATTTATGTTATCGTGCTCGCCTTTTTTGAATATTGGAATGATTAAAGCAATTTTGAGTTCTTCAGGGTAAATTCCAGTTTGCAGAACGCTATTAACAAGTTCTACTATTTTTGTACCAATAATGTAATATAGAGTTTGCAAATCTTTTTTCAATATGCCATCAATGCCTGGAGCACAGTTGTTTTTTAAGATATTGATCGTTTCTTTCATTTCTGTAAGGGTTGTTGGTTCCGGAATTATGCTTTCCTCAACTTCCTCCTCTTTGAAAATAGTTTTTGAATTTTGTTTTATTTTGTCTGCTAAAGTATCTCCTATTTTGGAAAAATGCGTATTGAATTCTTGAGCCATTTCTTTATTATTTTTAACTAACTTTCCAGTAGAGTTGATTATTTAATGTATTTTTTTATTTTTATTTTTATTGGTATTAAATATTTCATTCAGTACTGCCCAGGTCTTCTTTGAGTTGCCGTTGCTTCATTAAACTGTCTTTCTGCATACTGTTTCTGCAGTTTTTTTCTAAGGTTGTTTAGTTGGTTTTTGGCTTTTTTAAACTCCGTTTCACAATATTCATTTTTAATTCCTTTCCACCTAACATACAATGCGTCCTTCTCCTTGAGCTTAGATAGGTAATTGTTTGTTATCCAATAATTGTTTTGTTTTATTTTTATACTGTATTCTTTCGTGCATTCATTTTTTGAGGTATTTATGATTTGTTGTTATATGGTCCAGGATAGATGCTGTATTGCTAGTCACTCTAGTTGCATTTTGTTGCAGCACTTCATCCTGGAACTTAAATCCATTCATTTGTATTATGGTTTGGTAGTTATTGATAGTTTGTGATTGCTTCAATAAATCTAAGTTCATGTCTCCTATTATTATGCACTCATTTTTTTGTTGTTCCAGTATTGTGTCAAGTTTGTTTGAGAAAAATTCACAGTGGCTATGTGGGGGTCTATATATGTATAGCTATTACGGAGAGCTTTTGTTTTGGTAGGTAGAGAAATACGATATTGCAGTCTTCAATTTGTATTTTATGCTTGTTGCTTTGGACATAGTGTAGATCTTCACGTATGTAGATACTACATCCCCCACCACGTGTATCTCTGCAATCATGTAATGCGCAGAGTAGTTATTTAATTTAAAACAGTCTTTCTCGTTTGGGTGGATCCAAGTTTCTGTTAGGACTATCAAATGTATAATTTTTTTGTGTACTAGTATAACATCATTAATATCATTCAGTTTATTTCTAACGCTTCTTATATTGATATATAGAACATTTAGTTTTTGCTCCATTTTTTCAGTCAAGTTTTCAGTCTCTATTTTAAATGAATAAATATTTGTTTATTATTTACATTGTATTTACATATCTTTTATTTATAACTGCTCTATAGCGTTCTCATTTTTAAGTTTTTACTGGTCTGTCATTTTAATTTTTTTTGAGAAATACTTTTCCATTTAAGACATACGCTTTGTAATAATTATTTTCCTTTTTTGTGTCCCTTACCCTTTTAAAAAGCATCTGATTCTGGCGTGTTAAGTCCTCATTAAAATATATGTTCTTTGGACCTCCGGTCAAGCCACATTCGTTCAGCTTAAGTCCCTTCAGTTGCCTTATTTTTGACATCAATTCGTGTTTTATTGTTGTGCTTTCGAGTTTCAGTAATATTGGCAAGCCTTCGTTTTTGTTTAATCGGAAAATTTCCTGGGCATCACCTTCATGTATAGGCACTTTTAGAGCGTTAAAGATCTTTTTCATTGTTTCGCTCACCAGTTCTTCTTGCTTTGGTATACCAGATATAACGATATTTTTCTGCTTTTCTCCCTGTTCAATTTTATTGATCCTTTCTTCCATTGAGTCCACCTTTTCCTTCAGTTCGTTATTTTCCCTCTTAAGGTGATCGATTTCTTCAACTGTTGTTTGGATCTGTTTTTTTTTCGTTCTTCAAAACTATCCGATAAAAACTGCATGGATTTTTTTATTTCACTTATTTCTTTCTTCGTAGTATTTTTGAAAGGTTCAAAGTGGTTTTTGAACGTTTTTTCGAGCAGGGCTTTCATTTGTTTTTCGTCCATGATGTTTCTAGCCTCACTTTTGTCGAGCGTTTTGCAACAAGTAACTTTGTTACCGCTATCAGCAGCCCCCGCCTGTGTCCCACAACTGGGGTGAAAGCTGGTCTTGCAGACACCACAATCCAACGATGAAACAACTTTTTTTTGCAAAATTTGCAGTATTTTTGGGTTTTTTTTATTATCAGCTGTGCCTTGTAGTGACATAACCTTATTTGAATTGAAATTCTCTCCAGAATAAAAAAAAATTTGATGATTTTGTCTCAATTAGTTCCGGAGATATCGCGAGGTATGTGTGAAAAAGTATAAAAACTGAATTTTGACAAATTTATAACATTTTTCGATAAAAAAATTGTCGGACCTACGAAAAAATGTTGTAATTGGCCATTTCAGGTGGTCAGGGACCTATTCCATCGATCTGTAAAGGTCTCATGTAGTTATACCTCAAAAAAAAAAATTCAAGGAAGTGGCTTTTTCCCGATTTTCAGTCCACTATATACCTTAATGTATTTTATTTATCTAGTTCTGATTGACTTTACAAATACACATAACTCGACAGTCTCTGTGGAATTTCACACGTCAGAATAATAATTACAGTGAAATGTATTCCAGCATTATAGAAGAGTATGATGGGTTATTAGTTAAAGCCAGATCAGAAAGTTACGCGAATCGAATACACATTTTTTCTGGTAATAAAAATAAATGTATGTGGTCTATTTATAAAGAGATAACAAGTAACTCAAATCTACAAGAGGCTATGATTGCTGGAAAACCTGACTAAGTATCCAACAAACATAACGCGTATTTATCAAAATCCATTCCAGATCCAGAGTCGTGACAATACTATTAGCCTCAAAGTATTTGAAATGATAGTTTCCCATTTGCCTTTGTCATCTGATCAAATTCCACACATACTGTAGACAAAAATTATTGAAACTTGGGGTTTTGTACTTACGCTTTTGAACAAACTTCTCCAAGTTTTTGTCCATGAGCTTTTGTTAATTTTTCGCAGAAAGCTAAAATTATATTTTCAGCTCTTTCAGGTGAAACCTAAAATTGTAAAATCATAAATATCTCCAACACCATTTCTTCCTGTAACAGAATTGTTAACTTACAAGAACCATTATGGATACAATATCATTGAGGACAAGTTCAACCTCGGCTTCGTTGCCTTCTTTGAAGCAAGTGTCACAAACTCCAATAATTTTGTGTAGATCATCTTCGATGCCTTTAGGAGACCTTTCTTCTGAAATTTCTGCTCCCAAGCTTTTTAGATAAGCTCGAAGTTCTTGAGTCTGGAACAATAAAATTCTCAATTATAAATACATATTATGTGGAAATATTGGTCTAGCTAGAGCAACAGTCCCATTTTAAACCTTGTAAAAAAATCACTATAAATATTATGACGCAATCTAAAGCAGGGCACAGACAGTATTTGTCACATTGCAATTCTTTGCAATTTGCCGATCAGCTCGTTTAATTTATGTTCGACGAGCAGGGTATATTCAAATTCAAATTGAAAAAAGCTTTATTGTCGAAATTTCCCAGTAAAAATTATTGACAGAGAAACTTAAACACTACCTATATCTGGAAAATCCGGACAAACAAGTTTCATACTAATGACTACTTGAAATGTGATCTAATTCTAATAGTTAAAAAAAGAAAAAAAAAAACAATAAAAATTTGTAAAACTAGCCAACAAATAATGACACAAAAAAAAACACAAATGGAAGGTAAAATTCAACATACATAAAATTGCAAATAAAATGAACAAGGAAATAAATACAAACGAAATGTAAAAAAAAGACAACAATCAACAGCAAGACATAAAGTGTGTTTTTTTTTTAAAGATAATTCCCCAAGTCAAAAATTTAGTAACTATGTTGGCAACACAAGCCTTTTCTACATACAAAATTTGAAAGTATTGACAATTTTACATTGTATTGCCAACATAATGTCATTTGACTTTTATCTTAAAAAAAAAACAGACTTTAGTGATGTAAAATTCCCGAAACATTCAAAAGCCGCGAACATTCTCGGAAACTTTCCGGGAATATTGGAATCTTTCGGGAACTTATGGAAATACATACTGTTTTTTTTTAAAATTTATAGCTAAATGAGACAAATCGTAGTAAGCTTTATTTACCTATTATTGGAGTGTACTGACTATAGACTTTAAACCAAGAAAAACACCCTTTTTTTTCTGTAAGATCAGCTAAAAATTAAACTATATAGTAAAAACCGAGGGGTGAATAGCTGACCCAAAATGTGTACACCGACTGCCAAATTCCACAATCTCTAAGGAAATTTGCTAAGATTGTGAGTGATTGTGTACGATTGTGAGTGATTGTGTACGATTGTGAATGATTGTATAAGGATTGTGACTGATTGTGACTGATTCTGTCATGATTGTGAGTGATTGTGACTGATTCTGTCATTATTGTGAGTGATTGTGTAAGGATTGTGAATGATTGTGTAAAGACTATAGGTGTTTTCTCACGTGCCAAATGTTTTAAAACGTTTTTAAAACTGGTTTACAACAATGTCACATGACGTCATAACTTCTCGGCTCAAGAAAATGGTTTTAAAACGTGGATTGGATTTTATTTCGAAACGGTTTAACCAATTTTGATGTGACGTCATAGGTTCATCGCGAGAATATACTGTTTCAAAAACCTGTTTTGATACAACTTTAGAAAAGTAAACGTGAGAAAACAGCTCTGGAATATTAATTGGGTCAGAATAAAAAAACAAAATATCAAAAGTAATTTTTTTCTGTAATTATAACAAATTGAAAAATATTATCATAAGCAATGTGTAAAGAATATTCGTTTTTTTTTATCTTTCTTATACACATTACTCTGATTGAGCAGTTGTACAGAGTGGCGCAGAGGAAACGCATGTTTTTCACATAGTTATAAGCAAACATAACACTTTTAATCTTCAAGATAATTTTGTTTCAATTAGGTACAGCTAAGTGAAGTGATAATAGTGCACTTTTCAATAAATAATGAAAAATAGTGTCAGTCAAGGAGTGTCGTCCTGCTTTGGGGTCTTCAACCCCTCTTGAAAGTTGTTCATCACACTTGAAACATGCGTTTCCTCTGCGCCACCTACAGAATCAAAAGTTTTTTAAATTGGGGCAAAGTTACGTAGTTTCTTGCTCACCAAAATGCCGTTCTGAAATCTGGAAAATTCCGAATACTTCCGGAGGTATTCGGAAAAAAACGAAATTTAGCAATTTTTTTTTCCTGTGCTTATTTGAAGCGATACTTCAAAATAAATGACACTTCAGCCTTGCCACTTTTCCTCCTCTACAATATGGTGTTCTCAAATTTGGAATCCGACGTTTCGTCTTTGGACCAACATCATCAACTTTATACTTTTAAATACAGATCTGGATTTTTTATTTAGTTCTTTGTTAGTTTTTACTTTTTAACTTCCTCAATAGAATGATGTATCAAAACAATTGATAAAATGAACATTTCAATTTTAAAAGTATATAATTTGTATGGAGATGCTCATCTTTGTCAAACACATTGTTTTCTTCATAAATTTGTCTTTGTCAAACTCATTATTTAAAACAAATATATTAATTGGGAAAATTGTATCAATGAGTATATCCATACAAATTATATCATACTTTTTTGACTGAAATCTTCATTTTATCGATTTTTTTGATACACCATCCCATTGAAAAAGTCAGCTAGCAAAGAACTACACAAAAAGCCAGAGCCATATTCAAAAACATAATGTTGATGGTGGAGTGGCCCAAAGACGACACTCGGATTTCAAATTTGATAATGCCATATTGTGGAAAAAAAAAATGCCAAAGATGAAATGCAATTCATGTTGAAGTATCTCTTCAAAAATAATCTCAGAGGAAAAAAAAAAACGGCTTCGTTTTTTAGTACCTATCCGGAATTTTCCAGATTTCGAAACGGCATTTTGGTGAGCAAGAAATTGCGTAACTTTGCCCCAATTTAAATGAACCTGCATCTCTTATGGTTATCCAGTAGCCGATTTACAATTTCACTAGTCGAGCGTCTCGTATAGGCAGCATCAACGTTATTTCCGAGTCGCATCCTTCGACATCGAGCAATTATTAGAATCCTCATCCAGATTCATATACTTACCCGTGAATTTGGAAACACCCTATACAATTTTTTTTTTCTATCTGAGGTGAATCCGTTTTGGTTTTTAAGTTAAATGTTTTTAACCACGTTTTTAGCTCTCACGCACAACAAGCACCTACCTCAATGGCAACCAAACATTTCTGAGGTTAGGTGTCAATGGTGCTGCAGGTGGATATACAAAAGTAAGCTCATCAAACAGGCTTATTGGCTTATTATTATAGGCGAAAATTAAATAAATAAAACTATTTATAGGGACCTCACGTGCGACAGATGGTGGTAGATTGTGTAGCGATTGTGAGAGATTGTGTAACGAATGTGAGATATTGTGCAATGATTGTGAGAGATTCTGACACGACTGTGAGAGATTGTGTGTGATTGAGTAATGATTGTGTGTGATTGTGTAACGATTGCGAGAGATTGTGTGAAATTGTGACAGATTGTGAACGATTGTGATCTGATTGTGTGAAGATTGTGAGAAATATGTACACCGACTGCAAGAGCTATTCACCCCTCGGTAAAAACACTTTTATGGATGGTTGAATAAAGGGGCGTGTGGAACGGCGCGCCTGGCGCATCGAGTGTGAACTGGCAAGCCAAGCGCGTGGAGTGTGGTCGCGCGGTCGCATTCAGACGGCCTGTGAACTAACAAGTTCGCGCCCCTCGATGAAAGTTTGCGTATTGAGTGTTGAGGCCTTCTCCCACCCATCTTCGTTTCAGTAATATCAGGAATTACTAAAAAAAAATTGTTATTCGTGAACTTCCCGCTCCTGTTCGCTCCACGCACCGTGTGACTGTACTCCCCCCATCGCTCCAACACGCGTGGCGCATTTCCTTTGAAGTGTGTCAAATTTACCGCTTATCGACGGGAGAAGACGCGCGGCGCGAAATTTGCCGCGTCAGTTCCTTCACACGGCGTGGAGTGCCAGTTCACGCGCCAGGAGCGCCGTTACACGCGCCGTGTAATGCCCCCTTAAGGCTTTAGAGGAAAAGCTGATCCGATGTACCCAATCTCTGGGCTCTTTATTTTTTATCTTTCTTCAATAAAGATTATTTAAAAAAAAAAGAAAAGCAAACTGTAGGCTGTAGGTAGGTACAGTCATGAGCACAAAAAGTGGGACAGCCGACTGACAGGTCTTGTCATTTTTCGCTATTTTGCGTAAATCAGTCTTTTCTCTACAATCGATTTTTTGTCAAATATGACAATCCTTGTCATTGCCGAAGGTATATCTGGTGAGCCCGTTTTACAATAGGAAAAAACGGGTGTCCCACTTTTTGTGCTCACGACTGTACATCAGCTGGTGATCAGGTAAATCGGATCAGGGCCGAGTTTAGAATTAACGCACAGGGTGTGAGTGCGATTTTATGGGTGTGTATGAATTGACAATTGGCCATTGGGCCCATAGCACCGTCTAGCATTTTTGAACAGCTAGGGCGTCGCACCAGTGTCACACACACTGGGTGTGTCATTCCTGAACTCACCCTAGCTAGTTAGGGAGACGACCGCATTTTTCCTACCCCGATCGAGTTATGTGTCGACACTATTATCAAAATATAGTATTATGTGCATCTAATAACCGGTATTCCTGCCTGAGAGCAAATGCTGCCGGAAATATCTTTTAACAAACTATTAACAGATTGAAAAAAAAGTGACACTACCCCCATCGAGTTATGCCCTAAGAAGGGTGTCAGATTAAAGGTCTCGATGTCCCCTATCTAAAAAGTCGATCCTGCCTCGTGAGAACTTGCCGGAAAAAGGTGGCAGGGCAGCTTATTGGTGCAAGGGACAGCGGTCTCAGCTTTGACACCTATCAAGTTTTGCACTGAATGATGTTCCAAATTAAAGGTGTCAATAAGTTGATTTAAGGTCTCTTTGCACAGAAATCCCAAACCAGAAGGCGTGAATTTCATTGGTAGAAACTAGTTTCCTGACTGTTTCCAAACAATGAAATTTGCTCTAAAGTCTGTTTTTTTTTTAAAGATAATTCCCCAAGTCAAAAATTTAGTAACTATGTTGGCAACACAAGCCTTTTCTACATAAAAAATTTGAAAGATTGACAATTTTACATTGTATTACCAACATAATGTCATTTTGACTTTTATCTTTAAAAAAAAAAACAGATTTTAACTGGTTTGTGATTTCTGTGCGAACCCACCTTAAATCAACTTATTGACACCTTTAATTTGACACATTATTCAGTGTAAAACTTGATAGGTGTCAAAGCTGAGACCGCTGTCCCTTGCACCAATAAGCTGCCCTGTCACCTTTTTCCGGCAAGTTCTCACGAGGCATGATCGACTTTTTAGATGGGGGACATCGAGACCTTTAATCTGATACCCTTCTTAGGGCATAACTCGATGGGGGTAGTGTCGCGTTTTTTTCAATTTGTTAAAAGTTATTTCCGGCAGCATTTGCTCTCAGGCAGGAATATCGGTTAATAGATGCACATAATACGATATATTGATAATATAGTCCTTGGGCCCAGATCTAAATTTTTTATTTATCACCACACCGTCGAAACTTTTTGTATTTGTTATTTGGGTGGAGTCGGACAAATTTTGAGCTTAGCGCATTATGGTAGTGGGGCGTTTGTCTGTCAAGCTGTCACGAAGTTGTCGATTTTATAGAAAAAAATTTATGACCACATTGGTAATTTTTTTTTAATCAATAGTTTTTATCACATAAACAACGAAAAAAAATGTGTTGGACAAAAATATTGGGGCATTCGACGCGTCGGACACGTTGAATATGTCAAATTTATGGGGATAAAAAATTTATTACCACACGGCTGATTTGAACAGAATCTGCCATAAAAATATTTTACAATAACGTGGTAACCTTGTCGGACAATATTCACGGGGCATATGCGCAGTCGGATGCGCCAAAGATGTCAATTTCCTGCAACAATTTTATTTACAACCATTTTTCCGACAAAAATAAGAGGGTCTAAGTAATTATATTCTAAATCAAAAAATCCAAGTGTCGGACAAAAATATTGGGGCATATCGACAGTCGGACAAAAAATGTAATTTTTATTGGTAATCGATATTTCTTAACTATACTGGGTTCAGGTATCCCTTTTTTTTGAAATATTTTTCCGACAAAAGTAGAAGGTAAGGTTACCAGTAATTATATTCTTAAATAAAAAATATAATTGTCTGACAAAAATATTGGGGCAAACATACAAGAAATTTAATTCTTATAGGCTATCGACGTTCTTGGGTGTTTCAGATTCGAGCCACATCATTGGGATCTCGGAAACGGTAAGATATACAGGGTTGGTTAAATGAGGGCAAAGTTGCGTAATTGGATACTTAACAAAATGCCGCTTTGATATTTACGATATTCCGAATACTTCCGGAGATATCCGGAAAAAAACCGAAATTTTGCAAAATTGTTTTTATTTTTTCCTGACTTTATTTGGAGTGATATTCCAAAATAAATGTCACTTCATCATTGCTACCTTTTCTCCATAGGCGCTGGAACCATGGGGGCAATGGGGGCGTAAGCCCCCTTAGTAAATTTGCTATGGGGGCGGAGCCCCCATATTGACTTTGGTATTGTATGTAGTGGGTAGATTCAAAAATATTGAGTTCCTAACCTAACTATTTATTTCTATATCAAACTTGTTTGTTTTATGGTATGGTATGATAGGTATGTTCACATCACATGAATATATTATGATGTACCAATACACTGGGCTTTTTTCACCAAGTTTATCATGAAAAATTTATGTACAGACCGGACCAACCTACTAGACACATAGGGAGTAATAAGATGAATTAGCTTGTACCCGGTTAAGGGTACAACATCGCTCCCATGCACACGATACAAAATACAGAAATCGGTTTTAGACTACAAAAAAAAACCGCACATCAGAATTTGCTGAAATTTGGCATAAACATTCCTTGATCGATTATCTAGAGAATAGTGCAGTTAGATTTTCCATATTTCGAATTTTTTTTTGGCCTATATTGTGAAAATTAACTATTTCCTAAAAATAGAAAAATCAACGGTAAAAATCGAAAAAATAAGAGCACTATTCTCTAGATAATCGATCAAAGAATGTTTATGCCAAATTTCAGCAAATTCTGATGTGCCGTTTTTTTTTGTAGTCTAAAACCGATTTTGGAATAAAATTACAGATATTTTTGGCAAATATAGTTCAGGCTTTTTTTCGAAGATGGCGCCACCAGTCAATTCGTGATGTCATGATTAGGCGTTTTCGAAAAACCCGAACCGTTGGAGCAGCAGCTGATGTAGGTTGTTCAGCGTTTCCAAAAAAGCCTATTGACAACAGAACCTCCTTCTCACCTCGTGTATTTGTTTTGTTTTTTATTATTGGTTTATAAAATAATAGGCACAAAGCATGCTGTACCATTAGTTTCCATTGAAAATAAATAGAGTATCTATTTTACGTACCTAGGTATACATAAAAAAATTGGATCGTGTTTTGTAGGACAAAATGTCTTTGAAAAAATAAAAAGCTTCAATAATAATTATTAAAATTTATTTACAAAAGGTGGAAAGTGCTAAAATTAGAGTTTTTCCTTTGTGTTCTTGCATATTTGTGCAATAATAATATCCACCAATGCAGTAGAGCATTCCATTTAGGTATCTGGCGATTTGCATTTCTTTTACTAGCTCTTGGATCTTTTACCAATATCTGAAATTGTGTAAGACTCCTGGTAGGACTATTTTTTTATTATTCCTCTAAGTATTCCTCTATTTGTAAACCCATTTATGTGCCAATTGCTTCCTGAAAATCTCATAGGTACCTACCACACCTAAACATACCTCAAAAACAAGCTCTACAACAAAATATCACTTTTACAGAGTCGAACAAAATTTGAAGTCATACCAGGCATGGAAATACAAATCCCTCCATAATCTTGCTCAAAAGGGATTACTTGAATTTACATACACCTCGTACATTTCAGCCTGTAAAGAGGCGAGTAAAATTTTATAAGTTTATAAATGTATCCATAGTAAGCAAAACATTCCTTTCTAAAAAAAGTGGCATGAACGAAGATAAAATTCCGTTCTCCTTTTTGATTTTCTGGTAAGTGTTAGGTACCTGTAACAAAGAAGGAACCTAAAAATTATATACCTGAAGACAAATCTAAGTTATTTCTTACCTCGTATAAAAATTCCATAAGTTTCTTGCTTGGAAGAGACAAACACATGGCTTTGATAAAATAAATGGGTCGAATGGGCAACTGGAAAAAAGACTAATTTCACTATAAAATGTTCCAGTTACAATTTCAAGTTATTTCTTACCTCGTATATAAATGCCATAGGTTTCTTGCATGAAAGAGAAAAATACATGGCTTTCATAAAACAATATGAGTTGAATGAGAAACTGGAAGAGAGTATAATTTCAGTATAAAATGTTCCAGTTACAATTTCAAGTTATTTCTTACCTCGTATATAAATGCCATAGGTTTCTTGCGGGAATAAGCGCGTGAAGCCCCGGAGCTGTTCCGGAGCTCCTCCTAGGTGTGAAAGGAATACAACTATTGAGAACCGATGAACTATTTTTTGTCTTATTTCAATTACAGTAGAAGAAAGAAAGAAAGTACTGTATATGCGGCGTCAAAAAACAGTCGAGACCAATCAAATCTTTGTAGAACCAATTGTTTTGAACTCCTATATCAGTTTTTTCGGATCGAAGAAATTTCTCTACTAATTCAATTCACTACCTACTTACCTACCTATTTTTTACATACATATTTATGAATATCATTAGTTGTATTCCTTTCAAGAGTTTGAAACACTCGAGCTACTCGCTCCGGTGTTCAGTCGCCCCCGATTTGCAGGGAACAGATGCGTGGTGCAACAAACACTTTTCGAAAGGAATAAGCGCGTGAAGCCCCGGAGCTCCTCCTAAGTGTGAAAGGAAATGAAAATTTGAAAAATTGGCAAAAGATTATACCTACTTAGTGGAAATATTCCGAAATCAATACAAGGCAATTTCTTCATACATAAAAACCTGTTCTATTCCTAATAAAGTAAAATAGGAAAAATAAGTATATCAAGTTTGGTTGGGCCAGGCGAAATAATAATGGCAATTTCCCTAGCAATTCCCATTAGTCAATCAGTGCGAACTTAGTGAAAAAAGTTGCACTGATTCTGCAAATTGAAATCGCTATTATTTCAAATCTTGGCGCCATCTATAATTTTTTTTATAACTAAAAATCTAATTTGTATCGTGTGTATGGGAGCGATGTTGCCCCCTTAAGGCGAATTGAATCGCTGCTGTCCACTGACGTAGCCAGGGAGGGAAACAAAGGGGCATTTGCCGCCTTCTCCCATGCCTTTAAATGTTATTAATAATTCAAAATTAAAATAAACAAAAAAATCAATTCAAGTCCTAGGTAAATAATCAAATACATACATATATTATAATATAGGTAACGTTCTATGGCCATAAATTCTTATAAAAATGTATGGCCGCATCTCCGCTTGCCTCCACCAATAATCGTGAAAAGACCGAAAAATTTCGCGCCTGCGGCGCTTTACCTCCGGTGGCGCTTGCGGCGAAGGTGCAAGGATCACTTCCTGCAAATTTGACCCCTCACCCAAAAGACAAAATCCTGGCTACGCCAACGGTGTTGTCGAAGCAGAGTATAGCCGAGTTACCAAAGGTGCACGAATTTTAATAATATGAAGGGAAGATCAATGATCCATCAGCGTGGCGAAATCGGCATCTGTCAACTGGTCCTATTTAAGCCTATGTGTCTAGTAGCCTGGCAATCTACAGTAGCCTGGTTCTGTCTATGTAATTAATTTTACTCATGTTAATTTTTGAAGCTCGAGTCCCCATAGAAATTTTGAAATTCCGCCGCCTATGCTTTTCTCCCCTACAAGATCCTACCATCCAAATTTGAAATCTGACGTTTCGTCTTTGGGCCACCATTATCAACTTCATTTTTTTAATTACGGACCCTTATTTTTCATTTTAGATTTCACAAGCTTCTGATGTCCCAAAACTAATGACGTATTGCACTTATTCAAAAAATTTATATTATTGGTACTTTCCATAAGAACCAAATGTGTTAGAGAGACAGAGAAGAGAATTTTGGTAGGAAATTACTAAAAAATAGAAAAAACATTTTTTTCTACAAACGTCACTAAAAGTGTCATTTTTAACAGATGTTGTCAGTGTCTAAAATGCCATTTTATGACACTGGTGCTAAAAGTAATTACTTTTAGTGCGTTTGTAGAAAAAATAGTGTATGATATTCGTGCTAAAAGTGATATTATTTTGTTCAAAGGGATGGAACACTCCGCCTTCGGCGTCGTGTTCCAAACTTTCCTTTTCACAAAATAAAATGTCACTTTTAGCACTTATATCATAAATAACTATTTCGAATAAAGGCGATACGTCATAGGTTTTGGGACATCAGAAGCACTAAAAATCTGAAATAAAAAATCCAGGGTCGTATTTAAAAAAATAGAGTTGATGATGGTGGCCCAAAGACGAAACGTCAGATTAAAAATTTGATGGTAGCATCTTGTAGGGAAGAAGAAGTGGCTACATTGATGTCATATTTTTTTTTGGAATATCACTTCAAATAAAGTCAGGAAAAAATAAAAACAATTTTGCAAAATTTCGTTTTTTTCCGGATATCTCTGGAAGTATTCGGAATATCCTAAATATCAAAGCGGCATTTTGTTAAGCATCAAATTACACAACTTTGCCCCCATTTAACCAACCCTGTATATCTTACCGTTTCCGAGATCCCAATGATGTGGCTCGAATTTGAAACACCCTGTACCTACATACAGTGAGCACGTAAAGGTTGGAATAAAATCTATAAAATATACAGGGTGGATATTTTGCAAAAAACCTCGAACACGTCCATTTTTTATTTTAGTGGCCGTTTTTTTGATGATAATACCATTTATACAGGGTGACTCAAAAACAAGTTATGACAGCTAACTTTATTTTTTTAAATTAAAACACCAATTTTTTATTTCATTTTTAAATTCTACGTTAAATTCTGAACCTATTTCATGTATCATGTCCTATACATATCTTCAACTGTTTCGGAAATATTGACAGTTGAAAATTGACTTTTTTGCAACTTTGACAGGCTGTAGAACCTAAACGGTTAATTTTAGAGCAAAACCGATCATACATTTATGAACTATCATTTGACACCAACTTTGAGTTTAATCTATGGTTAAAAATTCCGGCTAAATGTAAACTCCGGTTAAATTCATAGTTGGTGCAAAATAATAGTTTATGGAAAACCAAGACAAAAATGTATGATCGGTTTTGCTCTAAAATTAACCGTTTAGATTCTACAGCCTGTCAAAGCTGCAAAAAAGTCAATTTTCAACTGTCGATATTTCCGAAACAGTTGAAGATAGGTATATGACATAATACATAAAATATGTCTAGAATTTTTCGCAGAATCCAGAAATGTCATAATATACAGGGCTAGTCATTTAAAAAAACATAGCCTTGTGTCACCACTACTTATTGGGCCACCCTGTATACTGGAAAATAATTTAGGAATGTAGCACTCATGTTTATCTACAATTTTTGTACTAACTTTTTTGTTCGATCTCTGTTAGTATAGGAGATAGGGACCACCGCGCTCTTAGTAACTCACCCTGTATAAAACATATAGATGTGTGGGTATGTGTACATATATACTATAAATTATAGATGTAGAAATTCTTGACTGGCTTGTTTAATAAGTGAGATGATTCTTGGGATTCAGTCTTGGCAAAAATAAAACTAGTTTTTCACAAACGCCGAGCTTTCGGAAATTTTATTGATTCCTTTTTCAAGGGTTCAAAATTAGTTAAATTATTTTAGAATTAGCCATTGTTGGAAAAATTATTGATTTGTTCTTTTCTTTTAACTGTTGCTCTAATCTTGGAACTTTGCGTCTGATAATTTTGAAAAGTGACGAAGTGAGAAATTACAAAAATTACCTACTTTTTTTTAAATTGTATCAAAACGCCCCATTATTTTTGTCCGACAATTGATCCGATATGCGTTACACATGTAAAGAAACAGTAAAAAATAAAAATTGCATCTGTGGTTGTAAATAAAATTGTTGCAGGAAATTGACATCTTTGGCGCATCCGACTGCGCATATGCCCCGTGAAAATTGTCCGACAAGGTTACCACGTTATTGTAAAATATTTTTATGGCAGATTCTGTTCAAATCAGCCGTGTGGTAATAAAAAAAAAATTCCCATAAATTTGACATATTCAACGTGTCCGACGCGTCGAATGCCCCAATATTTTTGTCCGACACATTTTTTTTCGTTGTTTATGTGATAAAAACTACGCTGTGTCTAGAATCCCGGTACCGGTAACACATTTTTTACCGGTAGTTTTGATGCTACCCGGGATTCAAGCAAATCCCGGTAAAAAATGTATTCGTTGACGGTTTCTGTTTCATCAAAGTCCAACTTAACCTAACTTTTTATGTTTTTAACTTGTTTTGTTGACGTGTGGACATAAAGTGGAGTGTTTTCGTGAGTTTATTAACGTGAAATTACTTTTACAATGGTTTTTAATGTAGGACAAACATTTTAAAGTTATAAAAAAGTTGAAGTGAGTTGTGGGGTGATTAGTGCTGGCCTCTCGGATCATGAGGCTGTTTTATGTGAGTTTAATATAACATGTGGTCGCGCCAGGGCATCAGGGCGTCGGGGAAGAATGTATACTAAGCATAATTTTAATGTATTTTCGCGGCATTGCCAGGGAGTTGATTGGCAGAGTGTGGTTTGCTCTAAAGACCCCCTTGCATATTTTCATGATGTATTGACACTCAAATTTAATATCTCCTTTCCTATAAGAACATTTAAAAAAAGTAAAAGAAAACCGTGGATTACTAGGGGTGTGAAGGTATCGGCGCGAAATATGCGTTCCTTGCATGCAATGCGTAAATATTTATTGGATAGTATAGTTTTCATTAATTACTACAATAGATATAGAAAGATCTATAAACGTGTCATAAAAACGGCTAAACAACTGTACTACTTAAATCGCTTGGGACAATCACGGAACAAGCAGAAGGAAACTTGGAGCATTGTTAACGATCTCAGGGGGAAGAACAGAAAGCCTATAGAGTCGAATGTCACTTCAGATCAGTTCAACTCATTTTATGTGTCTGTGGCAGGTGATCTGGCACGTAATATTAGTCCTAAGAGGAGTGCTTTGGATTATGTGCAGAGCAGTGAGGTGAGCAACTCTTTTTATTTTCATCCAACAAATGCTGAAGAAATAAGACAGGTGCTCAGGAATATGAAAAACAAAAACTCTTCGGGATGGGATGGTGTGCCCTTGAAGGTCTTTCTTGCACTCCCAGAGATCTCTTTGGAGGCTTTGGCTGAAGCCATAAATGTGTCGTTTGTTGCCGGGAGGTTTCCCTCGTGTCTCAAGATCGCCAGAGTGATTCCTCTTTTTAAGGGAGGTGACCCAAATGCTCCAGTTAATTTTAGGCCTATTTCTTTGCTCCCAACACTCTCGAAAATTGTGGAAAGAATTGTGAAAAAGCAAATGATAAGTTTTTTAGAAGCCCATAACATCATAAATCAGTCACAATTTGGTTTTCAGGCTAAAAAATCCACAAATGATGCCATCTTTTCTCTGATGCAGGAACTATACATTCAACTCAATTATGGAGAGATTGCTGCAGCGGTATTCTGCGATGTAACCAAAGCTTTCGATTGTGTTGACCATGGAGTACTGCTTGGCAAGCTCGAAGTTTTTGGTTTTAGGGGAGTTGTCTTGGATTGGATTGGGTCGTATTTGTCAGATCGTCATCAGTCTGTCATTTTCGATAATAGCACTTCATCAAGTTTAGCCATAACTTCTGGAGTACCACAGGGATCCGTCCTCGGGCCTTTGTTATTCCTAATATATATAAACGATTTGGCAACTTTGGAAATATCTGGTTCCTTTACCATGTTTGCTGATGATGCTACGATCTTGTGGCACTCAAGAGACCCGAATGAATTGGCAAATTATGTAAGTGAGGATCTGGGTCAAATAAAAGATTGGTGCGATTCAAATTTCCTGACTCTGAATGTCTCCAAGACAAATGTTTTATGCTTTAAGTGTCACTTGGAGGGGGTGCTGTTGAATAGGGAATCCATAGGCAATGTCACACAGAATAAATTTTTGGGTCTCTTGGTTGATGAGCAGCTGAAGTTCAATGAACACATTTTGCAACTGTCGAGGAAGCTTTCTGGGGGTTGTTATGCCCTGAGGGTCATAGCGTCGGAGGTTAACTTATCGGCAGCAAGGGAAGCATATTTCGCTCTGATAGACTCACAATTGCGGTATGGTATATGCTTTTGGGGAGCTTGTTCTGGATATTTATTTAGTACAATTTTTTTACTACAAAAAAGAGCACTGCGTTTTATGCTAAAGTTAAAAAGAAGAGATTCTTGTAGGCCCTTTTTTATTAGCCATAAAATCCTAACTTTGACCAGCGTGTTTATCCATGAAACAGCCTGTTTGATTCATAGGAAGTTTTAAAGGGAAATTCAGGCCACTTCAGCTTATACTGTGAGAAATACCCACACCACATCACTTCCGATACCTACTTCCACCTTAACTAAAAAGTCCATAATTTATAATGGTAGGAAAATATTTAATCATCTACCAAAAAGTATAAGAAAAATAGAAGATGAAAGAAAATTTAAAAGAGAAGTGAAAAAATTACTTTTGAACAAAGCTTATTATTCAGAAATCGAATATTTTGACGACTTATTTTAGACTGTGATTTTTTATACATTTATTTTATTTTATTTAAGACACGCTTTAATTTATGTTTTGACCTCCTGTGTAATTTTAGTATCGTCGTTTTATTATGTATTCTTTGTATTGTCGACTTATCGGTGTTTTTAATATTGTTTTACAAGTCAGCATTATATTATGTTTTAGGTATTTTTTTTTTAGTTTTTAATTCTGCTTTGTCAATGAGATGTTTTAATCTTTTTTTTTATGACAATAAAGCTGTTTTTGAATTGAATTTTGAATTGAAGAGACTTTGACATGTGAAATGTGCCAGTTTGTGTAAAATACCCAAAATGTGGTATTGTTCTGATTGCAAACTTATAAATAGAAAATGAGAGATATTTATTTTAATTTACATTCTGAACAGTATAGTTACATATATTGACTTGAAGTAAATTAATAAATATTAAATTCGATTATAAACTGCTATATTATAAAATGACATTATTTTAAATTTGTTTAAATTCTCAGAAATCTCAGGGGTTTTCGGAAATATAACAACCCTAGTTTACTATCATCTGATTGCAGATTACTTCTAATCTGAGATGAGTTGTTCGACATTTCTGAACGCAAATCATTTATATAAGGTATTTCGAACCTAAACTAACTTTTATAGTTTGAAATGTTTGTTTCAAAAAAGTGACGAAAACATATGATAAACTAACCTAAAATACCAATCAGCTGCTAAATAATGATAAAAACAAAATCAAAACACCGGGATTCACTTAAATCCCGGTACAAGTGCGTCATATCGATGACGTCATCAAAACTACCGGTAAAAAATGTGTTACCGGTACCGGGATTCTAGACACAGCGTAAAAACTATTGATTAAAAAAAAATTACCAATGTGCATAAATTTTTTTCTTGCATAAAATCGACAACTTCGTGTCAGCTTGACAGACAAACGCCCCACTACCATAATGCGCTAAGCTCAAAATTTGTCCGACTCCACCCAAATAACAAATACAAAAAGTTTCGACGGTGTGGTCATAAATAAAAAATTTAGATCTGGGCCCAAGGACTAATAGTGTCGACACATTACTCAATCGGGGTAGAAAAAATGCGGTCGTCTCCCAGACTAAGCGTTTCCATAAAGACAGTTGGACTGTGATTTTTTGTATATATTTATTTTATTTTATTTAAGACCAGCTTTAATTTATGTTTTGTATAACCTCCTGTGTAATTTTAGTATCGTCGTTTTATTATGTATCCTTTGTATTGTCAACTTATCGATGTTTTTAATATTGTTTTACAAGTCAGCATTATATGTTTTAGGTATTTTTTTGTTTAGTTTTTAGTTCTGCTTTGTCAATGAGATGTTTTAATCTTTTTTTTTATGACAATAAAGCTGTTTTTGAATTGAATTGAAAAATTGAGCTACATCATCCACATAAATTGAAATGACGTCACTGAGACCTTGTATTCGCAATAATCTTACATTTTTATAAAATTCTTCAGGAAACTTATTGGAAATATTCTCGGAAATATTCTTTTGAGAGTTTTTGATTGAAAGTTTCTGGGAATTTTCTCATTCAGGAAAACGTTTCCATTTTTTATCGGCGAATATTCTCGGAAATTTCCCAATGTTCACGAATATTCGCATGGGAATATTCTGGACTCACATCACTAGAAACATATCACAGCTTTAGGAGCTAAGTCTGGCAGAGCAGGCATTATTGCAGTAGTAGTAGTAAAATAGGTAGGTAACTTAAACTGAAAAACAAAAGATACAGTCCAAGAGGGTGCTTCAGCATAGTATTCATCATGCATCAAGCAGGTCATTACTGCTTTTCTAAATTTTTTAATTTTTTTTGTTGCCCTGAATTCGAGTGGGAGGTGGTTGTATAACTTGACGCTCTCATAAATAACTGATTCCTTGGTCAAAGTTAGTCTAGGTATAGGAAGGGGTATAAGTTGGTTTGCGGTTTGCCTAGTGGATTGTTCAGGGGCATAAGTAGCAGCATTTTGAATTATTTGCCCTTTATGAATAGGCAAACAGGCTCTAGTATAAAGATAGCAGTCAAAGTTAGAATTTTTTGCTTCTTGAATAATGGTTCGCAATGTACCACTCAAGATTCGAATAGCCCGCTTCTGAATTCGGAACACTGAGTCAAAGTTAGTTTTGGAACAGTAACCCCAAAAGGCCACCCCGTACCTTGCCCGAGACTCAAACAGAGTATAACACACCATCCTTGCTGAGTGCAGATTGAGCTCCTTAATAACTATTTTAAGTGCAAAACAGGCAGATGATAGTTTAGGTTTGAGTTGGATAATATGTTCTTTAAAATCAACCACCAACCAATTCATCGACAAAATAAACATAAGTTTATTTCAATTTGTAAGAGACCAAGGAAATACAAATAGATTTATTAATTTAAACTCTTTCTTAAGCTCATCCTTCTTTGGCCATTCAAGTAATGCTCCCAAATTCTTTGCAAAAATAAAAATAAGTGAAAAGATTTCTCAGGCAATAATCCAAATCAACAATTTTTTATTATAAAGAATCTCGGCGAAAATGTTATTAAACGAAGTAGTATAAAAGTTAAAGCCAATTTTTCTATCTTTTTGCTCAACACTCGATCAGCGAGAGAAAAGGCAGATGAACAATCTGTTCTGCTGAGTGATCTGAATATGCCATCTTTCGTTCTTCTCACTGAACATTGGCTAAAGGAGGATGAACTGTACTATCTACCCGGGTACAGTATTATCTCAAAGTTCTGTAGAGCCGAAGGCTATGGAGGCACCATTATATTAGCACATGATAGTTTACTAGAAAGGTACAATGTAGAAAATATCGATAAACATGGAATCATTCTTCAAGAAAATAAATTTGAATTTAGTATAGTTTATGTTAAGGAACTTGATGTTTGGATTGTTTGTGTGTATAGGCCTCCATCAGGTAATCCCCAGAATTTTTAAGGTCATTGGAAACTCTCCTTTCTAAATTTCCGATAACTGCAAAAATTATATTAGAAGGCGATCTAAATATTGACTTTGATAGTAAGGACTCCAGAGATACGAAATCTTTAATAAACTTATTAACATGTTTTAATCTTCACACTTTTGTGAATGAACCGACACGTATTACTAACCACTCAGAGACAACAATCGATTATATCTGCAGTAACATCGACGAGGGTGATATTATTTGTAGAGTAATTCCATCAGGTCTTTCTGATCATGAGGCTCTATTTTCAGAAGTGGTGCTACACCATGACGAGCAAAAAAAGGTGACAAGGGAGTCTCTCTTTAGTACAGCAAATTATAGGACTTTTCGAAACGAGGCGGAAACAATTAATTCAATTCAATTCAATTCAATTCTTTATTGTCTAACAGGAATACATACTCCCAATAATGAGACAATTAGTGCAATTAAGAGCGAACAAAAATATGAAAATTTAAAAGCTAAGATTATATCACACATAAGATCCAGAAAGCTAATAAGAAGCCTTAAACAAAAATAAAAACAACTATGAAACTAAAAACAAAAATAACTAATAACAAAAAATAAAAATAAAAATAAAAATAAAAATAAAAATAAAAATAAAAATAAAAATAAAAATAAAAATAAAAATAAAAATAAAAATAAAAATAAAAGTAAAAATAAAAATAAAAATAAAAATAAAAATAAAAATATAGATAGAAATAAGTATAAATAAAAATAAAAATAGAAACAAAAATAAAAATAAAAATAATAAGAAAAACTAGCATTGTTTACTCAGTTAAAATAGGAAATAAAAATAGAGATAGAAAGTCACCCTCCCATACTTCCGCCAGGACAATTATCACAGCAAATACATCATCACAGATTGCGAACCACTGGCAGGATGTTTTTTTTAAAGGAGTTTACTGAACCTACAAATAAGTCTACATCGATACTGTTCTGCAGGTGATTGAAGTATGAGCAGGCTCGATAGATTGGCTCATTTCTGGCAAGATATGTGGGGCGATTTTCCAAATGGAATTTATGGTGGGAACGTGTGTTGACTACTGGTAAAGAAAAATTAAGGCTGTTTAGAAGATCTGGAGAGTCCACCAGGTTGTTACATAATTTAAAAAGAAAGAGTTGACTTGCTAAAATTGTACTCTGTTGAAGTGAGAGGAAGTTGAACTTGCTGAGTAGCAACTGGTGGTCAAATCCTCTTGGAGGGTAAATTCCATCCCCTTTGAAACTTAGATACTTTAGGAATCGCCGTTGAACATATTCAAGCCTGTCCACATGTACTTGATGATAAGGAAACCACACCAGAGAAGCATACTGCAATTTAGACTTGACCAAAGAGTTGTACAACATGATGAGACTGTCGATGTGCCTAAACTCTCCTGTTGATCTAATAATAAACCCCAGGGTTTTCAATGATGAATTCACAATTTGATCAATATGATCATTGAATGTGAGCTTTTTGTCGATCACCACCCCCAGATCCCGGATTGAGTCAACTTTCAAAAGAGAACTAGATTGGAGTTGGTAATTAAAATTCAACTCATGATTGAGATTTGAGATGGTCATTGATTTACACTTATTGATGTTTAGATATAATTTGTTATTCATTATTAACTGGGGCAACATTAAAGATTCGGCAAATCCAATTACTACATTTCAAAAAACAGTTCGAAATATTTTTAGCCGAAGCTTTCCAAAGCGAAAAATTAAAAAAAAGAAAAGAAAGGTGTGGGTGACAAGAGGTATTAAAGTATCACGTAAAAATCTTCGCTCTTTGTACACAATAAAAAAAATTATAAACTCTGACTGGTTTGATTCATACTTTACTGCATATCGCAAAATTTATAGAAGTCTAATACGACTAGCAAAAAAATATTATTACAATGAAAGGGTAGAAGCAGCGGGTAATTCTAGCAGGGAGTATTGGAAAATAATAGGCGAAATGAGGGAAAAAACACAACGGAATTGCAACAATCTGATAATAAATCCGACAGATCTTAATCAGTTTTACTGCACTATAGCGAGCAAGCTGACAGATGGCATTGAGCGAAAGAAGGATCCACTAAGTTACTTATCAGAGTACCCTTCTACTGAGACATTCAGGTTTAACCCGACAAACAGGGATGAAATTAAAAAGGTTATAAAAACCATTAAAAAACAAAACTCCTCAGGAGAAAATGAAATAACTTCGAAAATCTTCAAACATCTACCTGATGAAGCACTCACTGCACTCGCTGACTGTATAAATGAATCGTTTGTCTCGGGAATCTTTCCGGACAGTCTTAAACTGGCAGTAGTTATTCCTATTTTTAAAGGGGGAGACAATGAAGATCCGTCAGCGTACCGTCCAATATCTTTACTGACTACGCTATCGAAAATTATAGAAAAGATAGTGAAAGTGAGACTGGTGAGTTACTTAAAGGCCCATAATGTTCTGACACCGGATCAGTTCGGATTTCAGGAATCAAAGGGGTGCAATGATGCCATATTTACGTTTCTGGAGACTCTTTTTTGCTCTCAATGATGGTGAGAAAGCTGAGGCAGTGTTTTGTGACTTTTCAAAAGCTTTTGACTGTGTTAATCACGAAATACTGCTGCGGAAAATGAGCCACTACGGAGTCAGGGGAACGGAGTTGAGCTGGTTTAGAGCATACCTTTCGGATAGATCCCAGCTAATAAGAATTCATGGTAAGGATAATTCAAAGCCGCTAAATTCAACCCATGGGGTTCCTCAAGGGTCAGTTCTTGGGCCGGTTCTCTTTTTAATTTACATTAACGACCTGGCAGCACTGTCAATTCTGGGAGCTTTTGTAATTTTTGCAGACGATACAACCATACTTTGGCAACACAAAGACGTGACAATTCTTAACACGATTATTGAAAAAGACTTGGAAAAAATCAAGGGGTGGTGTGACATAAATCGCTTGGTTTTCAACATATCTAAAACAAATATACTATCATTCAAATGCACTCTTAATGAAATCACACTTGACCAGAAGCTGGTAGAAGATAGAACTGTTGTAAAATTTCTTGGTATGCACATAGATTCGAGACTCAAATTTGACACTCATATTGATACCCTTAATAAAAAACTCTCACAGGGCTGTTATATAGTGAAAAGTATTCTTCATGAACTGGGAAAGCACACAGCCAAAATAGCGTATCATGCACTTATAGAGTCTCACATCAGATATGGCATAGCATTCTGGGGTTTTTCAACACAGGCAGCTGTTGAATCAGTGTTTATCTGTCAGAAACGAGCTCTGCGTTATTTGTGTAGGGTAAATCGTCGGGAAAGCTGTAGGCCTCTTTTCAAGCAGGAGCAGATACTGACTGTTCCCTGTATTTTCATCTTGGAAGTGGCCAGTTTAATATTCAAAAAATTTCAAGAATATTCTAGACCAGAACTTTACAACTTGAGAAACTACAATTTGCCATTGCCAATCCCAAAGCTAAGCCTGACCAAGCACTCAATTATATATGAAGGTATAAAAATATTCAATAATCTTCCTCAGGAAACAAGGAATATTAGAGAGTACAGAGCATTTCGTACTGGTGTGAAAAGTTTCCTGATAACAAAAACATTTTACAGCCTTCAAGAATATTACGGCCAAATTTAGTGTGGCTATTTACCATGTGTTTTTAATTGTGGGTAGGTACTTTTCAAAAACCTAATTGTTTTTGGTTGTTTTTTTTATTGATTTTGTTCTGTTTTGTTTATTTTTTGAGACATTTTTTTAGTTTTTTAGTATTATATTACTCTGCTGCTTTCAGCTTTGACCTTTTTAACTTTTTAAACTTTTTATTTTTTCTATTTTATTGCAATAGTTACTAAGCCCTAATATATATTTTAGTGATTTATTTGTTTTTATATTGAAATCGTCATTACCTAGGGGGTTACCGATGTTGCCGATGTTCTTCTATTGATAATAACTGGTTTATTAGTAGATATACTTTTTTATGTAAGTACTTTATAACTGTTTGTTTCTTCTTTTGTGTATTAAGTATTTCCGTCTCTTTACATATTTAATCGTGACATATAAAAATGATTTGTGTGTTTAATTTAGGTCTTTCAAAATTAACTATGTAGCAGACATATTGTTTATATTTAGTTATTATATTATAAGATTGCTTTGTCAATGAATTTTTATAATTTACCGACAATAAAGCTTTTTTGAATTGAAAATTGAATTGAGTTTATCAAGCACCAGTCCAAGAAACTTCACACTCTGATGGGACTCAATAAGCTGGTCACTCAGGGGTATTGAATTTATGGAAAATCTAAAAAAGATAATATAGTTTTTTTTATGTTAAAAGACAACTGGTTCGCATCACACCATTTCTTAACCCTTTTTAGATTACTCTCAATCACATCCTCACGCTCGCCCCTTTTACCTGTCCACAATGTAGTGCTATCATCAGCAAAGACATAAAACTTTCCAATGATGTTGATAAAGGTGAGATCATTAATATAGGTCAGGAAGAAAATAGGGCCGAAAACAGATCCCTGTGGCACTCCCAGGTTTATTTCTTTACTGTTTGATAAAGATTGGTTGCAGCTGACTATCTGGGTTCTGCCTGTGTTATAAGATAACACCCACTTGCAGAATTATATTTCTTAAGATGTTTATTAGAGTTTAGATATACACACTATTTATTTATTTATTTGCAGACTGTAAAATCGTAGATGCCATTGCACAGTGTGGGAATGAAAAATATTTGTCTTTTGACACATGGAAAAACACTGAATTGCAGATGTTTGCCGGAGCACCCATTCACACAAGGACACAAGTTGCTACTTGCCGTCAAATACTGCACGCCTGTGCCCAGCATAAAGAAGCCACTCTTCAAGTAAATGTACATCTATTGTTTGTTGTTTTTAATCTGACACTTTCCATATGAGGAGCGAAGGGGTGAAGCATATGACAAAAACAAGTGTAATGTCAGGTGACCATTGGCGTTTTAGTGTAAGATGCCACCAGCTCACATTCCTTTGGAGTATCACATTAAAATCGGCGGACTTCACAATGCAATGCAAGAAAAGTAAACGATAATCTCTATGGATAATAGGTGAAATGCAGGAATAGCCAAGTGTGGCTTAAGAGATTTAAAACAAAAGACAGCCCACAATACAATATTGCTTCTGGAGAAGTTGCTGGTGAGTGGCAGTAATTTACTTTCCTGTTGTTGTGACCTCTATTTTCCAAACTATGTCCAAAATAATTTGAACCAAAGGCTTACTAACAGCATTCGTTTTCATTAAATGTAAAAATTTAAGAATTCCGTAGAAGACTGGAAATAATGTGGAAATTCAAGGAAATTGCAAAAGTTTTCTAACCTATAAAAGGTGGACATACGGCTATTATTTTTTACAGTTCTACTGAAATTATTGAAGAACATTTTACCTGATCTTCCAAAGCGATGTCAATAAATACTGGTGGCACTTGCATCTTTTCGTTTCTGAATCTCCGGGCTATCAAAAATATTCGAAAAACTATTTAACACAAGTTTCTTGGGTTCTTGAAAAAAGGATAGGAAAATCTGGAAAAGAAAAAACTTTTCGCTTCTCTCTCTACTCCCATTCATCTATCAATTATATGACATAAGTCATTAACGACGACTTTGACAGCTCAGGGTGGGTTCCGTTTTCTTGGTTAGCCGGTCGGTCATCGGTCGGAACAGCACCGTTGACTGTGGTTGCTGAAGCGGAGCCGTAATCACGTGACGAGCGAGCGCAGAGAGCAGTTAAACGCCAAGGATAATACACATTACTAAGGAGGAGGAGGATAAATAAGCATATCGGCCTCGTTTTTGGTAATCGCCGCCATATTGGTGTGTCACCATTTCCGACGTCATTAACAAGTCGTCAGCTGTTTGCACTAGAGGTCGTACTGGTCGTAGTTTAGAATTTAAATTTATTATGAAAAATTATTTAATTTTAATTATCATAATTTAATTATCATAGTAGGCAAAGAGGAAGATAAAAACGAGATCTAAAAAAAGATTTGTTTTTAGAATGTTAATTGATGTAGTTGAACCCAAAGTAATAAGTAAGGCAAAAACCCGCGGAATTATAAACTGTAGTGCAAACAGCCTACGTCAAGTCGAGAGAGGACATGCTGCCTACGTCACAACTGGTGATTTGGCTTGGTGGGGGGCTTCAGCCTTGTTATACACAGGTATAGGCTATCCTGTAGTTGTGGTGTGTATCATCCTTGGTTAAACGCTATATCAAAGCAAGGATAATACACACTACTTAGGGCCGGTTTCTCAATAGTCGTCAGGCGAGCGGTCGTAGTTTAGAATTTAAATTAATGATGAAAAATATTATTTAGTTTTGATAACATAATAGAAAGAGAAAGATGCAAACGAGATCTGAAAAAGAGTTGTTTAGAATGTTAAAATGTAGTAAAAACATTAAAACCAATTAGGTATGCATAAAGCAAAGGCCCACGGAATCATAATCTGTGGTGCAAACACCTTACAACAAGGCGAGAAACGACACGCTGAATACGTCATCACATCACTATTACTTTGGCGTGGTGGGAGAGGTCTATGGGTGAGAGGCTAGAGATTTGAACTACACAGGCCTTATAAGGCTAGGCTATCCTGTGTAGTGTCTAAGATCCTTGGTAAAGTCCATTCCAAAATATTTCGTTGACTTCACGGCTATAAAACCCTACCATAAATTAGATAGCTATTAGCCTCTATTGTGTAGGTACCAGGTTCCTTTATGTAGGTACCGGGTTCCTTAATACCCACTCAAAGGTTTACAGGTACGGATTTTGTGCCCATTATAATGAAAACGAAAAAGGCGTTTCATAATATTATTTATTTATGTTATAATCTTATACTATCTTAATAATTACCAAAACTTAATATCTAATACAATATAATACAATACACAATTCAACCAAACCTAATCTATATTTAGTTCCGTTTCACTGTCACTGTCATCTTCATCTATGCCTAAACTAATTATTAATGGCTTAACATTAATACCTATTGAATTATAGGTTTCTTCAACTTTTATAACGTGATTGACAGAACTTTTCCAGCTTTGAACTGGAATATTATCTACACATTTTCTAATTAAATCTATTACAGCAGTACTAAGTGTAGGAGAGGTGTTTCCTCTCCTACATCTATTGTAGGTATTATTTGTTTACTGTACAAATCATAAATTTTCCTACGAATCAACTCTTTATCCGCTTCTTCAACCTTTCTTGACTTGCCGCTGTCACACCGTTGCTTCCTTGGCTGGATGCGTTTGGCTACGATATCTTTAACCGTAGATAATGGAGTTTTGGTTAAAACGGATGATTCACTCACACTTTGATTATGATTATAGCCTCTCTGCAGAAGGGTTAAATAAACGTTCCTCACAATTTCCTTGGCATCTAGCGATAAATGTTTTTTTTTTGAAATACCACTTCCGGTTGCAATACTACCATCATTTGCCCATGGACGCCACATTTTTTTTGTCAATATAACAGCTCTAGTTCTGCACAAAGACTAAATAATTTAACTAAAACATTCATACTTGAACTTCCCCATTTGAAATGCATTGCTGTCAAAATTGATAGAATTTGATTAATAGCTGACAGCAATGTATTTTAAATGGGGAAGTTCAAGTACCAGTCGAGTTTAGCTGAGCTCTGATTTGAACCAAGATTGTACAACTGGGCCTTACATGTACATCTCACCTAGGCAGGTATAATAAATAAAATCAACCCGGACCTGCTCACAGGTAGTCGAAGTTTGTGGTTGAGGGTATCATCAACATTTTATTGATACTTGAAGAGTCAACGAATTATTTTGGAATGGACTTTATAAAAGCGCTCGAAATTTTAATAAACAAACGCGAATGAGCCTGCACCGAGCATACGTTTTAAATAAACGAACGATAAATTCAAGCACGGATAATCAGCCACACTGGCGTAGCCAGGGGGAAGGCAAGGGGACAGTTGCCCCCCTTAAGAACTTTAAATTTTGTAAATAATTCTTCAAAATTAAAATAAAGTCTCAAAAATACCGTAAAAAGACCCAAAAAAAAAAATGTCGCCCACGACGATCCTGATACACACGTGTAGTGGAGTGAAAACACGAGAAAAAGTCGCTATACCTTCTCGATTTTTTTTTTTTTAAGGTCTGACCACATGAAACCTATACAGGATGATCGGTTATGCTCTTGTGCATCTAAAATGGCTAATTACGACTTTTTTCGCGAGGGCAGACATTTTTTATCTCAAAAATGTGACAAATATGTCAAAATGTTATTTTCGTGTTTTTTTAAACCCACCACGCGATAACTCCGGAACTAATAAACCTATCGACATAATTTTTTTTTTAATCCGTAGAGGACATATGAGCGGTGATAACTGTGCTAGTTTAAATCCCATAGTGACTCAATTTTTTTTTGGAAACTGGATTGAACTACAAATCGTACTTTAAGTGCAGCATGTTTTTCGGTAAGCGAGAAACTTTTTTATTTGAACGAATTTTGTCATAGTATCTGCGTATGATATGACGACAAAGTATCAAAAAAGTTTAAAAAAAAAATCAACCATCTGGAACAAATAGTTTTCCAGTTATCCTTGATTAAAGTTATGAATATCCAGAGCGCGCGATGTACCTGCTTGTCGGCGACGCCGACGGCACTGACGGACGTGGAGATTTCAGCGGATTTGAAAGTTGGTGCTCGAAAGGTTCCAAAATTTAAAGAATTTAGTAAATCTTCTTCAAATAAAACGGCATCGTAATTAGCCATTTTAGATGCACAAGAGCATAACCGATCATCCTGTATAGGTTTCATGTGGTTAGACCTTAAAAAAAAAATTTGAAAAATGTTTACTCCACTAGTGATAAAAGTGAAACTTATTAAAAAACCACCCTCCCCCCCTTCGTACAACTTTTAGACAGCGTATGAGTCGGGGTAAAGACGAAGGACCACACAAAAGGAAGACGCGTATTTGTAGTGACGTCACAAGGGTATCGGCGCTTGACACTAATAGGCAATCCTCCTTATTTTTAAATCCTTGGTTTGGGTTAGTTGAAGGCCGACGAACGATTGTCAGTTCGTCGGCCTTCATTATCATTAGCTGTTTTTTTCCGTCTCTCTACGTTATATCTTTCTTGTAACGAAATTTCCCAAAACGTGACGTTAAGTGACGCGTCCTTCAAATCACTCTCCACCAAAATATACCGCCGCCTAAAAAAAAATTCACTTCAAAGGTAGCCATCGACTTTTATCGAAAATACATCTCTCAAACAAATAAACCATCAAGCTTTAATATCGAAAATAAGCCGAAAGTATTTCTTCACAAATTTGTATTACATCCGCCGGCGGCGGGCGGTCTGATATGAAAGTGATATGAAAGACGCGTCACGTTTTGGCAAATTTCGTTACACCAGTGAGGAGAAAAATGTAACGTAGAGAGAAAGAGGAAGACAGCCAATGACAATGACAGCCGACAAAGCATTGTCACAAAGAGGATTGCCTATTATTGTCAAGCGCCGATACCCTTGTGACGTCACTACAGATGCGCGTCTCCCTTTTGTGTGGTCCTTCCCTCATCTTTACCACGAATCTTTGACACGACTCATACGCTAAGTATCTTAAAGTCTAAAAACTGTATTCCATTCCAACGCCCTCAATTTTTTACTTTAGAGAGAATGGGGCGGCGAAAATTGTCTGGGCACACAGGCGGCCAACATCCTAGCGGCGGCCCTGTTTTTTGTTACACTGATATCTAATATATATAATCTGACAAAAACATTTTCGAGTCCAGGGATATGTTCGCTCCGTTATTTATATTTAAACGGCCGGTGGATAAATAATGGCCGGCGGCCTGTAGCTATACCTTTTCGTTTGTGCTCATGTTATAAGCTCTGTTCCAACAGACATTAGAACCATTCTAGAACGGTAATTTCCAGTCGATCAATACATTTTTCAATTAGGATAAACGTTCAACTTATTGAAAAATAGATGGGCCACTGGAAATTACTGGTTCCGGAAACGGTTCTCATGTCTGTTGGAACAGAGCTTTTGTAAGATGACAGTGAAGTATGACGAAATAGTTATTTTCGTCATACTGAACGTTCCGGTCGTTTTTTCCAAACATACCCCAATAGGAGGATGTTTTTTGTCAGGATCAAAGATATCTGCAGTATGACGAAAAATTTAGAACGAAACCCCGGCGGCCGATAACTGCAAATAACAGCCTTAGCTGATATATGATCCTCGGCTGTCGCCAGTATCGCATCGGATCACAAATTACAGCACGGCTGTTATTTGCTATTTATCGGCCTTATAACGTTAATAACTATAACAACTCCAACGACAAAAATTTTAGACAGACGTCCCGATAAATAGTGGGATTATGAAACGAGGCCTCGCGTCTTTCTTGACCCAGCAGACCAAGGTTCTTGACCGTTCAGATTGGGCGAATCGACGGGCAAACTCGGCTCGGAGTGCACTTTCTATCGGGTAACGCTCTGCAACGAACATCGCCCGGTTCTTAGTGAACTAACTAAATGTCCGAGAATAATATACCTAGAGGAAATATTTCGGAAATATTTTCTTCTGGTTCTGCTAAATTTGAAGAGAAATTATGAATTATTCTAATTTCTCGGAAATATTTCATTTTTCATGAAATATATGAGTTCGGCTTTGCACTCCACGGAGCAGAACGGTATGAGCATGGATATCGTGACGTCATACGTGGTCATAAGCCCAACGCTCAGAGTTTATCGAGTGTGTAGTACGGAAGCCTGGTCGTGCAATCTGTCTTCCGAGTTATTAGTTCATAGTTCCAGTTCTGACGTCACAGCTCGGAATTTCTGATTTACTACGTCACAACTCGGAGTTTCTGATTTACTACGTTAGAAGTCCGTTATCGATGTTATAAGCCGCTTTATAGCTGACCATTTTGAGCACGCAATCCAGCGTTGTCGAAGCTACCGAAATTTCGGTATTTCTACCGAAATGGCAACGGACCTACCGAAATACCGAATACTGATGAATTTCTACCGATTTTTTTTACCGTTTTTTGCCGAAAAATTTTATCGATTTTGTTTTCGCCGATTTTTCTCTCGATAATCGCACCCGATCTACTATCGAATTGCTTGTTCGTATCAGAACTGTCAGGTGTGAAAAAGACCCTCCGACGAAAAATTTGTTAGCAATGGTTGGTATCAGTGCATTTCTTCCGGGGAATACCCGTGGGTCCGGTGATATCCGAATTTGTTTTTAATATTTTGTCATTACCACTTCATTCTTCCGCCAGTGTTGACTGTTGAGCGCACATTCTCAGCAATAAATCGAATGAAAACACTTTGTGCTATAGATTTTCCACGGAAACAATCGTCAATCACTGGGCTTTTACATATTAAACGAAATAAAAAACTAAAAGCAAAACACGGCTGGATTCTAGTTTTTATGTTATACCCCCTCGTTATACCCAAGGATAATGAGGATAATACACACTAAAGTCTGTTTTTTTTTAAAGATAATTAACCACTATGTTGGCAACACAAGCCTTTTTTACATAAAAAATTTGAAAGCATTGACAATTTTGCACTGTATTGTATTGCCAACATAATATCAGTTTGACTTTTATCTTTAAAAACAAAACAGATTTAACTTACTACTACAGGATAGCCTATCCTCATAAAACCTGTGTAGAACAAACTGGAGTCCCCCACTACGCCAAATCACCAATTGTGACGTAGGCAGCACGCCGTTTCTCGCCTTGACGTAGGCTTTTTGCATCACAGGTTATGATTCCGCGGTCTTTTTCAGCAATCGTTCTCATGAAAAGGCTGTTCCTCCCTCGATTTCGAGAATAAATTCCCTGCTGAGTGGCTGAGCTTAGCCGCTGGCACCGCCTGAATGTACCCCAATGTGTCATATGGATTATCTACGACTCTACGACAACCCTTTTTCTTCAAGTTCTGACGTGTTCGATGTCAAAAGTATGAGTCCTCGTGAAACGATAAACGACCAGTTGTGTTTTAGATTCATTACCTAGTCCATAACACCACTAGTGGTGTTTACAGTGGCTAAATAAACCTTTCACATACAGTGGCGACAATAGCGAGGTCCCGCCGCCATTTTGTTCCCAACCTCTTGTTACTTTTAAATATAAATATAGGCAGTGGATCAGGTCCCGGCAGCCGGGATCTGCAAATTACAATCAAAATCCCGACTATCGGGATTTTTAACATTTTAATTTGAAATCCCGGCAGCCGCGGGATTTTAATTCTAATTTTCAGGTCCATTAGGAAAGTAATCCCGGCACCCGGCATTTACACATAAGGAGTTTAGGTTATCTGCGTGCTCAGTTTACCTTCAGTCTTTGGTGAATGGTGTTTTTAGTTTTTACCTCGGTTTTTACTATTATTACTGGTGAAAATGAAGCTCGGAGATAAGTTCAATTCATTTGAAGATTTCATAAAGGAACTAGAAGTGCATAAAAAGCAAACATCAACCGAATACTGGATGAGAGATAATAGAACTTCTACTTTTGCCCGAAAACGTGTACCACATACCTATTCCTATTATAGAGAAAGCTAATGTGAATTTAAAGTATCACTACATCAAATACTGTTGTATACATGGGGCCCATGAGGGTCGAAAGCTAAAGACCAAGGAAAAAAAAGAAAAACTATTATTGTCCTGGATTATCACAGACACGACACAAATGAAGTCGACAACATAATCCTCATCTAGTTTCCTTATAAGATGACTTCGCTCATTATATTTCACTTGTGTGCCTTAAAAATGTACTTTCAATAATATCATAAATATAAATAACTATCTATTAATTTTCATAAGAAATTTCTTTCATGTAAGTACAACATACAACTATTAGCTTATTAGGAATTGTAAAATTTTTGGTCAATAAAACTCACTGCCGGGATTTCTTTTCTGACGTAAAAAATTTCGGCAGCCGGGACGGACCTGAAAATTACAATTAAAATCCCGGATGCCGGTATCTGAAATGTAAAAAATCCCGGTTGCCGGGATCTTGATTGTGATTTTGAGGTCCCGGCTGCCGGGACCTGATCCACTGCCATAAATATATAGGATGGACATCTATCATAAAAAATTTAAATCGATGTATTTGATTATTAGGTGCCGGTACTTTTGATGTCATTTGACAGCCGTTAAAAATAATCAGGGCTTAGAATGTGCTCTAACCACATCATACTTATAGACCTTGGCCCATGCAAAACTTTGACAACGTATCAAATTCGTTAATCGAGAGCAAAAGTACCGGCCCTTAGTCCATCAAATACGTTGTTTTCCATGTTTTACGATGAATGTTCACCAAAATCCCATATAGGTATTCATTCATATTTGAAATAAGCAATAGGTGGTAACAAGATGGCCGCGTTTTCAATATAAATATATGGGATTTTAGAACCAATCAAAAATAAGACAGCAATTGTCGCCTCTGTGGGTAATAGAGTCACTTGTAAAGTGTGTTTTTTTTTTTAAAGTCAAAAATTTAGTAACTATGTTGGCAACACAAGCCTTTTCTACATGAAAAATTTAAAAGCATTGACAATTTTACATGTATTGCCAACCTAATGTCAGTTTGTTGTTATGAATTCATGAACTAGTCTATAACATAACACCACTAACCTCACATTGGTGTTATGAGTCTCATGACAATCATGACATAACTCAAATACTAGAAAAATTGTTATGTAAAAACGTCATAACCAAAAGCCCTTTCCACGTGGTCCGGTTTAAACTAACGTTACAAAACAGTTAGTAGCGGTATGTCAAGTTTGACATAACGTTTTCTAACCCGGTTACAAAGTGAAGTGATCGATACCACTCGAATTTGAGCGGTATGTTGCGGTTTGTTAAGCCGGAGCCACGTGAAAAGGGTTAAAGGCTTATAGATAAAATGTTGTATATCACACGTACGGTAAGGCACATTACAACACTCGTGTGGTTACCACGTCTCGGTCTACGACCTCGTCGTGGCAATATTCCCCACTCGCTACTGTAATGCAGCTCATACCGTACTAGTGTCTAGTGTGTTATCCCCCATTATCACTACCCCGGTGCCGGATCCCCTAATTTTACACAGAATTTATGAATTAGAATCTTTCAAATTCCGGAAATATTTCTTAAATAGCCGAAATATATCTTTAAATGTCCGAAAGTCTTTCAAATCTGTGAATATTCTGATAAATTTCATAAATATCCAATAAATTCTCAAGGCGTCGGCGTCGGGAATATTTCCAGAAAATATTACTTTTTTTTTATATTCCCGAGAATTAATTTAACAACATTAGCTGGAGCTCGACCACAACAATCACAACCCTGCTCGATTCTTGGGGTCGAGCAACGAGCAACGTTTGTCCGTGATTCTGCCCTGAGATTTGTCCGCACGATTCTTACCACTGATCGTCCGCACCATCGTATCGTATTTACTCCGTATCATCCTTGGTATTTCCGTCAGTCAATTCTGTCTAAAAATTGTGATGTGAATTGAGGTTACTTTCTTTTCTTCTCTACTCTACTTTTTTATTTATCTACGCATGTGTGTGTGTTGTGTTGTTGGGAATGGGGAATGGCTGATATTTTCTGATTTGACTGCTCTTGCTTTGTGTATAATAATAGATCCTCAACAGCTGAAAAACCAAATACCGAATACTTCTTTATTCGATGTTTATCTGTATAGCTCTTTAATTAAAATTCGTAAAAATTGTAGATAAAAATTTCCTCAGTATTGAGTTTCGCTGTAGGAGTCTTCCAAATACCATTGACAACCAAGGGATAAAAAGAAAAACAACAGGTAAAGTGAATATTATGATTATTTACATTTTGAATAATACACAAGTCAATTTAATTGTTTGGCAATTGGCCAAAAATATTTAGGAAAGCTTTCGGTAATCCAGGCAAATAGTTGTATTGTTGATAGCTGGGCAAAATAATTATTTAAGGCACTACTTATGTCACACGCATCCACTTTTTGATTTTTTATTGCGTTTGCCCAGCTGAGATAAGATTGGGTTCTTCCTGAGCGATTTTTTTATCTTTTGTGTGTCTTTCTAGATAAACTTTATTTATATACAATTCCTTTACAATTGGATATAATATGTAAACCAAAAAATAACTATGATTACCTATCAAAAAACTTGAGTATTCCAGTAGTAAAGCTTTTTATTTTAACATACTGTTTGAAATTCACCCTAAAGGTAGACTGCCTTTTTTTTTTTTAATTTTTAGTCGTGTTGCTTTTCAGTGTCCTAGCAGGGTTGAGTGATGATTTCGTGCAATTGTCTAAACATTGTCATCGACTTTGTCAAACATGATAAGGTCACAACGGAAGCCCTGGAACTCAGTAAGCTGGACAAAGCTGACATATTTTTCAATCATGTAAGGATCATAGATTAAATCTTAGAGTGTAAGGGATTTAATTATAATATTCTGAGCATTTTATGAGGGGTGATTTATCGGATGCAAAAATTTTGGTACAATGAATGCAAGATAAGAAGTTAAAAATCTTATCCATATTGTGCAAAGCTCTAAATGATCATAGACAGATACAAGTACTGACAAGCACAGACAAAACAGTTCCAAATTTTGTAGAAAGAAATCCTCTCCCACCACCTATAACAAAAAAAAATAAATATGGTCTAATAAATATGCACTTATGGTGTATTTTTTCCCAGGATGGATTTTGACATTGAAATCTTTGAAACATAAACAACACCACTTGGCCCTGATTGGTCGCAAAATGAGGTGTCCCTGCAGGTTGACATCATTTTACAAATTTCGTGCAAATTGCATCTTGCGACCAATAAGCGGCATTGTTTATGTTTCAAAGTTGACAATGTCAAAATCTATTTTGGGAAAAAATAGAGTTTATGTTTTATACATAAACTCTTGGCCAAATTCATTGCACCGAGGATTGCACTAAAGCTAGACTTGATTCATCTTTTTTTAAATACATATATTTAGTTTTAGTTTTATTTTCCAGAAGAAACTTCTTCTCGAAAATGGATTTATTTCTCTTACATCTAATATCTACATATTTATGTATATATCCCGGTATATATGTTACTGTAAATGCACGAAATTCGGTAAAACCTAGGATAAGCGCGCTAAACCTAGGATTTACCAAAAGCAAGTGGTAAAAGCCCGAAAACTAGGTATTTTGCTTTCATTTGCTTTGCTAATATGGGGTCATGCAAATGGAGCACAGAGGGTTTTCTCTGTGCAGAGAAGGGCTGTTAGAATAGTGGCTGGTTTGGGCTATCGAGCTGACTGCAAGCAGGCTTTTATTGACAACAGAATTTTGACTTTGCCCTGTGAGTATATCCTGCAAAATCTGGTTTATGTTAGGGACCATTATGATTCATTTATGTGTAATGGTGATTTTCACAGCCATGACACGAGAAACAAAAATAACTTAAGACCCATCTACCATCGTTTACAAAGATGTCAGGGTGGACCTGGATATCATGCTGTAAAACTTTTTAACAAATTACCAGAGCATGTAATACAACTAAATAATTCCGAATTTAAGAAAAAAATTAAAGATTTTCTCATAATTAAGGCGTTTTACAGTCTAGATGAATTTTATAATTCCACACTCAGCTGGACAGGCACAAACATTATTTAAAACAAACAAATAAATTATTTTTCATATTTATTATTATATCAATTGTTCTTTACAGTTGCACCAACCAAAAATTGTCTCTAGTCATTGCTATATGCTTTTTTTTTAAATTTTATTTATTGATTCCAAACTTTTAAATGTCCTTGTCCTGATAATTGTTGTATTAGTGAGTGACAGTAAATTTGTAATTGTTGTTGGAATTTTTAAACATAACTTTTATATTTTTGTAAAGCAGATATTTAAAATCATGTGAAATAGATAGTTAGTCTAATTTTTTAATGAAATTGTAATTTTAGATTACTAAATTGTATTTGATTATTTTGACTTGTGTAAACACTGTACTGTGTATTTTTAAGCACCAATAAACGATTCTGATTCTGATTCATTTCGGACTTTTACCGGACACAAACAGTAAATCTTAGGATTTACCACACCGCATTGGTAAAAGTACGAATACCACTGATACGTTAAAGAAATCGATATCGTGAAACGATAATCGTTAAGAAAATTAAGAAAATTTCTTGTGTCCTGGAGATTTTCTATCTCAGAAAATTAGCGTAAAAAGTGCAATGCGAAAATTGTCGTTATGTAGTTGCCAATGATTTAAGAAATGCAATTGTATTCGAAAATGTTCCACCAAAAGATGTTTATTCAGATCCTCTAAATACTCTGCAATTCTAAATGCCATGGAAGTTTGCCCTGTACCAATATAGCTATTTACCTAACAAGTGCGGAAAATGAATTTTTCCGCACGCGGCTGCCGTTCACCGAACGACGCGTAGCGGAGTTCGGTGATGTGGCCGAGTGCGGAAAAATATTTTCCACAAGTGTTAGGTACAATATTTTTCCTATAGGCGAAAAAATGTAAAATTTTTCTTTTTTTTTTTGACATATCAGTGCGGTAAAATTTTTTCCGCACTAACAGTCGTGCGGAAAAACTTTTTCCGCACTGATATGTCAAAAATAGTTATTTTCCTAACAAGTGCGCAAAGTGTTACTTTTCCGCACGCAAACACAGTTATACGAACGACGCGAAGCGGAGTTCGGATAAGTGTTTGCGTGCGGAAAAGACACTTTGCGCACGTGTTAGGAACAAAATTTTTCCTACGAGCTTCATATCAGGTAGGTAACAACAAAAATTTAAAAAAAAACGATAATTTGTGCAATTATTTTCAATTAACTTAAAGCGAACCTATTCATTCATCAAAAAAATACATAAAAGAAAAACAGAAAATTGAAATCCTCGTCAGAGCTGTTGTTTATGTTAAAGCGTTTAAATTTGATGCGAAAGAAGTTTGTAGATTCTTGTATGTAAATGGGAACACAAATCTGACAATGTGTCAAAGTTAATTATATTCAGTGTTTGTATAGATGTTGGCTGATATAGAAACAGAGAACAAATTTTTCATCATGTGTCAAAGTCGACAGGTGCACTGATTGTTGCTTGACAATTATTTTTACTTTTCGGCACTCAGTGCGGATAAGGCCCGTATCCGCACTGAGTGCGGAAAAGTGAAACTTTGAGAACTGTAATGCGTGCGGAAAAGTACTACTTTGCGCACGCTCGTAGGAAAAAAAAGTTTTACCGCACCGTGCGGGAAAACTCATTTTCCGCACGCATATCAGTAATCGATTTTTCCGCACGGCTGTAGGAAAAATCTGTTTTTTTTTTAAAGATAAAAGTCAAAATGACATTCTGTTGGCAATACAATGTAAAATTGTCAATGCTTTCAAATTTTTTATATAGAAAAGGCTTGTGTTGCCAACATAGTTACTAAATTTTTGACGTTTTTTTTTTTAATATCTTGTTTAAGGCCACTATGATTTCTGTTTACATTTAAGAATATTAAAACAGAAAGTGTTTCGGTGTGACTTTTTGTTTCATAAAGTATCTTATTTTTAGACATAGAAATTTTAACGATTATCGTTTCACGATATCGATTTCTGTAACGTATCAGTGGTATTCGTACTTTTACCAATGCGTTATGGTAAATCCTAAGATTTACTGTATGTGTCCGGTAAAAGTCCGAAATGGAAGTAAAATAACTAGTTTTCGGGCTTTTACCACTTGCTTCTGGTAAATCCTAGGTTTAGCGCGCTTATCCTAGGTTTTACCGAATTTCGGGCATTTACAGTAACATATACAATACAATAATTATTGTACCGTGCATTCAATTTATTTTATTTTAATCCACTGTAACTTTTTTGTTTTTGAAGATATCAAGGTAAACAAAAAAACAAAATGTGGGATTAGTAGCCAAGTTTTTTTTCAAGTTACCTATTTCATAATCTAAAACACTATCAATTTTCTGACATGTGAGCAATCAGCGTTACAGGCCGCTTAATATTTTCAGCGTTTATAAGCCTCCTTCTAAACACTTAACCCGTGATGATATGAACCTCTTCTTCGGTTCTGATGCTCCGACCTTAGTTGCAGGAGATTTAAACTGCAAAAACAGAGCCTGAGGGTGTCGCGCTAATAATACAGCGGGCACTTTTCTACTTCAATTCACCCAGGACAATTTCATCTCAGTTCATGCTCCCTTAGAGCCAACTCATTTTCATAATATTACCCCTGACATTCTAGACCTTGCTCTATCCAAAAATGTCCCTTATAACATTGGTATTGGCAATATTAACGATCTCAGCTCCGACCACACTTCAATTAGTCTTAAAGTTGGTGGTCAGGTCCCAGATGTAAATACTCACCATACTTTTTCCTTTAACAACTATCCGCAATTCAAATCACATCTTGAAGCCAATCATATCCCACCAGTCGTGTTAAACACGACTCTGAACATTGACAGTGCTATTAACACGTTTACTCAAGAAGTAAATGACTGTTTAAATAGCACTAAAATTTCTATAACTACCAAACAAAATAACCCATACTCACTACCACATCACATACGCCAGCAAATTAAGTTGAGAAATCGACTTAAAAGGCTGGCAATAAGGACTAGAGACCCAAATATTAAACTTGAATGTAACAGACTTACGAACTTAATTAAAAGTTTAATTAAGGAACACAAAAACGAGAAATGGGGTAATTTATTAGCTGACTTGTCCCCTGAGGATAATTCTCTATGGAAAATAATTCGTTCTCTTTTAAATAAGAAAAATAAGCAGATTCCCCCCATTCATGGTAGAGCTGGTTTGGTGTATACTAATGAAGAAAAAGCAAGTGCTTTTGCTGACTCACTTCAATCACAATTTTCACCTAATGAACACCCTGATGATGATATTGTTCATGAAGAGGACGTAGACAGGCGCTATAAAGAAATCTGTAGGCTGCCTATTCCTCCGAATGATACAATAATACCTGTCTCCACCGACGACGTAAAATTTTTCATTGCCCGCTCAGTCAGCAGAAAAGCCTCTGGTTACGATGATATTAGTAATAAAGTCCTCAAAAACCTTCCGGACAACGTCGTCGCGACATTTACTCGCATTCTAAATGAATGCCTTAAACTCAATTACTTTCCTAAAGCATGGAAACTGGCAACCGTGATACTGATCCCAAAACTAGATAAGGATCATCAATTTCCACAAAATTACCATCCAATCAGTCTTCTGTCTTCACTTTCTAAAATTCTTAAGAAAATAATTCATGTAAAACTTAAATCCTTACATTATCTGGACAGCATTCTCCCTGACGAACAATTTGGTTTTCGTCCAAATCATTCCACTGAGATTCAGCTTGCCAGGTTGGTTGAAGAAACTACTCGTGCCCTGCAGCGCCGCGCCTCAACGGGTGTTGTGCTGCTGGATGTTGAGAAAGCCTTTGATCGCGTCTGGCATGCTGGACTCATAGTCAAATTTCATGACAAATATTTTCTGCCATTATCTCTTGTCAAAATGCTCATTAATTTCCTTAAAGCCAGAAGTTTCCGTGTCAAACTCAACAAAGATACTTTCTCAAATGTCAGACCTATAGAAGCGGGAGTTCCTCAAGGTTCTGTCCTGGCTCCACTGCTCTATAATCTCTACACGGCTGACATCCCCATTAATCCCCATACTAAAATGTCCATCTACGCAGATGACACTTGTATTTACACTTCACAAAAGTACTTACATCACATACATAGACGACTACAAAATCATCTTGACTCCATAATTGACTGGGCAAAATTATGGAAAATTAAAATTAACATCGATAAGACCCAAGCCGTCCGATCTCCAACAAACGTGACAAGCATATTGACATTCTCATACTAGACGATTCCGAAATTACATGGACAAATCAAATTAAATATCTAGGACTATTACTGGACAGTAAACTTTCTTGGACCCCCCACATTTATCATAAACTGAATAAATGCAACAGATTAGTGGGATTGCTTTATCCATTACTTAACAAGGACAGTAAACTAACTCTAAAAAACAAACTATTACTATACAAACAAGTTATCCGACCTACATTACTTTACGGTGCAACAGTTTTTTCACAGACAACACGTCAAAATAAAAAGAAACTGCAGGTGTTTCAAAACAAGGTAATCCGCAGGATGGTCGGCGCTCCGTGGTATGTCCGCAATGCGGACCTACATACAGACCTGAGCGTTGATACCATCCAGGAGTACCTTGTTGAGAAACATACGCGGTTTCTTGACAAAGTAACTAACCATACAAATGACATAATTAAATCTTTATTTGACGATAACTATACTATTAACCCTGACAGAACTATGTTCAGAAATTTAAGAGCTCCACTTCTTTTCTAATGAATGAAATCCCCTTCCGTCCTTTACCTTCCTTCCTATCCTTTCCTCACTCCCCTCCCTTTCCCCGAACAAAAATTAACTGAAAACACAACACATGGCAGTAAGTAGACACCCAAAATTGCGTAAGAGTGCTGTCGCACTAACGCAGTGTTAAACTCAAAAGAAGAAGCGTTACAGGCCATAACTTTCTTATTTTTCGAAATAAAAATTTGAAACAAAAAATACGATTAATGGCAAGTTAAGCTCTCTCCAACAATATAAAAAAATCTTTCCCTGACAAAATCAGCCCCTAAATACTACCCTTGACTTTTTTTCAAATACAACCTCATTTTTATTTATTTTTGATTTTTTTTTCCAACCAAACATAGAAAAGCAAACTTTTTATACATCATTGAATTTGCGATTTCATGAGCTTCTCAAAAATTATAAAAAATATAGGGGTGCCATTTGAAAAAAAAAGTCGAGGGTTTTGAATAGGGGATGATTTTGTCAGGGTAAGATTTTTTTATATTTTTGAAGAGAGCTTAACTAGCCATTAATCGATTTTTTTGTTTCAAATTTTTATTTCTAAAATCAAGAACGTTATGGCCTGTAACGCTGATTGTGGGACACCCTGTATATGTGTTCGATAGAATGTCTCATTTCGATTACAATGATATAACACACTTCATATTTTAGTCCACTCGTTTTTGACAAATCGGCAAAAATATGAAGTTTTTATACAGTGTCATTACTTAAGGGTGCAACATACGGGATTTTTTTTTAGTAATAGCACAATCAAAATACAAACAAGGCCAAAAGTTGGTGCATGTCTGATAATCATATTAGGTGTACTTAGAATGGTTGCAAGTCCAACAGCATACAGGGTGGCTCAAAAAATATCAAAATTTTACTAATATTTACTTAAATAAAATAAAACTTTTGCACTTTAAGGAGAGTTTTTTTAATATGGCTATTATCATAAGTACTGTTTTAACTTGTTAAAAAAAAAAAATTGCGACATTTTAAAGTTGTTTTGAATATCATTGCAACAAACATGAATTTTGTGATTCCATAAAAAATTAAAAATCTAAGTTAATTTTACAAATATGCTTGAATTTGAACAAAGTTATGTAAAATTGACTTGATTTTAATTAATTTTTGAAAGTCTTAAGGGCGGAAATAAAAAATAAAAAAAATATAGAAATTATAGATTTTTTTCGAAAGAAAATAAAAAAAATCTTAGGAGGCTGTGTTTTGGTATTTAGGCATAACTTTTAATTCCAAACAACTTTTCTCTATAACATTTTGCTGAATTTTCTAAAATAAGGGTACTTTACAGTACCAGCTTTGATATTGTTTGAGCTACCCTGTATGCTGTTGGACTTGCAACCATTCTAAGTGCACCTAATATGATTATCAGACATGCACCAACTTTTGGCCTTGTTTGTATTTGGGTTCTGCTATTACTAAAAAAAATCCCCATTTGTTGCACACTTAAAAAATCACACTGTATACACTCTCAAGAATTCTCGCTCCAAATATCAGATTATAAAGTCCACCCACACCAATATTCCATATCTTATCATCAATTCTGCAAATGCTTTGTAGGCGTTCTTTTATTTAAAAATTATCTTGAGAATTTCATGCATTTGTCAAAACTGGTATTCCAACAATGAATTGACATGTTTTGATTGTTGATTTAACCAATCAGATTGTAATTACGCGATAATTTGCACTAGTGCAAATTATCAGATAATTGCATACTAACTGGTGCGAAAACTGGTGTTTTAATTTTTGATTTATGAAATTCTCTCAATAAATACAACTCGTGCAATGGAAATATATTTATAATTTTCGACAAATTTGCACTCATGCGTTTTTAACTGAAAAAGGCACTCGTGCACTACATGCACTCGTGCTCTTTTTCAACTAATAATGCATTCGGGCAAAGGACCCCGCACACATCTTATGGGTTTTTGGTTTTCTGTCAAACTCAATGAAATTTTGATATGTGGTATATCTTAACTTACTGATAAAAAGTTCTCATGGGCCCAACTCGATACTATGATTAGTTTCCGAAATACAGGTGGTTTAATGTTCAAGAAATGTACACATTTTATATGCATTCACATCTACCTGTCACCTATTATTAGGTCTGTCAGAGCGAATTTCATTGGTTGAAACTAGTTTTCTGAATGTTTCTGACTGTTTTCGACCAATCAAATTCGCTCTGACAAGTTTGTGATTTTTGCAGAAACAGACCTGTTATTAGGTGACAGGTAGATGTGAATACATATAAAATGTATACATTTCTTGGACATAAAAGTACCTGTATCTCAAAAACTAATCATAGGATTGGTTCGGGCCCATGAGAACTTTTTATCAGGATGTAAAGGTCTAACACATATCAAAATTTCATTGAGTTTGACAGAAAACCAAAAACCCATAAGTGGTGTGCTGTCCTTTCCCAAAAATTATCAATAATTTCCATTGCACTAGTTATATTACTATTGATAAATAAAACTTATGAATGAGTTTGCGAATTCTATTGGAAACATAATCAATATGTAGTTGCCATTAAAGAAATTTATCAATGACAATTCCGAGGTATTTTGTTGATGAAGTTTTTTTAATACAATTATTATCTACGACGATGGAATCATATTGTGGTCTGTTTGCACCAGAAAATAAAAATGCCGAGAAAAATGCTATGTAGTTCGTTTTTGCTAAGTTTAATCTTAGCTTATATGATTGAAGCCAGTTCACAGTTCACAACCCAGTTAAAATTGAAAAGAGGACCTACATATTTTAGAAATTTGCTTGGAAGTTTGTATAAAACCTTAGTAAATTTCGCACTGAATCAATTACACAAAAAAAGTATTCTGTACTATTTCTAGAAATCATTAAAAAAACTATACCCTGTATTAAAATATTTAATTTCATACTTAGAACTTTGTAAAAATAAGCGAAATAAAAATTTATCATTTTTCAATTGAAAATCTGAGAAATGTTTCAAACTTTTAGGACCAATGGTATCTAGGAAAACTGCTCAACGTCATCAAAGTCCACCCTGGACTGATTCGAACTCGATCAGTAGGTTTATGGAATATTACCTACTGCTTAAACTGTGACGTACAAACACATGCCATTCATAAGGAGAAAGGAGCTACTTATGTGCTTGTTCATACTAAACTCTTGGTAATTACTTTACTGTTGTACATAAAGTATTTTCGCCAAATTGCCAATGTTTATTCTAGAATGAAGAGGCTATTAATAACCTCAAATCAAGCGACTTGGTGTCTACCATCTACAATATAGTTGTTAACCCCAATGCTATTGGACTTGACAATTCAATTCCAGTTACATGTGAGTTGTAACTGAATAGGATTTCTAAAAATATTTAATTTATTACATATTTTAGATCACAACAAACGGGTTGACAAGTGCCTTAAAGATCTTAATGATATTGTAACGGAATGTATCAGGAAGGAACAAGTCGCTGTAGAAGAAAGAATCAAAAAGTATAGTGACGAACAGTACGAGCTTTTAAATATCCTCAAGGATAAAGCCTATAAGGAACGTGAAGCTTTAGTTAGGTAAATTTTGTTTATTTTATTTGTAAAGAAATGTAATTTTTGTTATTTATAGAGTTGTCCAAAATGCTGCTAGGGAAAATGGCACCGATGATCTGTCGCCAAAATCGCCCAAAGCATTTGGAAATCTTTCTTCTGTCAGTCGTTTGGTAAACATTTTATTTGATCAAAATTCAAAATTTTTCGAATAACATGACAAACATTTATTTCGGTTTTTGTGAAACCACTACAATTTAATGTCGTTTTTAGGAAAATCCACTCTCACCAAAAAAACCAAAGGGTACCAGCACTAATCTCGAAAGTGACGATCTAAGGGAAGATTTGATGTTTGACTTTGAAACTGAGGTGTACGAAGAAAGGGGTGATTCTCGCAACAGTCATCTGGATGATAGTGACAGTGAGGGTGATTTAGAAGAAGCAGAAGGTAAGTTAAGTTGACATCCCATCCCAACACTGCAACACACAAAAAACTGGAAAATATCTCAAAGCTTTCACTATAACATTTTAAGAATAAATCTGTAAACTAATACAAATCTCCAAAGAAAGGTTTCAAAAAAATAGATCCGCCATCAATTCAATCTTTATTGTCAACCAAATAGCAGAAGAATCCTTAAAATACAAACCTGATTATACAGACAGGAACAGGCTACTAGATACATTGACACATAGGCTTCAATGGGACCCCAGTTGACTGATTCCCATTTGACTGCTTAGCTTTGCTCCATAAGGATTACTGTTTCTTCTGACAATAAAGCATAACTACTGCTGCAGGATCCTCAAGATGGATCTCTAATCGTCCCTGAAAGTTATTAAAATTTGTGTATCTTTGGCAGCTCAGCTATACTTGGCTTCAGGAGCACCGCCTTGATTCGCCTAAACCGGGTACAAGCTAATTCATCTTATTACTCCTTATGTCTATTAGGTTGGTCTGGTCTGTATTCAGGTAGTGTACCTATGTATATGTTTTCTCAATATGACCAAGCCCATTTAGCAGATATCATCAGAATATGTGTGAATGCGAAGTGAACCAGTGATTAATAAAGCTGGCTCCTGTATATGTACTACCTATGTCTAATGAGACATAGTGAGAAGGAACAAATACCTCAACATAAATAGTAAAATAAGAAAAATGAGAATGTATAAGACAGCGATATTCAGCTGAAACAAGACCAGATACTTCCTCCACGACACAGCAAATGGCGTGAAAGGTGGAAATGAAAATAATAAAAAGCAATCACTAAAAACCGTTACATTACAAGCCGGTAAAGCCTTGCTTACATGAGTCAAGTTGCGGGTCAAGTAACTTGCCTCACACTTTCCTGGTTATGTTCTACTTGACTTGACCTCGGACTTGACCAACCAACTAGTGAAGCAAACGCGTTTTCACATCTATTTCAGTAGGGGCACTAGGCGTAAGTCGTTGCAACTTGGCGTAAAATCGCATTGTGTACTTGCTCCGCTTAGCTTGTTTAGCATTTGTTTCAATAATTTGTTTACATTGGTAAAAATAAACAGTCAAGTAGGAGTAAGGATGGGTATTATAAAACTATTTTGACAGAATAACTAAAAGTTAACTTCTGGAATGACGATACTTGTCATAGTATTTTATATGCTGTGGTATTTCCAGAACTTAACTTTTAGTTATCTTTCAAAATTGTTTTATAATACCCGCCCTAAGTGATGAAAGCTGTAGTGCGGGTGACAGTTAAGTCGCGCTACTTGTCCTCTGTGCAAACTCACTTGCCCTTCACTACTTGACTCAAGTCGATACTGGACTCGACCAGCATTATTTAAACTATGCAAGTGAAAAAATTTACTTGATATTACCACTCTACATGACCGTTTACTTGAAAAAAGAACTCGGGGTAGACCACCAAAACTCTGGAAATATGTAGAATATCCATGTCCCAATGTCCGAATAGGCATAAAAGGTTAAAAATGAAAGGAGTCTATGCCTAACTTGCTAAAAAATAATTTTTTTCTCAAAATGTTCCAGAATTTATGGAAAAATGTTATTTTGTTATTGGCCCCTATAATTTTTTCGACATTGTGCTTGTAGAGACTTATAAAAATTTATAGTTTCAGACGTAGTGACCAATAATTCTCGTGGTTTAACTATTCTTCGTGGTAAATCTACATCGTCTTCCAACATTGCCAAGTCGTGCCCCGTTGATATTCCGATATTTTCGGCATCCTTCAGGAGCAAAAATAGTCGTTCTGAGGACGATGATGGAGCTGTTGACTTGGTGAGTTTTGTGAGAATTCTATTTAAGATAACATAATAAATTTATTGTTTTTCAGTCTCCAAAAGGAAATGAGCAGTTTGACATGGCCGCTAGTATCAAGGCACTGGCAAGAAGTGTTCATGGTGACACTATATTTGGTGAACTACCAAGACCAAAGTTCAGCACCCTGATCTGATTAATTTTAGATTTTGCAGTGTTATAGGCTTCCTTATCAAACACAACTGTTGCCTCGGCCTATAGATTGGTTCTGGTTATGTGAACAGTCAAGGGAGTAGAGAGTTCTCAATTTTTATTTATTGCTGCAGCTTTCAAATTTTTCTATTAAATTCTTGCCTACAGTTTTGATCATATGAATGTCTAGAATCCATTTGTCCCAATGATATCTTGTTTAACCAGGAGTTACCTACTCAAAAAAGTGAGTTTAGAACAGGAAAAAATTTGTATTAGTGAACATTATTCCCTTGATTGCTGGTAAATGACTGTTATTGGCAGTATACAGATACGAATTATTGCAGCTAAATAAGTATTACATACTTTTTATTTTTGTATTAATTTTTACATTTTCTGTATTGCCAAAATTTAATTTTCTCTGATTACTTGTGCCATGATTTGAGATGCTCCCCTGTTTTGTGTTTGTTCAAGTAAACATTTGTTTCTTTAATATTTGTATTAGTCTAGTTGCTTATATTAAGTAATACATACTGTATTTTTAAATCAAACTTTTTTGTTCTATGTTGATGTTAATAATTAATTTTGGAAGCTAAAAAAATGATATGTAAATAAGTGCTAATGAATTATGAAGACGAACACTGAAACTGAAACGTACAATTTTTATAGTTTGTAATATTTTAGAATAAAAATGTTGATTGGTTATATTTCCATACTTGGGATAAACTACCTATTCTAATGAAATGCGGTGTTTTATTTTTATTTTTTAATTATGGTAATTCTTTCTTCTATACTTTCCCCGAGACTTTTCCTTTCTAATATATTATCAGGGTTGGCCACATACACCTTAATTTACGTAGCCTGTGCATTAGAAATTTTCCATAGAAATAGCATCTAATCCAACTGCAAGCTAATGCACGAGCAACGTAAATCGCCCTGTATAGGAGGGATTCTTTATAATTTAGTATTAATAGCCTTTGCAAGATTGCAGCAAAACTTTGGTCTGGGTATTAGTTAGTTGTCAGTACTTTGCGAGATCTGGCCAAATTGAAAAAAAAACCATTTGATAGTGAACATTGTGATTATTTCTATTGAATAGATAGGAATGGGTTTGACAGGCATGTCAAAAATTCAAAACATTTCTGCTACAAAATAACTACAACGAATCTACTTTTTGAATAAGTTTTGTGAAGAAGTGCCTTTAATACATATTTTTTACTCAACATTTACAATAGGTTCAATCTGAGAAATCAAATGGTAAGGTAAAACAAAGTTTTTAAGAATTCAATATTGTTTTTTTTTTTTAGTGAAAGTTGTGTCTATTAATTTTTTGTACTCAAATATCATTGAAATTTTGGCAACTTAAAGATCTATTCGGGAGCTTTATTTGAAATCGATCGCAAATATCTGCGTGCACGCAAAGTTGCATCAATTTGTTTGTATACGCAACTTGTTATGTGCGAATAGCTTTATTTGAAATTGCCATTGGACGTGTGCATCTCTAGGTCTGTTCCCACAGGAGTCTTTGACAGTTTGCAAACTGTCAGAAACAAGCGCTCAGCTCAGTTACAGATTAATCTTGGAACGACAGCATTGGAAATATGTATGGGCGATGCTTACTGACAGTTTGCAAACTGTCAAAGACTCCTGTGGGAACAGACCCAAAATCGCAAAAGATGCACTCGCTTGCTGCGTTGCCAGCTTTCTTTTTACAAAATGTTGAAAACCTACCCTATAAAAATGAGTGGATTTTTGAATTTTATGATATTTTGGCTGACGCTGACGTTTATGTTACGATGACTTATAGGCCGGCATACACACACGTTATTTCGCGCGGTTTATCGTGGCATGTTGGGAGTTGCGGTTACCATGCGCGAAAGAACGGTGTGGCAAAAAAAGCGTCATGTTCCATACACTTGACAAAGTATTCAAATGATTCAGCATGTGATTACGCGGGGCGTATCAGTTTCAAAGGAAAAATCGTATGTGTGTGGGCAAAAAGTGTAATTTATCGTGTCATTTGAAAGTGCATGTGGTCATGTACTAATTTTCAACCTGATAGTTTGCGACGTGGCGTTCATGTTTTAGTACTAGCCTCAAAACCGTGACGTGAAATGGCGTGTGGACACGAGTGTGAACTGCGCTATCAAGTACTTGAGTACTGACGCCACATTCCAGATGAAAGCACGTGTGGAATCCATTCCCATTCTATCATTGCGCGCAGCCCTCCTCACCCACGCACATGATTTTTGACAGCTTTTTGCAGATGACACGATAAACCGCGCGAAATAACGTGTGTGTATGCCGGCCTATTAGGCAATTCAATCCATCTGTCAAATTGGAAAATTCAATATGGCGTGGCGGCCAAGCAACCCAGCCAGCAAGGGTACGTCATATTGACGTCCTTATATGGTGATAATTCGTCAATACTCGTCACCTGACCAAAAACTGACGACATATTGACGTGTGATAAATGCCGTTCAAATGACGTGCTTTTTATCACGTAATATTGACGCGTTTTTCTGGTGATAAATGTAATACACATTGTCGTCAATATATATCATGTAATATTCACGTATTTTGCTTGTGGTTCAGTAAACCTGGTTTTTTGAATTAGTTTTTTTTTTCAATGTGTTTTGAATGTATTCCTAGAATTCCTAGGGTTGTGCCGTGTATACTGTATTCTATAGTGAATAGGAGACAAAAAGTGATGATACAAATCATTATTTTTTTTCGCATTTGTAACTACTCACGAAAATTTTGATCGAATCGAATGCGAATAATACCCCTACCCTCGCATTTTTTCGACATCCTGTTTTTTAATTTTTACTACAGCAAAACTTTGATGCGTTTGAAAACACATCTTTGAATAAAAATTAAATGGAAAACTCCCATAGTTCATACTCATAGTTCCATCTCTGACTTTCAAATAGTATAGAAATAAACGGTAGAAACTGTGGAAAGGCCAGAAAGGGCAAGGATGATACACACTACTAAGGATGGCTTATCCTCATAAGGCCTGTGTGTAACAAATCCCCCCCTACCCCGCCTAGCCAAAAAATCAGTTGTGACGTAAACATCATGGCGTTTTTCGTCTTGACGTAGGCTGTTTGCACCACAGGTTATGTTATGATCTGGCTGCTGGCTGGAAATTATGGAACTAGTTTCTAGTATAATTAAAGTCTAAAATTATAAAATTATATCAGATACATATAATCATGACTTTTAATCATTACTGTTGTGTTCCTCAATGCAAGTCTTGGGCTAAAAAAAAAAGCTGACAAAGGATTGAGTTTCTACATATTTCCCCTTGAAACAGGCCCACGGGTTTATTTGGAAACGAAAATGGAAAAAGAAGTGTCGAGAAGAAAAGCCTTCTGGATTTTAAAACTTCGTATTGGCAAACCAGTCACCAAATTCATGAAAGTGTATTCTCTGCATCTCAATTAAGCAAGAATTTTGTGTTAAGGTAAACAAGCATAATGGATAGTTTTGTGCCCTAGCTTCATTTTAGGCCTGCTTTTAGGCATTTATCAAGTACTATCTATTTTTAAAATGTTTTGTTTGAAAATATTGACTGTTTTTATTATTTACAGGTGAGAGTACAGGTCTTAGGGCGGGTATTATAAAACTGCTTTGACAGTTAACTTAAAGTTAACTTTTTGAATTACATGTAATTCCAGAAGTTAACTTTAAGTTAACTCTCAAAGTAGTTTTATAATACCCACCCTTTAGAGGTACAGGTAGAGGTCGGATATTGAAAAAAACAGTTGTACCATCCCAGAATTTGCCCTCTTCTATAGTGATCCATAAACCGAGCCAAAAAATAGATTCCATGGGTGCTGAAAAACTTGCCGAAAGAAAAAGAAATCAAGATTCTAGTGAGACTGATACAAGTAATGAATGTAGTTATACTTTTAATCAATTATTAAATTCTTCTCAGATAGGCATACAAATGGCCGAGCAAACAGCAGAACGTGTAAAGTGTTTATTAAATCCTAATTACCAGTATTATATTATAGGTAGTTCGAGTAAAAATCAGATTTGTGGTCAAGTTATTTGACTTTGTTAATTTAATTTTCACCTATTTATAAATAAAAATAAAGAGTTATTTATAAAATGTTTATTTATTTATTACACATACAAGTTATTCAAATGCAGACATTATAAGGGAGATCCATACCAGCCTTGAGACCCTTTTGGCAATGTCCTATTGTAGAAAGTTTACAAAAATATAAGAAAAAGATCCGGTTAGGCTGTTGTATAGATATAATCATTTCGGGTCAGATAAACGAAATAGATTATAATGAATTTTGGCCTGCATCATCACGAGCAGCATTATGGGTGAAAATTATTACCCAGTGTGAAACTTTCGAGAACAGTGAATAAATAAGTCGATATTGCATTTGCAGCACATTGTTCTTCCTCGGCTGCTACAGTTTTGACCACCACATCGTTTTTTTTACGTTCAGGAAAAGTGTTTCAATAATGATGCAGTCCATAATACCTTATATCATTATTGACTCAAAAATCACTTGCTGCAGCCCGAAGCATATTCTCCTGTAGCGCGGTGGTACTTTATATTTCCTCGGGTATGTCTGAAAATAAAAATAAAGTTAAAATTGTATGATTTCCCAAAAAATTGTTAATTCTACTCTACCTGTGATATATTTCCCATTCGAATAAACAATTTCTGCACTAGCACAAAAGTTGCCTAGTAGATAAGTCAAAACCACATTCCTCATCTGCTGAATCTTAGTCAGTGAGCTCTTTGCTTTCTGTGTGGGCTCGATATATTATGCCATCAACATTTTCATTATCATAAGCAGTATTCAAAGCTTCCTGATGGCTAATTCCACAAACAAAATGTAAGTACCTACAGCTAAAAATGTTAGCTTCTGCCCAGGCCCATATGCCATATGGGACAGTAATATTTACAAGAATATAATACATAAACAAACAATTTATGCTCGAATAGGAATATGTTATAATAATATGAGAAAACCCTAAAAACAATTAAATAGTATAGAATAAATTATCTTATAGTTATTATACTTACATAAAGAAATGTAAACAAAACGCCGCGTAATTCTCCTAGGGCTCCATTAAATCATACATGCTGAAAACGTGTAAATAGACGGAATGACGAAAGCTAGCCAGATATCGCGCTACTGGTTCCATCATAGCATAGGGTACCTTTACCCGCTATAATGGTTAATCAAAATCAAAATAAAATATTTTTCATGACAAATTATAAATTTATAAAACCGCTGGCGCAAACAGCTGGCGACTTTGTTATGACGTCAGCAGTGGTTGGAAACAGTTGAAAACTAATATGGCGGCAATTACCCAAAAAGGGGCCGATAAGCACTCCTTAGAAGTTTATTCTCCTTGAGAAAGGGGACGTATTTGGTTTGTTTTTGTGTTTGGTCAACGGTTTGGTGAATGCGGAAATTACTGTATTCCTTTTATACATCGAGTGACACCGAACAAACACCGAACGAAAAACGTTCAAGCTTCTGACTTTGAGCAGCTCCGAGTAACTCAACGGGAAAAAGGAAAAGAGTAAATACAAATACACTCACTCCTGTATTTTTTTTGTTTCGAAATTCTAGCATTAGTTTAGTATTAGTAAGGGACAACAATAAATATTGCATCGCCGCGTGGGGAAACGAATATGCTATTCAGCGAATTCTATTGGTAGAACCAGTGCAGAAAAATGTTTTTTTATCTCTTTCTTATAGAAGTCGGTAGAAAAGACACGAACACACTCAGTGCGCACTAACCCTTCCAATTCGCTACTGTGTGTGTGACTGTTGACGTTGATTGTTGTGAGGGAGTTTGTTGAGGTTATGTTGTGGTTGTAGCATGGCGTGGTCGTGTTTCATTTGGTTTTCCCTCGCTTTTTGCTTTCTCATTTCCCTCCAAGTTTCCCTCATTTCTTTTTTACGCAAGTATCGCGTGGAATTATTAATTCTTGATATATTTTTCGGTTTTAATTTCTCTTCAGAATCATCCTGCTGCATCCAAGTGAAACGCCTCTATATGAATGTGAGTTTTATTCACGTGTTTGTGTTGAGACTAATAACAATCACCAACCGTAAGTATATGTCTTTTGTTTTAATATACCTTATTTTATATTATAATATACATTATTATTATTGCTTGTTCACCTAAGGGCCAACTTATGGACCAACAGGTAAGTGTCTGGTTGTTACCTCACCTAGCAAGTACTACAAGTAATATGTTTAATACGCCTACAGAATATTTATATTGTCTTTTTTTAAATATATTTTTCTCAAAAGTGATATAGTGTTGGTTCATTTTCGTTACTGGGGTGCGATTTTCGAAACCATTCGAGTACATTTCGTACACGAAATTTGACTGACAGCAATGTAAATTAAATGGGGAACAGACAAATTTCGTGTACGAAATGTACTCGAATGGTTTCGAAAATCGCACCTCAGGTCATATAAATTTGAAAAAACAAGGATTTATAGAAAATATATCAGGTAAATATGACGTCATTTATAAAATAGATATCACGCGAATGGAACGTTATTAATACGCCAATATCACGTTAAATAACTCATAAACTTGACGCAAATAACACGTAAAAATGACGTACCAACTATGACGTCATTCGTCCCAGACATTAGGAAGTCATTTTCACGTCATAATTAAGTCATTTAGCTCGTCATTTCTCGTCACTTGATGACCAGTATTTAACGTCATTTTCACGTGCTGTTGTTACTTGGGAAGTTTGTTTTGAATATGTTTTTATGCTTATTTTAAATTATTTTGCTTAGAGTTTGGTTTTCAACTTTGATTTTGATTATTTAATAAAATATTTGTTGACTAGGTACCTGGACTATTAAATCGGGTAGAAACTAGATATTTTTTTGTGTTTTTTGGCTTATGTGTGGCCGCCACGCCATCTTGATTGTCACGTGGTTTGAATTGCCTAATTTATTTATTATGATTTTTTTATGTTTTGAGGTTAGAATTAAGCACCAAGATTTGATTACAGTGACTGATTAGATTAACCCCCCCCCCTCCGCCATTCAAAATAGCTATTTGTGCAACAAGAGTCAAGTGAACCTTTACACGAATGTGAATTTTGACAATCACATGACTAAAAAGAGGTGCTTTACACACATATTGCTTACCACTTTACGCACTCGCACTAGTGCTTGAAGAAGTCTACTAGAAAAATACTAAATTGACAATGTCGACATCTGTCATTGACATATTACTTCACGCACTAGTGTGTAAAGGGACTTGTACTTTACGCACTAGCGCGTGAAGTGAAATTTTACGCCTTTTGAATAGTGCGTAAACTGTAAAATGAGTCCTTCATAGGTACGCATGGTAGAGAAAAAAAAAATTGTAATTGTTTACCTTGGTGTTTACTTATCTATTACCACTTTGTTTCTCTATTCAAGAAGGCATGCGCTTTCCGCAATTTTTTCCATCCGGCACTCCATCTTGAGAATGGGGATTGCCGAGAAGAATACACAATCAATAAAATGCAAGATATTTTGGGGCCCCTTGAGACAGACAATGTCGACAACCTTAGGTTGTTAGCGAAAAACGTTTTATTATAAACTTGTACTACAATTTCCAGACATTTGAAAACATTTTTTTTTTTCAAATTACCTATTATGAATTTAATAAAATAGGTACCTACTCATAACAAATGCGGGGCCCCTCAAGTCTCTGGGGCCTCGATGATTTGCACCGAACTGCCCTATGATAGTTACGCCAGTGCCGATACTTTTGCTATCGATTAACAAATTTGATACGTCGCCAAAGTTTTGCATGGGCCAAGTTCTATAAGTATGATGCGGTTACAGCACATTTAAACTCCTGATTATTTTTAACCGCTGAGATGAGAGCAAAAGTACCGGCACGACACTTATTGTACCTAGTAGGAAGCAAATTGAGCGTTATGTTTTTTTTTTCTGTTTTCGTGAAGAGCAACTCAACTACTATCAACAGTATCAACAAACCGACTCTACGCGCGAAACCGCAATAATATAAATTGAAACTTAGTGTAGGTAGTGCCTAGCACTCTGACTGGTTTGTGATTTCTGCAGAAACAGACCTTTTATCTTATCTAACGAGGCTTGATACCAGTCAAAACGAATTTTGACAAATGCTTCGACAGATTTGCAGGAATTTTTATAATTTTCTTATTGAGTAATACAGTAACAAAAATGAATTTCACAAAACGAGAAAGACTTAACATGATTATTGCATTGGAGCTGGAGATGGTGACGTTTTATTGGCATCCAGAATTTACGCACAGCGGTATCCCGACTATCGCGCATTCAATAGGCTGAAAACTTCATTTGAAGAAAACGGTGTTTGGGAGGAATTGTTGGAAGAAATGTGATCGGCCCATACTTTTTTGGTGATAGACTAGACACTAGACGGAGAAAATTAGGTATCTCTATTGCTCCGGTTCTCATGTATTCTCTGTATGTACTGTGATCTCGACTGTGATTTTACGTTAATTTTGTTTGACTATCTTGATGTAATTGATGTTGTTCTTGATTCAATGATTTTTTATTTTATTTCTATTTATTTTTTTGTTCTGTAATTTCATTTTTACACTTATTTAATGTTTCTATTGATGTGTTTTTTCTCCATTTACAGACCCTTGATAAAGTTGTAATAAACAACGAAACGTTGGGAAATTGAATTGGAGTTTCACTACCTGCCTTGCCCTTGCCCTATCTCCCGCTACATATACCTAATCGTCATAATATCAGGGCGCTATAAGCATCGATTAAATAATAATAGTTATTTATGTATCAAGGGTACTAAGTAGATGATTATGCCCTGAGGGCGACGGTCTTACAAAGCCGAGGGCCTCTGGCCCGAGGGTTTGTAAGTCGCCCGAGGGTATATATCTATTAGTACCCGTGGTGCATACAAACTTTTATGTCATACCAGTTGGTTGTGAATAATAAATACCTGGGAAAAAAGTGTCACTTCGCAAATTGTCATCAGTATGCAAACATCATCATTTTTTGACAAAAATAATATGTTTATAAGCGTAAATTTATATTTTGTTAATAAAGAATAAGTTAATTGAAAACTGTTTTTTGCGTCTTTATGCCCGCGCGGGCCATAATATGTACTTTATGCCCGCGCGGGCATAAAGTAATGAGTTATGTAGATGGTATCTAAGGTATAAAAACACAATAATGTATTGGTATGACATAAAATAATTAAACTGAGAATTTCATACATCTGTCAAAACTGGTATTCCAACAATGAACTGACATGTTTTGATTGTTGATTTGAACCAATCAGATTTTAATTACGCGATAATTTGCACTAGTGCAAATTATCAGGGTAATTGCATACTAACTGGTGCGAAAACTGGTGTTTTGACATTTTTTGACAAAAAATTTAAATTTTTGATTTATGAAATTCTCTCATTAAATACAACTCGTGCAATGGAAATATATTTATAATTTTCGACAAATTTGCACTCATCCGTTTTTAACTCAACTAAAAATGCATTCGGGCAAATTTCCCAAAAATTATCAATAATTTCCATTGCACTAGTTATATTACTATTGAATATCTATCAGAACAATTTAAAATTTTACCTATGTTAAAAATAATATGTTCACAAAGTGTCTCCAAAGTCCAAAGAATTCTTCAATATTATAGTAGGCTTAAATTAAGTCAAGAGCAACTAACTCCCTTACCCCCTTTCTAAACCTCCCGTCTCCCGTATGAACGTGTAGACCTAACGCTGGATAGTAGAAAATTGAAGGCTTTCTTGGAAAAAATAAACAAAAGACTTCTTCACCAAGGTGGTTCTGGGAATGGGGACATTCACCATATTTGAATTTCATTGTTTTATCATTTTTAATCAGTTGTATTGACCAAAATAAAAATACCCTTGCTTCCAGTTGGGTTTAAAATGTCCTAATTTTTTTAAAAATAATTTTCAAAAATGCTGTTATCATCCCACATATTTAAACGTATTGGAATGGCGCCATTGTATGACGTATATACACATTCCGACCAATAAGAATCGTTCACAATAGCTCTGGCGCACATCAAGGAATTTTTCCTATACCGTGGAATTTTTAAATGGAATAAATTCGTTATCAGAAAGCCTGTATTTTATGGAAAAATAAAAAAACACGGGTCCCTTTATTTTTAGTTTGGCACATTTTTTCGGCCTTTTCATGGAATTTGCCCCTCTCTTAAGGGTAGAAACCACCCCCAACTTTTTTTTTTCAAATGTAAAGATATGTATTGTGATAGCTCGTTGGAATGGGCATAAAAAAAGGAATATGACCCAGTATTTACTTTTGCATTTTGGTGCAAGAAAAAAATAAACACAAATTTTTCCAAACAATTTTTTTTACAGTTAAAATTGTTGAATATCTTCAGCATTTCTTCTTGGTAAAAAACCCTAATGAGAAATAAGCCCCATTTGTAACCTTATGTAATTATTTCTGACGTTACTGTTAAACACACTATTTGATGCCTGACTCGGATTCTCAACACTAAAATAGTGTGTTATTGTCAAAAATAATTACATAACAAGACCACCGAAATTCAAAAGTAAATAATGGGTCATATTCCTTTTTTTATGCCCATTCCAACGAGATATCACAATACATATCTTTACATTTGAAAAAAAAAAGTTGGGGGTGGTTTCTACCCTTAAGAGAGGGGTACCTAAATTCCACGAAAAGGCCGAAAAAATGTGCCAAACTAAAAATAAAGGGACCCGTGTTTTTTTATTTTTCCAGAAAATAAACAGGCTTTCTGATAATGAATTTATTCCATTCAAAAATTCCGTACCCTGAGTATGCTTTCGTTGTCTAAGCTCTGAAGAGTGACAATGATGAAACTCCTCATTAGTTATTTGCATCTTGTTGATTTAACTCTGGTCAACATAACCTACTTGACGTTACACAGTGCAACGTTGCCAAACTGAATGTCGTGATTCCTTAATACTAAAATGACATGGCATAAATCCTTTTTCAACACTAGAAAAACTGTTGTTCTACAACAAAACCTATTAACAATTAAAAAATTACATCAATTTTATAACTGTAGTCCAAAATATACAACAAAAAACTATATAATGCAAGTTTAAAAACGAGGTTTCTAGAGGCAATCTTAGAAATCAACAATGACAACGACAATCTGACAACGTACTTATTTGCAGTATATTTTTGCTAGTTGTAGGGACTGACGTCATATTCGACGGGTTTTCTGCGGCGTTTGAAATGCTGCTGAATTTATATTTTTTATTAAAAATTAACGGCAACTCAAAGTTCCCCAAAATAGTGTTATTATACTTCGTTTGTGTTCTAGAATTAGGAAAAAAATTAAAAAAAAGACACTAAACATCCCCATTGGAAGTGGAATATTATTAGCTTTGCAGTGGCGACGCCAGGGGGGGCCGGGGCCCCCCTGAAATTTAGCTGGCCCCCCCTGAAAACTTGCCCTCATGTCGACAACAATGCAATGCAACATGCGTAACCTCTGCTCTCTGGTTAATTTGATATTTGGTGGGCGCCAGGCAACCACGACTATGCTTTCGCTTTTCTGGGATTACCCCAAACATATTTGTGTCGACAGGTAGGCCGGTTTCTCAATAGCAAGCAAGTCACCCCCAGGTCAGAGCAGTTAACCATAACTCCAGGGTAAATATTGCAATTGGACACGTTTACCCTGGACTAGCTATCGAGAAACCGACCCTGAACGGTTAATTGAATAGGTATCAACAGGGCCGTATCTAGACCAAAATTTTGGGGGAGGGGGGTTAGACAAAGTGGCAAAAAAAATTGTTACACTAGTAATAAAAATTAAAAAAAAAAGTATTTAATAAGTGTTGTTTGTTTTTAAGTTAAATTTATTGAATTTTATTATTTTTTGGGGGGGGGGGTTTGAACCCCCAAAACCCCCCCCTAGATACGGCCCTGGGTATCAAGAAGATTTATCTAGACAGGGTGTCCGTTTTTCGAGAGCAATCATTGGAATATAGGAAACAGTAAGAGATACAGGTTTGGTGAAATTGGGACAAAGTTGCGCAATTTCTTGCTTAACAAAACGCTACTTCGAAATTTGGAAAATTCCGAATACTTCCGGAGATACATGGGAATCAAAATTTTGTAAAACCATTTCTATATTTTCCTGGACTCATTTGTAAAGGTATTTCAAATAAACTTCACTTTATTGGGGCAACTTTCTCCCCTCTACATTATGAACCAAATTTGAAATCCGACGTTTCGTCTTTTGCCGATCATCATCAACTTTATTTTTTCAAATAGAGGTTTGCATTTTTATGAATTGTATTCGGAGTTTCTTGATCTCCCAAAAGCAGTAACACATTTGGCCATTGATTCCGATTTTGTATCTCTTACCGTTTCCTATATTCCAATGGTTGTCCTCGAAAAACGGACACCCTGTATACAAAATCCAAATAAAAACCTTTTTGATACATTCAATTAAGCTGTTCAAGTGGAGTGCAAAAATATACGGATAAACTTTGCAATTCCCATTTTTTATTTCAAAGAAGAAAAGCAATAAAGTAAGAACAAGTGCCCCCCCTAATTTTTTCTGGCCCAGCCTGGCCCCCCCTAACGTAAAACCCTGGCGTCGCCACTGTTAGCTTGCCTAGTTGAATAGTGCCTTGCCGAAGAAAGTTGGTCATAGTATTTCCTAGACGAGGCAAACACTTTCGAGTACCTATATAAGCATGGCACAGTCAAAATTCTATGAGAAATAGGTAAAGCTAGGTTTGCAAGATTGTCGGAAGGAAACTCTAAGCGTGAACCTAAGGGCTCTTTTTTGTAAAACAAATATGGAGTTGAAATTTGTAGTACTACAACAGCCCAAAATGCAATAAGTAATGTGTGACTCCACCCAGAGTAATGTGTGACTCCACCCAGAAAAAAATATGCGGTCCTGAGAGCTCGCGAAGCTCCATCAATCAGTATCTACAAATTTACACGTGTGTTACGCTCTATGGAGAATACCTGATAGCAATGTCCATTTTATTTTACTCTCCTTCGTAAGTAAGTTTATTGCAGTTTTCACAAAAGTAGATTAAAATTGGCTTCTTTCGACTGACGATCGCGAGTCTATAAATTTACCAGTAACAAGGTTAGGGAAGTTATTCGACGCAGAATTTTATGCTTTGCAACTTTGAATACCATGACATTTTTCGTACGATGCGTCGTTTGCAAGATATTACCAGAAAACCGCGGAAAAAGTCCTAAAATTTCGATATTTTTCGCGTTTTTCGACCTTATCCGGTACGTTTTTTGAAGACCTTTCGTAGTGATATTATCGAATAGAATAGAATAGAGATAGGTTTGCTACCTTTCCTCCATGTTCAAGGCTATGAAAAGGTCTCTAGTCAACTGTAGGTCATCGATAAGTAGGACTGCTCTCCTCTGTATAGCGTCTAGCATATTGAATAAATAAATAAATAAAATAAATAATAGCTATTTATATAACAAGTACATAAAGTAAGGCTTTATTGTACGAATAATTTTATGGCCGAGCGAGCTTGCGAGCGAGGCTATTAAATATTGAGTCAATAAAGCCTGTTTATGTAAGCGTTATATACATGATTTTATGTACGATTGCGACTGGTTTTTGTTAAAAATTAAAAAAATCCAATGAAAAAATGAAAATTCGCGTAGGTATACCTGTCTCACCTTGGCAAGTTGTCAGGACCTGTTTCACCTTGGCAGGTTGTCAGGTGGTCCAGGTAGGCAATAAAGTAGCACTTCATTTTACTAGTAAAATAAAGTAGCACTCTATTTTACTTTATTTTACTAGTACAATAAAGTGCTACTTTATTGACGCAAAACTGTCCTATAAATAGCACTTTATTGGTCAATCGGACATAAACTCTTATTTGTGATCGACAATTATTACAAATAATAGTTTCTGAAATGGTGACGAGATCTAGCTTATAGGGCTTCTCTTATCTGACCACGCTTTAACCTAATAAAAAAAAGGAAAAGTTTATGTGAAATATAAAATATACATGCTTACACAATTCTAATAATAAAGAATAATTTGATAAAGTAACTCTAAACTAAAGACAGTATAAGAAACAGATTGACGTAATATATGGATAACTTAAAAAGTATAGACATAAATACACGGATATAATAACATTTATATTATGTAATAATCATTGCTTATTTCCACGAAAAAATGCCCTTCTTAGCTTATTTTTGAAGCAGGTACGGAGGAGCCATCCAACATTTCGAGGGGCAGAGAATTAATTTTTTTTTGGCATTATATGTGAAAGATCCCTGGAAAAGGGCGGTATTATGCTTTGGGACGTTCAGTCGATTGCAAAGTCGGGTCGATCTGCTAGGAGTTTCAGACCTGCGGCCAAGTTTGTTATACAGGTATGCAGGCTGTTTACTGCGCAAAACTTTAAAGATCAACGTTGCCATATGCATAAAAAAGCGCTACTGTAAATTAAACCACTTGGATTTATCGAAAGGAGGGGTAACTGATCGAATTTACGATAACCATAGGCTTTAAGACATGAAATTTGGATTTTTTGAAGACTGTATCTGTCCTTTTCTAGCAGGGAAGGCCAATACATAACATCACAATACGTTAGGCTCGATAGAATCAGTGTATCACACAGTCTGGAGCTTAACATCTATTGATAAATAGTCCCGAGGTAGATATAAGGTGTGCAGTTTAATATATGCCATTTGTAGCAGAGTGGCTACATGAGATTCACACCGCAAATTGATATCCAAGACAACGCCCTAATTCCTACAAGAGTTCACAGGTATCAGCCGCTGATCATCGATTCTCCAACAACAAAGAGAATCAGCCCATGCGATCGCGAAACACTGTCCATGGTATTTAGATCAGTAATCAGTATTCAAACGCTCTTCAGCTATCCTTATGTCCGATGCGAAGAAGGAATAATATACCTACATTTGCGTGTCGTCGGCATATTGATGCACGGTGAAATATTGCAAAAACGTTGGAAAATCAGAGATGTATATGGAAAACAACAAAGAAACCGAGTATGCTACACCCTGTGGAACTCCTTTGGTGACTGTTGCATATTCGGATTGGTTTCCCCCTATCACAACTCTCTGCCTCCTATCATGTAAATAGCTTTTCATGAAAAGAAGTGAAGTCACATCCATAAAAAAATATTTCAATTTAACACACAGTATGTTACACTGAAAAAAATTTTAGTAAATTTACAATGGTGTTTAGTAATTTTCAATAAAAAAAAGCAAGCAAAATCATGAACATTTCACCAAAATAACTGTAAACTGCCAAACTTTTTGCAAAAAGACAGAAAAAAGAGCGATATTACAATTTTTTGTAAAAGTACACAAGGATTTTCATAAATATTGTAATTTTAGCAATGAAGTTGCTTTTTTACAAATCACATTGTAAAATTAAAATATGAATTCACAACAATTCTGTGATTTTAAAAAATAACAATGCATTGAAGCAAAACTTTTTATTATTTAGCATAATTGTTTGTAAAATTCTGAAATTATTTGGAAAATTATCAGTGGATAATATTGATTTTTACAACAGTCTTACTATGATGGTATGCAGGTAATTCAACAGACAACACCAAAGTGGTTGGTGGTGAGTAAATGTGATGTGTTGAGAGTTGAAGATTTGATTTTAATTGATTTGAATTAAGCGTAAGTACCCGGTAATTATTTAAACTTTTTAACCACGTATGAATGCAATTTTTGTTGGTTTAAGTAACAAATGATTAAACTTTATAATTATCACCATTTTCAGATAGCGTCAACAAACCTTCCCTCCTATCCTCTTTTTGCTGTATGAGCCGAAGCAAAAGAAGTTGGCAGTTGTGAGTTGCATCATCTACCAGTCATGAGTAAACCATTAAACCAGTCAAAATAACGATAATATTGAAAATATGAATTGACAATATTAAAATATATTACAATTAATTTTTCGAGTTGAATATTTATTGTAAAGTTTTGACATTATCTTTCTGACGAAAACCCTGTACCTATAATTTTTTATACCTTCATATCTATATTATAGTTTTAGGTTAACTTTTTTATGTTATTTATTTAAGTATAGATTTTTATAGTTGACCATAGGATGCGCCTCTCTTTTGTGATAACCGAGTTTAGACTATTTTATTTTCGCTTTTGTGTTTCCAGTGTTCATCATAATAAAACTTATACCTACATAAGAGTGTTTTCCATATTTTCTCAAAACTATAATTTTCAGGTTTATGGCGTTATAGCTGGGAGATAACAAGAAATTGGAACATCCAGATACATCATCTATTTGTAAATTTATCCGCACATTGTAAATTTACATGCTTGTAATTTTACAATACATTTTCAGAGAAATATTTCAAACTTACAACATTTATGTAGAAATAATAAATAAAATTACGAATTTTTTGCGAATTTGAAATATAAATTCACAAGTTTTTTTTTGTAAAAATATTATTTAAAATTACAATCCTTTTGTAAATTTACAGAATTGAAATTACAGAGTTTATGTAATTTTACAATAGCGTTGTAATTTTACTTACAAAATCATTGGTTATTTTTTGCCAGTGATTTTGTAAGTAAATTTACAAAATAATTTTTTAAGTGTATGATCTAAGGCGTCAAAGGCTTTGCTATAGTCCAGTCCAGCAGTACGAGAGCAGCGTGAAACAAGTCATCGGTTCAGTCGTGCAAGTGGCTTCGCTTTTGCTGAAGAAAAGTGCGAGTCTTCAATATCGCTTCATCGATAGCAGAAGGTTGTGCAGTTGTGTGTGAAATATTAAAACATTATCTCGTATCACAACTTACCAATCGTACTAGAGTGATTAAAAAAAAAGCGCAGACCGGTCTGGAGCAGCGCAATTTGTTCATGAGCAGTTGCAGTACAGATACTCAGAGGATTTTAGAACTTTACTAAGGATGTCCTGAAAATGACTTTGCCTTTCTATTGGAATCGGTGTCAGCATCTATACAAAAAAAAAAAGATACAAATATGAGGGAAGCAGTGCCAGCCAATACAAAACTTATGATAACGCTAAGGTACTTAGCCACAGGCGATAGCTTCAAGATTTCTTTAAGCCATACAACTTTTGGCACATATATATCTTCAGTCGAACTACCACTTTTTGTACTCGCCGCAATTTTTTTCAGTTATTGGGCGTACGAGCTTCTCAAATTCTTAAATTTAGTAATTACATGGGAGGCTGTAAAGTGTGGCAATTTAATTTTAAAGCTTCTGCAATTCGCTGGGCTGCTGCAGCGCGCTTTTTGTATATTCCTTATTTGTAGGGTCCCATCGTGCAGGTTCATTTCTGTAATATTCCAAGAATTTCAACGTTTCTGCGTCGTTCATTCGTAGATTTCCGCCAGATATTTTGTTGCTTGTTCAATGACAGACTAACTTTTTCATGACTGAATCCACTGAAAATGGTTCGTGAAATATCAAATAGGTTTGATTTGCTTGGTCACGATCGTGGCGCCTTCCGTATCAATTCGTTTCCATTTTTCTTCCATGACTCAGCTATTGACATGACGCGTGATCCACGACAGCGTGACCCACGAGCGTGCTTCACTACCCGTGTCGACCTGCCTTAAAGCAGGTGTCCGTACTGTGTTCGGAGCGAAAACCTGACTCCTGACTGTATGGTGGGAATTATTTTATTCGTAGAGAAAAATGTGTTAAGTTGTTCATAAACCACAAACACTGCTATTGATAGGTTAGATACTGCAATGTTTGCATGTATTAATTTAAATTTTTCACCTGTTTAAGTATCTATTCATATTAAATCACAAGACTTTTAAATTTAATTAATTAAACTATCCAACATATTATTTTGATTGAGCATGATTTTGCTTGGGAAATACATAGTTGAATGCACAATAACTGAGACCAAATTTGGTCGGGATAGCTGCCAAAAGACGTTACCATCTGCCGCTCGTTTACAATAAATCATGTCCACTCTCTCTTCTGTGGTGATAATCATTTCTGGAATCATAAACTGTATATTTATAATGATGGAAATTCCTGCAATTCTGTCAAAGCATTTGTCAAAATTCGTTCGTAAAGGATTTTATGTACGAACGGGCGTAAAAGTGCACTTTTACGCCCGCATTTTAAAGCGTTAAGTAGTACTTTTTCGCCCTAGGGCGCCTTTTATGCCCGCGGGCCTGAAACTTCTAAAATTTCAAAAATAAGCAAAAATTCAACGTAGTTTTTTTTAAACTGTTTGCATTTCTATTGCTTAGTCCAAAAAATACCAACTTTGTTCAACAAAACAAGCTTTATTTCAATTAATAAGAATAATGAAATAAGCAATAATAATAAAATTCAATCTACTTACTTTAAAATTGAAAATAAAATTTTTACAGTTTTCAACTTTTATAATCGACCTTTTTCCACAGAAAAACACACTTCAACATTGAGTAACAACTCCATAGGGCGGATGGCTTATTTTTTTGCATTTTTCATCAATGTAGAGAGTTTCTACAAAGTACTGCTGCTCATTAACACCATGTGGGGCACACCAGGAAATAAAGTCGGTCCTTATAATATATGTTTTTTTCATAGAGTATTTTGGACTTTGAAGGTAATAGATCTTCCTTGGCCTCTTCAACTGCCTCAAGAATAAACTTGGGGAGGCTATTTTGTCCCATTTTCAGACGCCGGACTACACATCATAAAAATACTATAAACTACACAGAGTATATTAATTATTTGTTTGTATTGTTCTCGGTTGCTATAATAGTTACGTGACACTTTTGTCAACAACTGCTTTCTTGATCTAAATTTGACAAAAACTTACGACCTATTGCGGCAAAGATGAAAATTTATATTTTGAAATATTTTTGAATGATGTCATTACATAATTAAAAATATATAATTTTTTAAATTTCAAAATGGAAACATGCTCATCGTACATAAAATCCTGTATGCACCTCGGTCAAAAAGAGCTTTAACGCTCTCAGCGTGTAAACTCTTACACACGCTGCGGGCGTTAAAGCTGTACTTTTTGACCTAGGTGCATAAATAACTATTTAACACTGACAGAAAAGAACTTTATCAGCATTCCAATGTGGTGATAATAAACTAAGCATCCCCATTCCATTTGAAATAGGCAAGTTTTTGATACTTTAATGAATCATTCATCAATCATGTGAAGTTTTGAGTACTTCAACTAGATTAATTGGGTTCGGTCCAGGATGGTGTATATTAAACAATCACATACATCTACTTTGGCTTATTATAAAATATATATCACAGTTTCTTACATCACAATTAGGTGCTTGCAATTTCGTCTTTTTACTTAGGCGGTCGGTAGCAGAAGGCCCTGTATATTTTTGCGGTGATCGGTGATTTAGCAACAGATTGTAGTTCCTCTGGGTTCTGTTAACTGTGCATCAAATTTCAATTTTTCATTATTTTAATCAAGCGAGAAATCTCATTTTTTTTGCCTAAATTTTATAAATTAATTTTTTTCTCGATAACAAATGGAGATAGGGTGACGAAGTCATGAAGAGAAATGACTTGAAATTAAAGTAAAAAAAATAGGTACCTATATAAATTCGAAAATGTGAAAATATACAAGGGGAGTCATTTAAAAAACAAAACTTTGTGTCACTACCCTGTATACTGGATAATAATTTAGGAATATACATTAGATACTCATGTTTATCTACAACTTTTGTATTTACTTTTTTCTTCGATCTCTATTATAGTATAGGAAATATGGACCACCGCGCGCTTAGTAACTCACCCTGTATATTTCTTTCAATTTGAATGGAAAATCATTCAATGTTGTAGAAATAGCTATTTATGCAACAAGTGTGTGAAGTGGAGAGGCGAGTGCGACAATCGCATGAATGAAAAAAAGTGCATTCTACACGTATTGCATACAAACTTTTTCCTTCTACCAATAAAATATGTGTAAAAATTGTTATTTTTGTATCTAGTGCGCGAAATGCTGCCAAAGTATTTCGCGCCCGAGTTGCAAACAATATTTTTTCTACAACTCCATTTAAATATCAATCATTCGAAGCCATAATTACATTTTCAATCAAAGGTAGGTGAATTTTAATTATTTTTGGTTTCCTGACAGGTATGTGTCACCAAGACACCAGTGTGCGAACTAGCTATTTCGCGCACTAGTGTGCGAAATAGCTAGTTCGCGCACGGCCGGCGTCATGGGAACGTTAAAAAATCAATACCTGGGAAAAAAAAAGTCACTTCGCAAACTGTCATGAGTGTGCGAACATCATCATTTTTTGACAGTTGTAGAAAAATAGTTATTTATGATATAAGTGCTAAAAGTGACATTTTATTTTGTGAAAAGGGAAGTTTGGGACACGACGCCGAAGGCGGAGTGTTCCATCCCTTTGAACAAAATAAAATCACTTTTAGCACGAATATCATACACTATTTTTTCTACAAACACTGTTTAAAAGTCCAAATTAACGCATCCTTGAAATCCTCAATTTCAAATCTTTCATCTAATTTATTTATGAAATAGGTTGCTGCTGGCAAGAAAAAAAAACGAATTTGTTTATTTTTATTTGTCATCTCTGTTTGTCATTGTTGATTAATAACGTCAAATAATCACGAATTTTTGCTTACGGTTTCTGCACAATTTTTGGTTTTTGCGTGGTTTCATCCAGTTTCATTGTAGTTTATTTTCTGGGCGATGGAAAGTGATCAAGACAATGAATTTCTCCCGGCGGAAATTGAAGAAGCTGCCAATAAAGCTACTTTCGAATTATTGCCTAGCAAGTCAAAGCAACAGTACGAGTTTTCATACAAAAGAACATTGCGGATCAAATTCTGCCCAAAAGTTCGGAGAATAACATTGCTCTTTGCTCTCCTGGTACAAGTTTTACCAAAATAAATTCAGTATTTGCTACCAATGAGATTGGCCATGGAGTTTCTTATTCTAATTGCAGTTTCGCTAATTATACGTTTAATTAAATAAATATTTTATTTTGATATAAAATTTCCTATGTTTTTATATTTTCTGATCAGTGCTAGAAGTGATTACTTTTAGCACTAGTGCTAAAAGTAATCACTTTTAACACCAGTGTCATAAAATGACATTTTAGACACTGACAGCATCCGTTAAAAATGACACTTTTAGTGACGTTTGTAGAAAAAATAAATTAAGACAAATACTTCTCTCATTAGTGCGTAAAGTAGTTACACTTTACGCACTAGTGCATGAAGTAATTTACCAGAAAAACTAAATTTACAGTGTCGACATCTGTCATTAACATTACTTTAAGCACTAGTGTGTGAAGTGAATTGAAGCTATTAGTGCATGAAGGTTTTAGCTCAATTTTTAGCTGAAATTCCGAAAAATGGTATGTATGAAGGTGTTAATTCATTCTTTGCTTTATTAGAGACTTTAGATCATGGATGTCACCAGGTATCTCAAAAACTGAAGTTTAAATCGCGTTAACTCAAGTTTTGTTGAACTTATTTGGAGCAAGAAGGTGTTAACTCTTTATAATTGTGCAAGAAGGAGTTAAGTACTGATTTAAAAATGAAAAAAAAAAACATAAAAAATGATAAAAGCTGATCCGTAATATTAAATTTACATTTATTGTCTGTGTATTGACGCATCTTAATTTTGATTATAGTTTAAATAGAAAAAGCTGCAACAATTTTACTTTAACCCTAAAGATTTCAAAATTGTTAAAAAGTGACTTAACACCTTCATGCACTAATAGCTTCAATTACTTTACGCACTATAGTGCTTGAAGTGAAATTTTACGTCTTTTGAATAGTGCGTTAATGGAGTACTTTACGCACGGTAGTGGAAAAAATATTGTTTGCAATACTCTCAATTAACAAAGGCTTATTTTGTGCAACACACAATTAACTTTATTTTCTTTATTCAAAAATTACAGTACGTAACTTAAACCAAGACTTGAACTTCTGGATTTTGAAAATCTCTACATGATGCTCAACCACACCATCGAACAACAATTGGAAGAAGAATATAAAACATTATTAAGAGAAATTGATTATTTAGTTCCAGCAAAATCTTGCATTCTCAACTTTCAAAATAATGACTTTAATAGTAGTAAATCCAGTGAAGATTTAACAAAATTATTGAAAGGATATAGCAAAGCAGTATTAGAAACCTATATTGTTAACCATGAGAGTCATTCAAAAATGGTACCGTTGGGTAATAGAAATGATTTAATCAATTACGTCACAGAAATTATAGTTTCTAGACCTAAATGTAACCATAAATTGTGTAAATGTATATCAAAAAAAGTTTCAATTCTGCTGGACACTAGATCACCCTTGGCTGGGCCTACAGAAAATGTGAAAGTTACCCAGGCCAAAAATTATATGGAGACAGCTACTCAAAAATCTAGTAAATTATTTCGAAATAAAAAACTAAATGCTGAACTTCAAACTGATGATTTCAAACAAGATCCTAACTGCACTTGTGGATGTTGTCCCAAATTAAGTTCTCAGGTAGTCGTTAAAAATGCAATAGAACAAAAAAAACTGTTACAAGATGCAACTACAAGTGATAAGCAAATATTTCCATTTGGAAAGGGTTGCCCAAATTGTACCCAAACTTTTTCTACAGACGAAAGCGAAAGCAATAGAAAATGCGTTCCAGATAATTTTGAATCTCTTTTATCGACTTCGAAAATTCAATTTTCTACTTGTATGGCAAAACAGGATTGTGCCTGTGATCCATATGACGTTGAAGAAGCAATCAAATTAGGTGTAATATCTCCTGGCAGTGATATTTGCAAACAGAATAAAAGAGTTATCTTCAATAAGAAAAGAAAGTCAAAGAAAAGCAGGAAATCTGATATCACTACTTCCGAGAATGATACCCCTAGTGAAACTTCATTATCAGGTAATGCTTGTTGTTGTATTATTCAAATGATTCATCTATAACACATCCTAGAAGAAAATTTTGAACGCTTCATAGGAGCAAAGAACAAGCCTGGACTGCAAAAAGAGAATTTTTTTTTGGCTTGTTAATTTTTTGACCACCCAGCTGTAGGACTATAATTAGCAAAGTAATAAGGCATTGTTGTTCTAATGTTAGGGCTTCTTTTAGCACCTGAATTTGAATCAGTATTTCTATGCTTAGTCACTCTAGAACAAAGCCAAGCATAAATGTTCAGAAAACGGAAGACTCTTGCATGTGGTAGAATGAGTAGAAGCTTACTAAGTTCTAGTTGGGTCTATAGCCCGTGACACAAAAGCCTCAGTCATCTGTTAGAAGGCCGTTATTTTGGTGGGTCGGTATGCCAAGTCCTCGGCCAACTAAAACACGTATTGGTTGGCGGGTTTCGGTGTGCAGAAGCTGAGGGTTGGATGAATTTTCTCCAAAATAAGGCTTTCTGCCTTATGAGTCAGAAGCTTTTTTTCTGTTGTGAATAAGTAATATAGACCTACTGAGGCCTGGAAAAGAAACATTTGGCGGGTCTTTCCCCTCTCTTCACCAATCCCACCGCGTTTAAAGTAAGGTTCGCAAGGGAAGGTTCTACCCCACCACAGTCAGAAGGATGAAAAAAAGTGGAAATTATACATATCCACTTCCTCGTCCGTTCTGCGCTGGGTTGGTAGCCGGTTGGCGCTCTATTGTTTATTTAGACATATGTTATTGGGAAATTGAAGGTGTTTTTTGTTGAAAAAAATTCCAAAAAAAATGTTATAGAAAAATTTTCGAAGCTGCAGTGGCGGCTCGTGGTGTTTAAGTAAGGGTGGGCGACAAAAATAAGAAACAGCTGTAGGCGTAATTTTTCAAGATTTTCAAGGTCACGGCCTTTTCAAATGTTGCATTAAACATATTTTTAATTTCTTAATTTTTTCTCCAGGGTGGCGGTGCCCACCTTGCCCATATGGGCGAACGGGCGAACCGCCACTGCGAAGCTGACACCATTATTCTTAGCCATTGTTCAATTTATCATTTTGTTTTTATCAGATACATTTGTATTACATATTCTTATTTTGAATAGGTATTTTTATTATTTTTCTTTTTTGATATTATGTAGGTACAGCGTGGTCCAATTTGATATTCCTACCTACTTATATATAACCGTTTTGCCGCTAGAGAGCGTTTCTCGATTTAGTACAACGTTTGGTAGCATGGCCGGATTAAGTTTTCATGGGGCCCGGGGCTAGTGAAGTTATGGGGCCTTTGATTCTTGATATAACAGAATACACTGCTATACCTATGTTTTACAAAAATAAGTCAAAATATCTTTTTGCTACGAGCGCACGCATTTTAGGTCATGAAACTACCACTTCTCCGCAGTAGTGCTAAAAAGTAGAATACCTAAAATTTTTAGGTATACCGTAAGGTGGGGTTAGTTGCAACTTTTTCAAAATTCTTTTGCCGATACCTTCTTTATTTTTTTGTCGAATATGACATAATTGGTGCCAAAATTTCAGTCTTGTGGTCTAGTATCCGATTCTAACAAAAAACTTTGAAAAACATTATTATTTGATATATATTTTAAAAAAAAACTGGGTGTTGCAAGTTGAGCACCTGCAAGGGGATACTTGCAACAAGTGGCCTTTTTCAGTAGTAATTGTATTTAGAAACGCGTGTTAACTTACTTGCAACACAAAATATTTAAAAAAAAATAAAATGGCTAATTTTGGCCAGTTTTGGTCAATTTTTCCTCCTCTTCCTTTGGAAATACAGGCTGCCTACCCTGATAAAGGGGAAACAAGTTTCTTCTTTTCCGAGAAAGTGTTGATGGGTCAATCCCGAATTCTCGCGATGCTTCCCGAATCCCTGATCCGTTTTCGATGGCCCTTAATGCATTTTCCAAAGTTTCGTTGGAATAATTACGGTAGGTCCTACTCCCTAACTGTTTTTTGTATTTGCAAGGCATGTTGCAAGTTACCCACTTTTGTACATGCAATTTAAAAAAAAATCTATTCACGAAAACCTTCAAACTTAACTCAAAACTAGATATTCAATGTTTTAGACTAAGCATTCAAGCACATCATATCCAAATTTGATACAAATTCTAGGGTAAATAAGCTCTGCACAGGAGAAGTTATATTGCAACAATTTAGAGCACTTACCAGAGCTGTCAGAAAATTGCGCCAAATTTTTCGTGTTTAAAATTTTTCAACGCTAAACCTACTCACATTTCAACCTACTGATCCGTTCTAAACGGTAACATGTTAGCGGTTGACGCGCGACTCAAGTGAGAGGAGGGGGAAAGCAAAAATTCGACCCGATGAATATTGTTGCAAGTTGTGCCACTGTTGCAAGTATCCCCACCTTACGGTACAGGTACTTACAGCTATACAGGTATACTACAGGTACAGGTACAGAAAAGTAAAAAAAATTATCTTAAATTGGTAAATATATAGGAATAAAATAAATATTAACTTCCATCTCGTAGTAAAAATAATGTTCCTAACTCGTGCGGAAAGTCTCTTTTCCGTACTTGATTGCTTGCCGAACGACGCGCAGCTAATAATAACTGGAATCGCGTGTAGAAAAGTGGCATTTTCCACACTAGTTAGGAAATATACTATTTTCGTAACTTAAGTTAGGTTAAGTCAAAATCTGTCAACCAATCAATTTGTGGATACTTGCAGTCCAGAGGTGTTTTCTCGCGTCTCAAAATTTTGGAACATTTTTCAAAACTGGTTTAAATCAGTTTCACAATGACGTCATAACTTCTCGGCGCGAGAAAATGGGTTGAAAACGTGGATTAGGTTGTATTTCGACGCGGTTTGAACCAATTTTGTGTGACGTCCTCGGTTCATCGTCAGAATAGGTATACTATTTCAAACCTGTTCTGAACCAGTTCCAAAAAAGTGAACGCGAGAAAACACCTCTGTAGTTGTGAAACTGTCACCAAAAATTCTAAAAAAAAAGAATGTTCCAGGTGATTTTCCAGGTAGCGGTTCACCTGTTACAATTATCAGCTGCATGCTTGCAAAATGAAGTAGGACAACCGCTAGGTATCGCCACAACCAGTCATGCCACTGTGTTTGAAAAGTTTTTTGTTAAAAATAGGTTAAATTGTTCAGCTGAAATTTTGCGAAACGTGACGCGAGAGACTAGTGCATTGATTATTTATTGTTTGCCCATGGGCCCTTGACCAGCATAAGCCTCAACGCCTCAACGTGCGTTATTTAAAAGTAGGGCCCCTGCGGGGCCCCTCTGGAACACGGGGTCCGGGGCTCCAGCCCCTTTAGCCCCCCCCCTTAATCCAGGCATGTTTGGTAGACAAGAGTGGGGGAGGCTACGAAGCACCGCACAAAGAGGGGACGAATTAATAGGGAACGCTGTACAACTGTATCCTATATCTCATTCTCTAGCAGGCTCCCATAGATCTACAGTGCCCCCCATAATGTTCGCTACATATGGGATATTTTTTTTATTTGTGGGATATGGAATTTTTTCTTATATCCGATCGATCCTGCATGTCCAATAACCTAAAAGTATATTTTGACATTGGTCACGTGGTTACTGTTGTGGCGGCAAATTCGAAAATTTAGATATGTAAACGCGAAAAGTGAGTTTAGATGGCAAAATTTCGAAAAAACTTGTTTGAAAAAAGTGATTAGAACAATGTTTTAGGGCTGTCTGCGAAATTTGGAGAAAAATCAACCAAAAACAGGAAATTACTTGTTTTTCGCTATGGATCTCTTATCAATATTATTAAGAAGTTTTTATGGTTGAAATAGTCCAAGTACCGCAATAATTAATTTGTATTGGTGAAACAAACATCTCTAGGAATCATTCCTAGAGATTTAAATAAAAATATCCGTATTTCCCGACGAACCAATCTTACCTGCTTGTGTTGAACCTAAGTTTTCATCTTCAAGATATTCAACTACTATGTAGACAACCTTAATGAATTTCAACACAAGATAGACGAAAACCAGCCACTCAGACTTCTTAGCGAAATACCCAGAATACCAAGTCTATGGACAATTATCATTTATTTCATCCATTCATCCTCGTTATAATCTGTCTGCATTTATCACAGAAATATACAAGATGCACAAAATGGTTCCAGAAGAAGAAGCCACCCTCGACGGAAGCCACATACAATGAACTCCCCCTGTCCCAGAATAGTTCAAACTGAGGATAGAGGAGTTATATGGTGGTAAATTCCCTATACATGCTGAGGCTACATATTCAACCTAGATATTAGGAACATCCCAACCAGGCGCGAGCAGTCAGTTTTTTAGCTATAGTTTATACTCTTATTGTAATTCGTTATTTGTGATTGTGAAAACTCCCAATAATTCTTTAAATTATAGCGAGGGAACAAACAACTTCAATTTCGCGAAAACATATGTTCAAATAAACAATAGAGCGCCAACCCAGCGCAGAACGGAAATTATATTTTTCGTTCAGTAAATCTTGTTTTAAAAAACTATTTATTTTATTAAAAACTAGACTCTAATTGCTGCGGCAAAAAGCCGATAACAAAAGAATTTTGATTCTAATTGCTTAGTCTGAGCTAATAAGAGAATGAGCTGAAATGCTCCGTGCGGATCGTGCGCCGTATTTATATTGAAATACTGCTGATGCTTGCAACCGAGTGGGCAAAACCTTGATATGATGGTACTTTTCCAGGCGGATGGTGGGCTTTTACAGTGACGTATGCCTATATTTAACATCGGAAAGGGGAATTATTAATATAATAATAACATAGGGTTTTATAATATAACTCCTCTCTCCTAAAGTGGTTGCAAATTGGGATTGAATAACAATGATGGGCAATTCAATCTGCACTACATTTTCCTTTAAAATATAGAATAAGAATAATTGTTATAAAAATAGAATTTAATACGTTCTAGGTTGAAGTTCTCATGCGTGTCTTCCAAAAATGTTCGATTGTTAATTGTTACTGAACATTTACTTATTTACTTTTGAAAATTACGATTGGACTGGAAATGATTTTAATGTATTTCTTCTGGTCACATTGCAGCATTGTTGTCACATGTCGTTTTGTAATAACCAATACTTGTTTATTGGGTATTTCTTCAACTGTCGATTTTTCGTATTGAATTTTCGTGAATGGGCATAATTGTTGTTCACTAGATACAATATCGTGAACACAGAGCTCACCTTGCTTCAATAGGTCCATTTTGCACAAATAAATGTCTTCAATATTTGGACATTTTTGTAAAGCATTATAATACGGGTCTGTGGTAAGTAACAGGTAAGGATACTTAACACTAATTGTATAATTTTGGATGGGTATAGGAAATAATTTATACAATATGAAAGGTTTCAGGATTAATTATTAGTGTGAATATAGTTCCTTTTGAATTATTACATGAGAGGACATTGTATCATAGTATTTAATTACGTTGTCAAACGGTATTTGTTGAGTGGTGGGTATGTTTTTCAAGATCAAGTTCAATTCATTATGCTGCAGCATTGTATAGTGCATTATGCTTGAGTGTGCAAAACTGAGTGCGTTTTGTATGTGGTTAATTAACTTGCGTAATTTACTACTGTGCATATTAATATTTTCTAATATTAGATTCTGAATATCCGTCGAAATATTTCTTATCTTATCTGAAATTAATGTCTGATTATTTTCGATATTTGAAAATTGATCATGAAATGTTTTCGTTACTTGTTTAAGGGCCAAATTATGGACTGACTGGTAAACGTCTGGTTGTTACCTAGCAAGTACTTTCTATGCACTAGAGAATAGAAAGTACCTGCTAGGTAACAACCAGACCTTTACCAGTTGGTCCATAATTTCGCCATTAGTACGTTTGTTTGATCTTTTAGATTTTTATCGATGGTTTGCTGATTCTCATTTAACGTTTGAATATAAGAATCATATTTATCACCGTCATTCGCGTCTAATGTGCCATACAGCCATTTTTGTGCTGTACCTATGAAATTGAATACTCCCACGTTTATTTCGTTCATGTGAAAATTGTTTCACAAATTTCTTCAATGTATTGATACGTGAGTGACTAGTTTCATTATTTACTTGTAGTTAAGTAACAATTTCGTCTTTATTAGACCATTTGGTTAGATTTAAAGTATCGTTTAAATTCTTTAGGCGTGGTACTTCCACTTGCAGATAGCGATATTTATTCTCCAGATTAGAGAATATCCTAGAGATAAGGAAAACGAGTGTAGTTTCACTTCCGTATAGTGATATCTATCAGATAAATGCGGGCTAACCTTTAGTTAACGTATCCTGTGGTCAGACCTAAGAATAACCGGTTTTATCTGCCGAATAGCTCCTCGCGCAGTGTGTTTACTCTGATTTAGGTGACAACACAGAATTCTGATGACCTAATTTTCTAAGATTTGTGTTTTTTTGAAAAATTCGGTAAAAAGGTGTTTTTTTTTGTTGTTATTTACAATTTCATTTTTGTACTTAGTATTTCAAATTTCAATATTAGCTCTTGAAATCCCCTTGCTGATAGTACCCTTCAAAACATGACTGGGGATGGAATAGCAAAGGGAAAAAACTCAACACATTTCTCTGAAGTTTAAAAGTTTTATTTTTTGTTAGAATAGCCGCGTTGTATCAGTCAGGTACAAAGCCGAGCGCACCTAAAGTTTTTTGGAAATTCCAAATTTCCAGGTACAGGTACGACCATGTAATTTTGAGAAAGTAATTGTAATTAGTATAGGGTGCCTAAGGACTACTAGAAGCCATAATTTTATAGGGTTTTTCATTTTTGATTTATTTGCAAAAATAATAGGCATGTATCTCTCAGATACACGCGCGACTAATGGAAGATTAATCAGCCACTCCCACTACACGATACAAAAATTATTTAACATAAACACACCTTCTCTCTCCAAAAAAAACATAAACAAATGAATGTCAAACTCAAATCCACCACAAATCAGTCAAATGACAATTGGAATGCGGCGGCACGACAAAAACAAGCAACTAGACAAGAGATATATTCTATCTTTATCTGAAGCATTAAACTTCCCATAAGTTTTTCTCCCTTTTCGTTTTCTTTGGTTGGTAACACTAGCATTGCCGAAATACTGAAGGTACCCGCAACGGATTGTTAGCCCGAGGATAATTTTACCTGATTATTCCACTGTGTTAGAAATCCCATAAGACAAGTGACGATTTTCAGAATTTCAGCGAAAATTCTCTTTTCCATTTGTTTAACTAAAGAGAATTACAGCGATAATTCTCCCATGTTATTGTATACATGGTTGTCATGCTAATTTTTGATACAAACAAACGGTTCCTGATAGCAACCATTTATTTGTATTGATTGTTAAGATGTTCAAATCGTTTAACACATATTTATTTCCATATTTTTTGCATTCTCATACGTGAAATAATCCTCTAAATACCACTTGAGCTTTAAAATGAACCAGATAATTTTTCACTCATGCGTGTTTTCGCTGCAAATTTCACTCGTCCTACGGACTCGTGAAATTATAGAAAACACGCAATCGTGAAAAATTATCGGTAATTTTGAAGCTCTCGTGGTATTATCCTGAAAATACCCCTCGGAGATATACTACAGATAGCCACCTCTGGTTTACTTATCCGATAGATAGTTATTCGCCGAATAAATTATATTTATACTGAGGTGAAAGTACCGGACCTTAAAGTTCTTTCGAGAGTTTTAATACTTTTTTTAATAAGGGTAGTAATAATGTGATAACATGCAGTGTTATGTTGTGTTGTGATGTAAGTGGTTCCTATAGAAATAGGTAAAATAGGATTTCTTAATGTAGTTAACGTGTAGGCGTTACTGGAAATTTCTATGTGGAGGATGATGAAAGCTGCCAGGAAAATTTTGGTTTTCCTGAAACAAAATATTGTCGCTTTACCATTTGTTGACTAAATCTGACTTGTGTTTTAGCATCTTAACGAGGACTTATTTTATTACTGTCAAATTGCTTAATGAAAATAGGATGCTTTGATTCAGGTTCCTTTTCACGTTCTTCATTAATTTTCTATAATTTTTGTGTTTGTCTTGATATTAATTTGTCATGAATTATATTATTTAGAGTTTCTAATGATTCGGCAAGATTAGATATAATCTGTGGTTATCTTATTTTGTGCATTTTCAATAGGTACCTATTGAATAATTTAAATCGCCTTTAATTATTTGAAAAGGTGTATAACCTGTAATACTATGTATGCTGATATTATGGTTTAAGATTGCAATTACCATTAGGCAATTTATGTTTTTATTTGGGCTTTGTATTTTCAAGCTTGTTAAACTTTCTCTCAAGGTAGAATGTAATCTCTCAATAGGACTATTCGAATTCGGATTTCGAGGTGTCGTGTAATGAAATTCGTTTTTATGTAAGGAACATAAATCCGTTACAATTGCATTTTCACATTCAGTTTCGTTATCAGAAGAAATTCTTTGTGGAATTCCATGGTCACTGAAATATCTTATTAGTTGTGATTCTGCTGTCAATAATTGTTAGGAATTTTTGATTCGAAACTACGTATGAATCAATATAAAGGTGTTCAAAGGAAAGAAAGAAAGAAAGAAAGAATTTGCTTTATTGTCAGAAAATTTTACAATTTTGTGGACAAAGTTGAAAAAATAAAAAACAAAACATACAAATGCAAAAGCACAGACAAAACCAAACACTTGAACAAATAGTTCATGGTCAAAATTTGATTAAAACTATTAAACAAACATCTAGGTCTAACTGCTTATACTGTGCGAGTAAGCATATTATAGGTACTAAAAAAACAAACAAACAATAACTTATAATAACCTATCATGATACAGGAACAAAAACAAAACCTGTGAGTAAGCTGCTCAAAATTTAGAATGAGGAAACCATAAACAACTCGCTTACTGTGTACAAGGCTCTCCCCAGTAAATACACCTTCAATGCCCTGCGAAATTCGAGAAAAGATGCAATGGACCTGATGTTAGGCGGTAGATGATTATGCATCTTTTTAGCATTATAAAGTATTAAACTTTTAGCTAACTCTGAGCGCGGGATTGGCAGATAAAGATCCAACTCTGCGTTCCTCAGTGGATAATTGTGAGATGGCCTCTCTGAGATAGCTGATATTAAGTGCTTACGAATTAAGGAGACGGATTCGAAAATAAATAAAGATGGAAGAGTCAATATACTAGACTTGATAAAAAATTCCCGGCAGTGAGTTCTACTACCAAGTCCCAAAGAATAACGAAGAGCTCTCTTCTGCAGTCTAAAAATGCGTTCAATTTGAGACGCACAACACGTGCCCCAGAATGGAAGGGCGTAACATAAATGCGACTCAAAAAGAGCATAATATACCATCCTGCAAGTTGCCGAGTTAAGCTCCCTGGAAACAGATCTCAGTGCAAAACAGGCCGAACTTAATTTCTTTGCTAAGGCGTCGATATGCAGGTCCCACTTTAGAGATTTATCAACAACAAGCCCCAGGAATTTCACGGAATCAACGGCCTCCATGGTATTGTTATCCAGTACTACAGATTGGAGCGAAGCTCTGTAAGATAAAAATTTGGTTTTAGAGAGGTTGAGGCACAGGAGATTTGAGTCACACCATGATTTGATGGTGATTAAGTCACTAGATACGGTTCTATGGATTTCCGTAATATCCGGGTGGCTCCAAGTGAAACTAGTATCGTCTGCGAAGAGACAAACTTTGCCGCTAATATCCAGACTAGCAATGTCGTTAATAAATAGCAGGAACAAAATAGGGCCAAGAACTGAACCCTGAGGCACACCACATTCAATTGGTTTACAAGAGGACATGGTCGAGTCCACCCTCACAAGCTGACTTCTGTTACCAAGATAAGACTTAAACCATTCGAGAGCCATTCCTCTGAAACCGTAGAACTGTAATTTGTTAATTAAGATATTATGATTAACACAGTCGAAAGCTTTGGAGAAATCACAGAAAATTGAGGCTGTAGAGTGGTGGCAGTTCAGGCTGGAGTATACATTATTGAAAAGGGAAAACATTGCATCATTAGTACATTTGTTACTTAGGAAACCGAATTGACTGGTAGTTAGAATATTATATTTAGAGAGAAATGATAGAAGCCTCTTTTTAACCAATCTTTCTATGATCTTTGATAGCGTAGGAAGTGCAATGGGGCGATAGTTTGAAGGTAGCTCCTTATCATCTCCCTTATGCAGTGGGATAATTATCGCCATCTTAAGACAGTTTGGAAAAGCTCCATTTAGAAACGACTTGTTGATCAGAGTAGTAAGATGTTTTAATGTGCAATCAGGAAGATTAGAGAACATTTTGAGGGTGAGTCCATCAGTCCCAGATGAAGATTTGTTTTTAATATCTTTGATTGTACTGCGAAGCTCTGGAACTACTACAGGCGTGAAGAAGAAACTGTGTAAGTTCACTTTAGCATTCGGGAGATATGAAAGTGGGTCCTGGGAAGGAGTTAAGGTATTCACTAAATTCTTAGCCACATCAACAAAGTAATCGTTAAGGATCTCAGGTGAAGTAGGAATTTTGCTAGATGAAGAAGCCTTATTCCTCAAGTCATTAACAATTGACCATGTTTCTTTTGCAACATTTTTGGAGTTTGCCAGCCTCCTATTATAATAAATGTCTTTGGCGGCTTTTATGGTTTTCTGATAGACTTTTCGGTATAATTTTACGTAATCATTGAAGAAGACGCTATCCGAGAATTTTTTTAGATGAGACAAGGATCGCATATTTTTTCCAGAAGTACGCAAGCCACTAGTGGACCATGGTTTATGCCGTTTGACTTTGATGGGTCTGAGAGGAAAGGATTTAGTCGCCAGGTCAGATAGGGTATTTATGAATCTAGAGAACTCGGAGTCAACATCATCTGAGTGGACGACCCAGTCAACTGATAAGCAAAGTTGACTGAAATTTAAAAAATTTCCATCCGAAAATATTCTGCCCAATTTGCGGGAAGCACCCTTACGTAAGGAATTCAATGAGAAATTCGTTAATACTGCTTCGTGGTCAGAAAACCCTGCACTAAAAATAGAACAGTTGACCAATTCTGGATCAAAAGATGAAGCGACATAGTCAATGGTAGTAGAACTAGTTTTGGTTATTCTGGTTGGAGAGTTTACATGCATCACAATCCCAAAGGAGTCGAAAATGGACTGGAGAGATTCTTGAGCAGCGCACACACAGGAAAAATTTATATTATAGTCACCACATAAAATTATTTTGCAATTCAAGGGCAAGGAGTCAAGCAAGCTCAGCAAATTCCGACAAAACATGTGCGCGTCTGTGTCCGGTGATCGATATAAACGAACAATATAAAGGTTAAAGCCACTATGATAGACGATGGAAAATTAAAATATTTTTTCCGATAATAGATTATCAAACTTGGTTATTGCCGTAAAGTCATTATTAGTGGACATTATCATAGTGCCTCCGTGAGATAAATTACTTCGATTAAATCTAGCTATTGAGGTGTAATTTTTGACAAACACAGGTTCATCCATATTTAACCAGTGTTCAGTAATGGCGATGATTTCTGGAAAATTAAGCTCTTCTAATAAAAAAAATAATTCATCTGTTTTGTGTCTTAAGGACTGAATATTAATAAGAAATACACTAAGCTTGCCATCGTCCAACCTTACAGAGGGTGCTTGATCCTCTGGTCGCGTCACCTTATCTAAAATTTTTTATTATTACGTGGAGAGCCACTAGAGAAATATTTGCTCTGACTTTCCCTAATATTCTGTAACCGGAGAAGTTTCTTGGACGAGAAGTAAGACCTGAAGGCGGAGAGATCAGCGTCAACTTCAGCCTGACCAATGCCAAACGCGTTGTGGAAACGGAAATATAACTTCCGCAATGAGTCCAAGTCACTAGGAAGTCCCTCCGAAGCTAACATTAATTTGATGCTGGTGTTAGTGTGCCCATCAAAACACACGGTGGATGGTTGGTCATGGAGATAAGCCAGGAATAGCCTAAGAGCTTTAAGAATGGCAGGGTCTCTTAGTCTAGCCAATAAATATCGACCATCAGCTGTATCGGAAGCTCGCGATAATCGCACAATGGGTGGAGTCATCGGGTCCATGATTGATTCATCTTTTTTTCTACTTGTATCCATAACAATTTTTGTGCTGTCTAGTGCCAGGGACTTAGAAACAGCTATAGCCTCCCTGTCAGAACCAATCCTGATAGTTTTATCATCCTTAAGTCGGGTTAATCGGGGTTGAGTCAGAGTTTAGTGGTCTACTTCGGCCCTCCGCAGTGTTGGGTTTGAAATGGTGATGAGACTGATGCTGCGGATCTACTGTAATTGCTGCCGACGGTGGCGATGCCTTTAAAAGTGTTGCAGATGAATTAGCAGTCTCTATACCCGTACCTGGAGGCCACATGCTTCTGTCCAAAAGCTGCTTTAGGTGATTTTTGTTTTGAACACCAACTTTGAAATCAGTGTGAGAGCAGTCTTTATTTTGGAGCATTGGAAAGCATCTGATAAACTCCGTGGTTCCAAGTTTTTCCTTTACAAAATGAGCAAGCTGTTTTACTGTAAAAGGATGGGGGATTTTTGACACTACCACATAATGCCAGTTTTCTTTTAGGGTGGAATTCTGAGGCGGGGGACAGACTCGGGAATCAATGACCACTTGCGTAACAGGGGATGTCTCTTCACTATCGGTCTGGGTTTAAATCGACGCTGTAATTGACTTTTTTACAGGTGGCGGGCTGCTCCTAGTAGACGGTTTCTCTTTGCCTGCTAACTTTTCCAACGTGAGCGCCATTTGGTTGACACATTTCCTCAAATCTGCCATTTCACTTAACTCTTCTTTTGAAGAGTCATGTACCTGAACCTTTATAGACTCATCATGACCGTCCATGAAGATCGACGAAATGTTGCACAAGTCTCGTTTCATTTCCCTAATTGAATGGAATAGAGATTGTTGTCCACTCTCAGAGTACTCAGAATGGTGGTTGTGTATGTCATCCACTTTCTTGGATAAGTCGCTCCACCTGGAATCATGAGCGCTTAAGGTGTCGTAGATTTCTGAAATGACCGGATGAAGTTTTTCACTGTTCTTAAGACATGCACCCAGAGCCTCTACAATTTCCAGAGGGATTTGGCCCTTCTGTAGCTGAGACACTTTATCGTGAAGTTATTTTAACGTTGGAGAATCACAGACACTACAGAAAAATCTAATATTGTGATACTTTTGTTGGCAGAGCATCTTCGTTGTCGTTTTATCCAGACCAGTGCAGCTCATACAGAAATGCCGGCGACATTCACCGCTACAGCGAAGTTTATACTTGTCCTTGTCAGAGGTGATTTTTTGACAGGAGTCACACTTAAACTCGGCCATTTTTGCACAAAGAAAAGCAACGACGCAAGGCTGAAGTTCAATACACGCAAGGTTCAAGTACAATAATTTCACAGGAACATTACCGGTAAAACAGGAACTAGTTTATAAAACAGGAACTAGTTTAAAATTAATTTAGCGAAAGTACACGCACAGCGAACAATAACACTTCGATGTGTTGTTGGTTCAAAACAAAGCATCAAACAAATCAAATCAAAACAAACAAAACAAACATTCAACACCCGCAGAGCCTACGAACGGAAAAACACAACCGTCCCGTACGACTGCTGAGAATTGACTTTTTTGAACTGCGTGGTTTGAATATTATTTTGTAAGATTGCCTTTCATATTTTGTCTTATTACATATTTCACATATTTTGACATATGCTTGTATGTGTTTTTCTAAATTAGGCCAATAATATCGTTTCTTTAAAGATGAAACATTTTTTGTAACTCCGCGATGAGATGTCTAATATGGTATAGTTTATTTTTTTCTTGCTGTTCATCAGTTTCTGTTATATCTTCAAAAAAAGAATTGGAAATACATAGAGTAAAAATCAAACGAGAAGAAGCCACACGGGTTATCGTTTGTCTAGCTTTAAATGGGAGGGACCCAGAGAAAAGGAAATCTGCTTTCTTTGTCAGCGCTGACCTCAATGGCTTCTTCTCGTTTGATTTTTATTCTAACTTGAACGAATTCGAATTTTTGTATAAGGGGCTCCTAGTATAGGGTTTTTGAAAGACGTGAATAGTTTGATCGTCTTCGATTACCCCATTCTCAATTTTTCCGTCCTTCTGACTTGTGGGATAGGAACTTCCCTTGCAAAACTTCCCTAAACGCAGTGGGAATGGTGAGAGGGGAAAGGCCCGCCATCCGTTCCTGTTCAGGCCTTAGTGGGTCCATATTATTATTTATTCACAACAAAAAAAAAAGCTTCTGACTCATAAGGCAGCAGGCAGAAAGCCCAAGGCGCCTTAGGCCTTAGACTTGTGGGGTAGAACTTTCGCTTCCGAATCTTACTTTAGACGCGATGGGCATGGTGAAGAGAGGGGGAAGGCCCGCCAACCGTTCCTGTTCAGGACCAGGACTCAGTAGGTCCGGTCCATATTATATATTCACAACAAAAAAAAATCATCTGACTCATAAGACAGAAAGCTTTATTTTGGGGCGGTGGAAACTCATCCACCCCTCAGCTTCTGCATACCGGAACGCGTCAACCAATATTTTTTCTAGGCTGAGGACTTGGCATACCGCGCCGCTAAAAAAGATCTTCTAACAGATAACTGAGGCTTTTGTGTCACGGGCTCTTGTACTAAAACCTCTTGTGCTTCCATGTCCTTCGTATTTAGTGACACTAGGACAAAGAGAAGCAGAAAAATCTTGCCGCAATAGAGGTTACAATAGATCTAGCTTAAAGATTCACTTGGGCTAGACGCGGGGCTCTTCTACCTGTCAAGTTTGTTCTTTGGCCATGATTTCAACAGCTTTGGGATGAATAGTTTTGATTGTTTGGAAAGAGGCAATTATATAACCTATTTTGTAATTATTTTTAGAAAATGAAAAGAAACCCAAGAAAAACAAAAAATTTAAATTCTTATCAAATATCTGTAAGTCACCTAATATGAATCGCCAAAAAGACAAAAAAACATCCAATATCAGTGAGTCACCTAATATGAATCACCGAAAAGACAAAAAAACCACAGGTTGTTTTGGTAGGAGAAAAAAGAAAAAATTATGCGAAGAACATTGCCAGGGTGTCATAGGACGTGTGCGTTCCATACAAACTATGTCCATCACTCAACACGACAAAGGCGATGAAACCTATTTCTCTGATGAAAATAATCGAAAAGCTGTGCATACCTCAACAGATTCAGAAATAGGCACCCAAATGTCCGCTAGAAATTCAGTACAAAAAATTTTGGAAAATAAAACAACTTCTAACGTTCAAGAAATTGAGAACGAAAACGCTAGAAATTTAGTACAAAAAATTTTGGAAAATAAAACAACTCCTAACGCTCAAGAAATTGAGACCGAAAACATAGAACAAAACATACAACGAGACATAGAAATTAGTCAGTCACGGAAGAACTTATTTAAAAAAGCATCAAAAACAGAACAGCAGAAACAACAATCCAAAGAAGCTATGATTTGTGATAAATGTGGCCGCCAAAGACGAGATTGTCATCGAGCTTGTCGTAACACAATTATCCTGCCTTATGGGTCAAGAAGTGGAGGTGCTATGCCTGCTGGAGAGGCAGAATCTTTGCGAATGTTAATAAAAGTGAGTAAATTTTATGTGTATATCGAGGTGTATATCAATATAAAAAGTTGATTCATAATATTTCTAGATGCAAGGTAAAGACACTAATCGACAATTCAACAATCTCATCACTGAGCTAAATGCTCAAAAGAACGAAATACAAAGGCTCAATAATGTGTATCAAAAAATGGTAGGAGGTTTCCATGAATCAAACAAATCTATTAACAAAATAAAGAAAGCCGAGACGTATGAGTGTGGATGTAGTCCATTTGCAGCCAACTGTGGTTGTAGCTTTGATAGTGAATGTGCCGATAAGAAGGCTCAAAAAAAGGATGATGGTAGTAGCGATGGGTAAAATCAAAAAAAATTATTTCAAAGAACCTTTTCTAACTTAATTTTACAGTAGAGTTAGAGCTGAAATGGCAGATGAGCAGTTTGGAAATAAAGATGCACTAAAAAGATTTGGACCTTTAAATGCAGCTGTTTCTATAAATATCTGTAGCCCTTATTCTACAGATATAGGAATAAAACATTTAAAGATTGATACTAATTACCTTGATAGCGACAAAAAGTAGCAGTTTTTTTTTTGAAATTACAAAATTTATTCATTTTAATGGTTTTTAGACAAACAATAGAAAATTTTAAGCCCAATAATGCAAAATATAAGAATGGAGGTAGCGGAGATTCTATATCGAACTCACTTTCAACTTTATTTATGATGCACCAAACCGTTGACCAAACTCAAAAAATTTCAAGTTTTGAGGATATTCCACAAAATATACAACAAATCCTTGATAAAACTGACGTTATTGAGATAGGTACAAACAATGAAGATCCTCCAGAACAACATTCAACCAATAGAACTCACAGCAGTCGAGTACTGGTGTGGCTGCAAAAACCTTGGACTCATTTGAAAAGAAAACGCTCAGAATTTGAACAAAAGAAAGAAGAACGACAAGAGAGTACTAATGTACTAAATTTTTGTCAGAGTGCTATGAAGCGAGCTATTGCCGGACTATGGAATGGTATAATTTCTTTTTTTTTTAGTAAGTATCTGATTCATTTATTTATTTTTTAGTTGCAAAAGGAAAAAAATGAAGGACAAATTTATCAAGGGGATTTAGAAAACACAAATAAATAAAATAAAAAGTCCAGTTTTGTCTTATTCCATGAGTTAACAAGTCAGCAACCATTGATTGGAATCGTCCAATCGATTGATGATAATTTGCGGGACTTCAACTTTGGTTTGTTCGCAGGTGGAGGTATTTTTGTCAGAGTGGAGTAGTTTAATTTCGCATGGGCTGTCTTCTTGGATTTTGTGGATGTCTTCTTTTCCACAAATATGGAACTTCGGAGTGACTTCTTGACATTCTTGGCCATAGTATGTGTAGTGCAATTTATTTTTCAGCAAGAATTTATTTCGCGGTAAAACAACCTTAAACTGACTCTGAGAAAGTATTGGAACCGAGTATAAATGAAAGTAATCAAAAATTTCCGAATATATTATTGGTATATGTATTAGGTATGTTATTCTATTATTAATGACAAAAGATTCCAGTTCAATTATTTTTTCAAAAAGTGAAGTATTTTCCAAAGTAACCGCTAGGGGCATTTGCTCAGAACTTAAACGCTGTTGAAGTTTTTTTAATTCATGATAAAGGTCTTCAGTTTTTATTATGCTTGGATGCATAATTTTCAATTTTGAAAAAGTTAAGGAATTTTCTATATCTTGTAAAATAGAGTCAATTATCTCATAGATATTGACTATTTGATTTATTATGTCTTTGATATAGAGGGAATTTTCTCTATATGCTGCCTTCTGTACCATGTGTGCAATTTGGTTAATTTTTGATTCTAGAAGTTTTTCTTTGTGATTTATTTGATTAATAGTTTGGTTAAATTTTTCGATTACTGTTAGAGAAAGCGAGTTTTCTTTCAGAACACTTTCTTGTAAACTATTTTGATTGTTTTGTAATTCCCTAATGATATGCTCGTAACGTTCTCCGTCAGATGCGTCTAGGTTTCCAGTTACAGATTTGAATATTGATCCTAAGCCATTAATCAATCCTCTTTCAATTCTTTGTGGTTGAGGAATAATCTCTGATATATTCTGTGTTATTTTCAACAAATTTATGTAATTGCTAATGTCTTCAAAATATTCTTGATGTCCATTAAGAATGTTTGTAATATTATTAGATTTTACGTGAAGCTTATTTATTTCACGTATTCTTGGGTTCAAGACATAATAATGTATCAGGGTGTAGGTGTAATCTTTGATTTTCGCGTTCCCTAATTTGACTGGAATTATGTAATGTTAAATTTAGAACCATTTACTTTTATGAAGTTGTGCTGTATTAGTGAATGTTTATTTTATAATAGAGATATGGTTTTAAACGATTTAGATAGAAAAATGAATTTGCAAAATGCTTGAATAAAATATTATGTAATTTAACATCCTGTAGTTTTCTTTATTTCTAGGTTGAGTTCAAAATAAAAATCTATGATATTTAAATACATATTTTATTTAATATAAACAACTATGTAATAAAATTATATTAAAATACAAAATACAATTATAATATTCATATATAGATATATAAAAATAATTTACACGGGAGAAAAATATAAAAATATGTAGGTATACATGATTATGGAGAATCCATAATGGAGTAGTGACCCCAAGGAAGAGTATCATGAATCCCAGGAAGAGTGTATCTCTTATCATCTATAGGATTTAAAGCTATTTTTGTTTGTTGAACGCTGTACTCGTCATCTAATTTTGAGTAGATACAACGTTGAATTTTATGTAATAAACACTAATTATATTTTCGATTCAGAAACTTGTATTTTTAAAAAACATTTATTTTATTAATTAAAATACAATAGTGACAATCGGAAAATATGTGGATCAAATTGCTACAGGGAGTGCCTGAAAATAAATGAACGCTCCTTACTGGAAAGCTCTGGCTTAAATAATAAATATTTGCTGATCCAAGCATTTTCCAATGCAGGTGGTGGTACTACCAGTGCAGTACCGCTGATTAAGCAGTTTTATATATTTATTAGTATTGACATAGGCGTACGCTTATAATTAACATAGGAAAGGAGAATTGTTTACTTCTTTAATCGCTGATTGAAGAGCTTCGTGGTCGACTGTTTTTAGTCTTACAGTTGTGGTATTCTCTAGAAGTTCAGGAATGTCTATGATGGGTAGTTCTAGTTCTAGGTTTAAGTTCTCATGCGTGTCTTCCAAAAATGTTCGATTATTAATTGTTATTGAACATTTACCTTTGGAAATTACGATTGGACTGGAAATGATTTCCATGTACTTCTTCTGGTCACATTGCAGCATTGCTGTCATATGTCGTTTTGGAATAACCAATATTTGATTATTGGGTATTTCTTCAATTGTCGATTCTTCATATTGAATTTTCGTGAATGGGCATGATTGTTGTTCACTAGATACAATGTCGTGAACACAGGGCTCATCTTGTTTCAATAGTTCCATTTTGCACAAATAAATGTCTTCAACATTTGGACATTTTTGTAAAGCGTTGTAATACGTGTCTGTGGTAAGTAAAAGGTAAGGATAGTTAACACTAATTGTATAATTTTGGATGGGCATAGGATATAATTTATACAATATAAAAGGTTTAGGATTAATTATTGGTGTGAATATAGTGAAAATAATTAATTCCTTTTGAATAATTATATGAGAGGACATTGTCTCATAGTATTTAATTACGTTATCAAAGGGTATTTGTTCTCTCTCGGGTATATTTTTCAAGATCAAATATAACTCATGATGCTGCAGAATTGTATAGTGCATTATGCCTACGCGTGCAAAGCTTATTGCGTTTTGTATGTGGCTAATAATTTCTCGCAGCTTACTACTGTGCATATTAATATTTTCTAAAATTAGATTCATCATTAAGATAGTTTGAATATTTTGATTATCCGTCGAAATATTTTTTTTCTCCAAACGTCAAAAAAACGCCACTTTGTTAATCTCTGTCAAGATGTCAGAAATTTAATTTCTATGCTGGTAGGCAAATCCAGCAGGTTAACACCTGTCGAGCTGGTAGAAATTTAATTTCTATGCTGCTTGGCAACCCCAGCGGCAGCAAAAGTACTTTTAGTGCCGCTGGAGCGGCAGCAAAAGTACTTCTAGTGCCGCTCGTACTTTTTACTGCCGCTTAACAATTCAGTTACCCCCGAGCTTACCCCATTTGTTTGGAGAAAAAATAGCGTGTTGCACACGGAGCAGAAGCACTTTTTTGTGCTTCAGCAGTATTGCAAGCCTCACTACGTTCGGCTCGCAAACCTACTGCTTCAGCACAAAAAAGTAAAGCTTTTACTCCTAATACAACAATATACTATTTTCTTCAAACGTCAAAAAAACGTCACTTTGTCAGCACCTGTCAAGATGTTAGAAATTTAATTTCTATGCTGGTAGGCAAATCCAGCGGGTTAACACCTGTCGAGGTGGTAGAAATTTAATTTCTATGCTGCTAGGCAACCGCAGCGGCAGTAGAAGTACTTTTAAGGCCGTATCAGACGTGCCGTTGCCGATTACTATTGACGATTACGATTGGGAATTCGACCAATCAAAATGTACCTGCTTCTGGTTGCGATTGCCGTTGTATGTTTAGGTTGGAGTCTAAATTTTACGAGGCCGTTCTGAACCGTAGCCAATGAAAGCGCTTTATGAACAGCTTGTGTCATGTGTCTAAACGTCACTTTTTTAGTTTTGTAATTTATCGCTTCTGATGCTGCACCCAAACCGATTTTGTTTGGATCTTTCTCTTTCCTCTTCTTCCAGTATAATCATATAGCACAGCAACGCAGAAGAAACTTTCCGACGACGTTCGGCGCTGTACTTTGAATATTTTAGCTGCGACATTTTGACGTTATAAACATTTCAAGTGACCAGTAATCGGTAACGGAACGGTGTCAAGTGTGATTGCAACCGTGACGGCAACGGCAACGGCTAATGGAATCGGCAACGGCACGTCTGATACGGCCTTTAGTGCCGCTGGAGCGGCAGCAAAAGTACTTTTAGTGCCGCTCGTACTTTTACTGCCGCTTGACCATTCAGTTGCGCCCTAGCTTACCCATTCGTTTGGAGAAAAAATAGCGTGTTGCATACGGAGTAGAAGCACTTTTTTGTGCTTCAGCAGTATTGCAAGCCTCACTACGTTCGGCTCGCAAACCTACTGCTTCAGCACAAAAAAGTAAAGCTTCTACTCCTAATATAACAATATACTATTATCTTGTCTGAGATAATTATCTGATTATTTTCGATAGTAGAAAATTGATCATGAAATGTTTTCGTAACTTGTTTAAGTACGTTTGCTTGATCTTTTAGATTTTTATCGATAGTTTGCTGATTCTCATTTAATGTTTGAATGTAAGAATCATATCTATCGCCGTCATTTGCGTCTAATGTACCATACAACCATTTTTGTGCGGTACCAATAAAATTGAATACTCCACGTTTAATTTGATCGTGTGAAAATTGTTTTACAAATTTCTTTAATGTATTGATACGTGATTGACTAGTTTCAATATTTACTTGTAATAAAGTAACAATTTCGTCTTTATTAGACCATTTGGTGAAATTTAAAGTATTGTTTAAATTCTTTAAAGTAATTTCGAGAGTTTCAATTCTGTTTCCAATAAGGGTAGTATTAATGTGATAACATGCAGTGTTGTGTTGTGTTGTGATGTAAGTGGTTCCTATAGAAATCGGTAAAATAGGATTTCTTAATGGAGTTAATGTGTAGGCGTTACTGGAAAATCCTATGAGGAGGATGATGAAAGCTGCCAGGAACATTTTGGTTTTTCTGAAACAAAATGTTGTCGCTTTACCATTGGTTTACTAAATCTGACTTGTGTTTTAGCACCATAACGAGGACTAATTTTATTTCTGTCAAATTGCTTAATAAAAATAGGATCTTTTAATTCAGGTTCCTTTTCACGTTGCTTATTGATTTTCTCTAAATTTTGTGTTTGCTTCGATATTAATTTGTCATGAATTACATTATTTAGAGTTTCTAATGATTCGGCAAGATTATTAATATAATCTGTGGTTATATTATTTTGTGAATTTTCAATAGTTATTGAATAATTTAAATCGTCTTTTATTATTTGGAAAGGTGTATAACCTGTAACACTATGTATGCTGTTATTATAATTCAAGATTTCAATTACCATTAAATCATTAATGTTTTTATTAGGGCTTTGTAATTTCAAGCTTGTTAGACTTTCTCTCAGGGTAGAATGTAGTTTTTCTATTTGACTATTAGAATTAGGGTTTCGAGGCGTCGTATAATGGAATTCGATTTTATGTAAAGTACATAAATCTGTTACAATTGCGTTTTTAAATTCAGTTCCGTTATCGGAAGTAATTCTTTGTGGAATTCCATGGTCACTGAAATATCTTATTAATTGTGATGCAATCTCAACTGAAGTTTTGCTAATAATTGGGATAGCTTGTGCAAACTTCGAAAAGCTGTCAATAATTGTTAGGAATTTTTGATTCGAAACTACGTATGTATCAATATAAAGGTGTTCAAAGGGTTTTGAACCGATTGGAGTTGGTTTGAATATTATTTTATAGGGTTGCCTTTCATATTTTGTCTTATTACAAATTTCGCATGTTTTGACATATGCTTGAACGTCTTTTTCTAGATTAGGCCAATAATATCGTTTCTTTAAAGATGAAACATTTTCTGTAACTCCGCGATGAGATGTTTTAGTCTCATGGTATAGTTTAATTTTCTCTTGCTCTTCGTCAGTTTCAGTTATGTCTTCGACAAAGGAGTTGGAATTGGAAATACATAACTTGAACGAATTCGAATTGAATGATGTACTAAGAACTCTAAGTATAATAGGTTCTAACGTTTTGTTGTGGAAATACATGCAATACGTATTTGGTGGAAGATATTCCTTTATTAATTTAATAATTTGTTCCTCTAATGGGTCATTAGGTAAAAAGAATGTTATTCTTGTCTTGTTAGGAAATGGAATAATACTTTCTTTGCGAATAGCATTATTATTAGAGTATCTAAAAATGATTTGGTTAGCAAAAAGATTTACATGTTTCTTCGTATAAGGGGCTTCTAGAATAGGATTTTCAAGAGAAGTGTGAATAGTTTGATCGTCTTCGATTACTTCATTCTCAATTGTATCTTCTTGAATTAAATCTTTTTCAATTATATCTGTTTCAATTGAATTTTTCTTCAATCTTTTTGGAGGTATTATTACGTGAGATAAAATTTTAATTTTAGGTTTTTCTTTTTCTCTTTGTGGTGAATCTGCTGAACGAGTAGATTCAGACAATGGAATATCTTTATGTTCGTCATTTATTTTAATTTCTTTGCCTCTATTAATAGGTTTCTTTGCTTGTATATGAGGTTTAAAAATTTCAGTATCTTTGAAATGTTTTTCAATAATCTCGTCATTATTTAGTGGTGTGTCTTCTAGCATTGCTCCTAAAGTTTTATGAAACTTTTCATCGGAATCTGATTCTGTACTTGAATGTGATCTAGAAATAGCATTTAGTTGTAAAGGAGGTCTTGATAATGCGTCTGCATTCATATTGAGTGTTCTTGTATTTGATTTCATAATCATATTCTGCTAATTTTAATCTCCATCGGACTAATTTAGATCCGGGTTCTTTAACAGAGAATAACCATTGAAGTGGTTTATGGTCAGATAAAATTGTAAATGAACTTCTATACATTTTTTTCTTCAGAAATTCAAAATTGAAGCCTTTTAATCAATTATTCAGTTATTTGAAAGTTAAAGTTTGAAAAATAAAAAATTGGAAATTTTATTTTTCTCTCAAAAAATCAAAAAAATTAAAGGTTTCAATTTATTATTCAGTTTCTTGAAAATGAAAATTAAAAAAATTGGAAATTTTATTTTTTTTCCTTGAAAGTCCAATATCAATCAGTTTCTTGAAAATTGAAAATAAAATATGAAAAAATTGGAATTTTTTTCTCTAAAACATTTAGAAATTAATGTCTTTAATTAGTTATTCAGTTTCTTGAAGTTTAAAAATTAGAAATTGGAAATTTTATTTTTTTCCTTGAAAACTTTTCTAAGTCTAAAATCAATCAGTTTCTCGAAAATTGAAAATAAAATATGAAAAAATTGGAATTTTTTTCTCTAAAACTTTTAGAAATTAAAGTTTTTGATTAATTATTCAGTTTCCTGAAGTTTAAAAATTAAAAATTGGAAATTTATTTTTTTCGTAAAAAATCAAAAATTAAAGTCTTAAATTTATTATTGAGTCTCGTAGGTTACTTGCTTGAAATTATTTTATTTGTATTTGGTCTCAATGCCAAAACAAATTGAAATTGAAAAATTTTTCATGATAAAAAAACTAAAAAAAAAAGAAATTTTTCAAAAGAACTTAATTATGAAACACCAATTACAAAATACAATTTATAGGAAAAAGGGATTACTTACAAGGCACGATGCTTGAAACTGTAACACTTTTAACTTTGTACGTTGATCTTGTTGCTTCTTTTCTTCAGTTAATTTTTTCAAAAAGTGGAACGAATTGGATTAAACTTTTTCGAAAATTCAATCTCTGGACTCTATAGCACTCTGAAGAACATCCGCACCGACTTGCGCCAATTATATTTTTGATTCAGAAGCTTGTATTTTTAAAAAACATTTATTTTATTAATTGAAATACAATAGTGACAATCGGAAAATATGTGGATCAAATTGCTACAGGGAGTGCCTGAAAACAAATGAACGCTCCTTACTGGAAAGCTCTGGCTTAAATAATAAATATTTGCTGATCCAAGCATTTTCCAATGCAGGTGGTGGTACTACCAGTGCAGTACCGCTGATTAAGCAGTTTTATATATTTATTAGTATTGACATAGGCGTACGCTTATAATTAACATAGGAAAGGAGAATTATTAGTATAAAGATAACATAGAGTCTTACAATATAACTCACTCCTCCTGAGGTTTGTTTTCTACAAATTTTTTTTTATACAGTTGTGATAATCCTCGAAATTTATTTTGGTTTTCACTATATTAGACTTAACACCTTTGGCTTTTTTCACTACTACCCCCCCTTCAAGTTTGTAGGTGTATTGCTTGGAACGTAAACCAATGAAGTGAGTCATTATTTTTCCATTGTTTTCATCCTTCATTAAACCTGGAATTTTTTTATTAACTTGAGGAATAATCCACCTGTTTACCTTAAGGTAATCGCTGGTATCGAAACGATGAATATCTGTTTTAATTACCTCTTCATACACGTCATTACACTGTATCTCGTAAATCAGACTATCTGTATCAGTATATAAAAGTTTACATTGTTCAACTGGAAATTTTGTTAGCATGTAATCGTAGTGGAATTCATATACACACGTTTTTGAAATCTCCAGTATATTCATACCGATATACGACGGTTTATCGAAAATAATACGGGACTTTTTTAGCTCAATAGACATAAGAGTATCACTAAAAATAGATCTGTTTTTGAAATTTGGATTCGAAATAAAATTCTTTGCCTCATATCTTCCGTCCCATTTGTTTACAAGCTTTACTATTCTGTTTTTTCTAACGTTTTGCATTGTTTTCTCAAAGACTGCATTAATCATTAGTTTAAATAACGTTTTTGCAAATTCTGTTACTGCTTGAGCCCTTAATGATGTGTTTAAGTCGATGTAGGGCTCCAGCCATTGAGACTGTTTGAACTCTAAGACTTTATGAATACGCGTCACTTCCAAGCCATGTTGTAAGGCTTGTTTGAGATTTCTATAGTGAATTATGTAATTGTGTTTGTTATAGCAGGTGGTCATCAATTTTGAAAATTTAGAATTTGGCGGCTTTCGATGTTCCGGGCAGAGTGGAAAGTCTTTATGTGAATTATGTAACGTTTGGGGATACTTTAGATCAACCTCTAGGATATAGCCGATATCGGCATCGTCAGATACAGTAGTAACATCTATGTTGCAATCTACCCACTTGAAGAATCCATAGGGTAAATACTGACCCATTGCCCATCCATATAAGTTATTAACGTCAGAATATAAGATATGTGGATGGTTTATTAGGGTCATATTCCTTCATATATTTGTTGTTGGCCTCTGAGAACCGACTGCAACATTGACTCACACCACCTCTGACACCAAGCTCTATAAACAATAACAGATCTACATCTTGAATAGTTTCTAACATACACTTTGTATACTTTAGCATACAATCCCAAGTATAACCAGGAAGAGTGTAATAATGTGCAGGATCTAGACTGTATGTCTTGTGACACATGTCGCGAAAAGTTTCAAAAACACAAGTTAATAGCATGATATCGGTTTTCATATACAAGTAACTATAATCACCCAAAGTTTTAATATTAAATTTATTCCATACAAGCTCTGCATGTTCATAATCAGCGACTTCTATGTCTTTATCATTAAGTTTATTGTAGAAGTGCTCTTTATTAGGTAGTTTAGTTTCCTCCAGCCTTTCTATTTTGTCTATATAATCGTAAAGGAATACACCCTTTCGTGTTAGTAATTGGAATCGTTCCTCATCTAAATCGAGAAATTCGTTTCTGAGATTTTCGAAATTGTCTACAGTTGTTGTTGTTGTTAGGTTAGAAGCTAAAGTATCTAACGAGAAACCCATGAAACGTAAGGAATCTATGAATCGGAATTTTAATTTGGTTTCTTTATCGGAAACTATGAAACTGATGTATTTTTCTTTATTTTCAGGTAATAAAGTAATATGAAAATGTTTAGCCAAGTCCCTTATAGCAAAATGCGCATCGTAGCCACCCAAATTATGGAATACAACGGGAATTGCGAAATAATTTTTATAATTTAAATTACAGCTGCTTTGGTGAGCAAACCCTCTAAAATCTCCAGTAAGGTGACAGTGATCTCTAACGATTTTATCAGTTTCCTTGAATTTCCTCTCGCAGATGTGACAAGTTTCAGTGGCATCTCGTAAACTAACTTCCACGTTCATTGGTACCACGTTTTTTAATTTAGAATAAACACATTTCGCAATATTTTGCAATTCCTCTGCGAACCAAGACATACAATCTAAACTCCTTTTACTCTTATAGTAAGAAAATTCGTTGTTATAATTTACACTTGAAGTAATACCCAGCACTGTATACTATATGTTTTTGATATCTACTGGTTTTGCAATGAGTATTTTCATTAACTGGCTCAAGCAAAGATTCGAAATCTGCGTAAATGATAAACGGGACCTTTTCCTTGTGAATGAAATTTTTAAATTTAACGTACGGTTCTCGGGAAAACTCCACTTTACAGTCATTCATTTTTTCGTAATAATGTACATGATTATTCAACTTGTGAACTAAAATAATTTAAACACCTATCGCATACAATTTTCTTATGACCGTCTTTAGAGAGCTGATAATTTAAAAGTCTTGATAAGTCTTTAATGTAGCAATAGTGGTATTTTATTTCCCCTTCTTCATCTTTCATCTGAGGAATATTTTCGAATTCGTTGATATTAGGAAAGTATTTATTTTGAATAATTAATAAATATATATGTTTTTCCAATTTATGTTTAGTTAAGCGAACGGGAACAACCAAGAAATTAGATTTTGAGTTCATTTCCAATCCAAATACATTAACAGATAGATCATTATTTTTTTCAAATTTCGAGATTTGTGGTAATGTCATAGGAAATGTGATATCTTTCACATTTAATACATCAGCGTAATGAGGGTATGAAGAAACTCGATCTGGATGTACATTTACAGGGAAAATCGCACTAGTTATAGCCCATGCAAAACAAGCCTCATCATAATAATTTTTAACGTTAATACAAGCTCGTTTTTATGATATTTTTTCTGGTAGTTTAATGTAGGATGAGCCGACCCCGTTTCCAATTTCATATTTATTAATGTTAATTTCTAAACTGAGAATTTCATAAAGCGCCCACCCACTACCTGATTCTTGGAATTCTGACAAAGCATTAAAAATAGAATCTTTTACATTTACTTGGAACCATTGATTTAAATCCGTTCCACCATCAATTACCTTATTTTTGGTATTAAAATATTTTTTCTCAATCATTTCAGTATCCCCTGACTTTCTTATAAACTCACCACAAAAACAAGTATTAACCTTAAGCATGAGCATCTTTTTCAGAGCATTGCTAATTCTACTTTTGAATAGGAAAAATGCATCATTTAAAAACTGATCAACATCCTTATGTTTCAAGTTAATAATTACCCCGGTACGAACTCTACTATTAAAAACTGAAATAATATCCTCCCATATTACACGGCTACTAGGTTTTTCTTGTTCAAATCCCAATCCAGTATAATTATTGTTATTCATTTCTCGACTATTTTTTTGTATTTTTTCAAATGACCTATATTTGTTTGTATTTTGCGCAAGGTGCCTACAGGTAAATCCGATTTTTTAATAGCCCTATTGAAAAGTCTAATATGTGATTTTACCTGATTCAACCAAAAATCTCTTTCTTGGGTTGTACAATCAGTTTTTAATATCGTTTCAACCATCCGGAATTTTTCTATAATTTCATCGCTGAGAGTTGAAATCGCTTCTGGGTTCATGATGTTGACGCTGATAGGTTTCTATGGATAATCAGGAGGTGGGTTGTCTACAGTTATTTTTATATCTTTCTCCTTTTCCTCAACAGGGGGTAGTATCTTTAGTCTAAAAAATAAGAATAGTAAGGGATTATGCTTTAATATTACGTAATAATATTGGAAGTCATTTTTTAAAAAATACTCACTCTTAATTAATTCAAAAATTGTGCCCATCGAGGGCTTCTTGACATCTTTCAAGCCTTTGTAGACAATACTGTACTTCCCCCCATCGAAGTCTTGCAAATTTTCCCTTATCAAAGGTATCGGGTCTTCAAAAAAAAAAAACCAATCAAAGATTGCTATGGTTTTTTAAACGTACGTCTTAGCAATATATTTCTTTAATTTTGACAATGTCAGTCAATGAAATTTAATGTCAAAATGTCATGTCAAAAATCCTGACCAATAAAGAAACAATAATGCGACGTACGTTTTCGTAACCAAAGCAATCTTTGATTGGTTTTTTTTTTGAAGACCCGATACCACTCTTTTCGGTAAAAATACCTTATTGTCAGTCGACTCTATCAAAGCCGTTTCACCATATTTGGTTGTCATCAACTGTACCGAATAAATAGTCTGTGGCACGTTGATAGGTAAATGGCAAAGCTTAACCACTTCTTTGGTTTCTAAAAGCGATACTTTATTAAATTTTGATAAACCCATCTAAAAACGAAAATTATCATAGCTCTTATTTACAAAAATATGTGTAAGTTTACTTTCTGTGTAAGTATGTTGAAACGTATTAACACACAAAATTTGACAGTGTTGACACAGCAAAAAATAAATCACTGATTGCGGATAACTGTAATAGATCTGTCAGCCAGGTCACTTATGGCGTTTCCGATTGGTAGATTCAGTGCGCCCTGGGTGTATTTGCATCCTTTCAATCGATCTGTAGAAGAGAAAGGCAGAAATAGAAAAAATTGCACTAGTTCTGCACTAGATTTACCAATCGGAAACGCCATTAGAATGAATTTGAATATCATGCGAGCCCGCTTTAAATAATAACACCAGGGAAGGGGCTACAGACATGTTAGGACTTGTTTACCGCACAGGATGTTATTGTTTAGTCTACGAGTCTGGGAACCAGTGGCGTAGCTATTGATGAGCGGGGGTGCGCGAAGCGCTGGGGCCCCTGAACATGGGGGGCCCCGTAGGGCCCCTTTCTTAAAATCAAAAAAAAATCTGCAAAAATCCCTCATTGAAGCTTGGTTCATATACTTGCGAATCGCGAATTGTGGAAAGCGAATAATGATTCTGTTGGTTGATTTGGCTTCCCACCGCTTGACATTTAAATCGACCAATAGGATCATTATCCACTTTCCGCGATGCGCGATTCGCAAGTATATGAACTTAGCTTATTGCGTTTCTGTTTTGCATTTCATGACATCTTCTCGGCTCTCGGTCGGCAACACGTCACGCGACATAAGGAGTAGGAACGCGCCATTCTGCTTATGAAACTAGTGAAGCCAAGTGTTTGGCAGGTGTTTGGCACCAACATACAGGTGAAGCATTGAATAGGGAACAATCATATTTTTCAAAGTATTTTTTTTCTTATTGCTTATGTTTTCAAATATAAAATGTATATGTTTTTTTGAGTGTAAAACGCTTTAGTGCAACAAAAATTAACAAATTTTTTATAAAAATTAGTTGATATATCCTTTATACAGTTGGTTTTGTATCAATTTAAGTGCGGATATTGACGTTTTTTGCCGTAGTAAGCGAATATTCACATTCACAATTACTTACACATAACCAGTAGATACTTAACCAGTAGATATTACAACCAGTAGATATTGAACGAACTGTAACTCAAACTAACCAAAAGTATGCAAACTAACCCAAACTAACCCGTCCACGTAATGCGTGCGAGTCCTTGATATTGAATTTAAAGGTAATTTTTGGGCTCTCGGGAACGGGCTATAGGGCGTTTTCTGAACAAGTTCATTTTTGATACACATACAGGGTGTCCCACGGTGGATGGCGTATTAGACGTTTATGGAGAACTAAAAAGCGGATCATTTTGAAAATTTGGCAACCGGGATAAACGATCATGATCTACACTTTAAAAATATTTTTGACCATGCGGTGTTGCCGCTTCTACTCTAAACTAGTGGCAACATCACTATTTTAAATGAAACACCCCGTACTTATTTGCATATTTGGATTCTACGTAAAATTCTGAGCAGATTTCATGTGATATACCCTATACCTAAGTTCAACTGTTTTGGAAATATTGACAGTTGAAAATTGACTTTTTGCAACTTTGACAGGCTGTAAAACCTAATTGGTTAATTTTAGAGGAAAACCGATTTCACATTCCTATCTTAGATTTTGATAAACTATCATGACATCAACTTTGAACTTAACCGGAGATTAAATTTAACTGAAATTTTTAATCATGGATTTAATTCTAAGTTGGTGTCAAATGATAGTTTATAAAAATCTAAGATAGGAATGTAAAATCGGTTTTCCTCTAAAATTAACCGTTCAGGTTCTACAGCCTGTCAAATTTGCAAAAAGTAAATTTTCAACTGTCAATATTTCCAAAACAGTTGAACTTAGGTATAGGGTATATCACATGAAATCTGCTTAGAATTTTACGTAGAATCCAAATATGCAATTTATTACGGGGTGTTCTATTTAAAATAGTGATGTTGCCACTAGTTTAGAGTAGAAGCGGCAACACCGCATGGTCAAAAATATTTTTTAAATTTAGATCATGGTCGTTTATCCCGGTTGCCAAATTTTCAAAATGATCCGCTTTTCAGTTCTCCATAAACGTCTAATACGCCATCCACCGTGGGACGTAGGACGTCAAAAGAAATTTTTCCAAAAAAAAATTGACCTTGACTGTGACCTTGATCCTGACCTTGACCATCAAATTCACGTAACTGGCGTGCTGAAAACTTGTATAGTGTTGAAAGGCATCTCAAGTAACCTATATACCAGCGCCGTAGCAACCATGGCGCCAGGTGGTGCCATGGCGCCAGGGCCCACACCTTGGAGGGGCCCACTAAAAGCAGGATAATCACTAACTTGAACTCATTTATTTTAATTTTATTGCATCATGCTAAAAATCTCAAAATCTGAAATGTAAACGCCCAAACGGTGTTTTCTTGTCTTGTGATTCGTGCGACGCGTGCGGATCGTTCGGCGCGGATCAGTGGGTGCCTACCTTTACAGGTTAGCTGCCCGTTGATGGCAACGCTGTGATGGCTGACCGTGATGACGTAGCTAAAAGTTTATTTGATAAACTTCAAAGACTCGCGAACACTATTGTTTAATATTTTTATTCTGCTGTTGTCAAATGGTGATAGAGAGTTTCTTTCCGATGAGTAGTTTGAATAAAAAGCACCAATCTGGTGCAGCGAAAAGAAAGAAGAAATAGTCCGGGAAACTTGGGAATATAGGTAAAAAAAAATCCCAGAGTTTTTCTGAGACCTGTTTTGGGTTCCTGTGATAGTGCTCTACAACGTATAAAAAATCCCCAAAAATCCCCTCATTGGCATTTTTTTTAGAGGCCTTTTAAATATAAACTACTTTTACACTAAAAGTTGAAAAGTAGCAATAGTTTCATGTTCGCTGTGAGACGTCGGGGCCACGTTCATATGCATTTGTTCGGTTGGTATGCATGACCACTGTACCTACACACCAGAAAAACATCACGGTGAGTCGTATTGCCCGATAAAAAATAAAAATGGTGTAACTCGCGGCAAATCTCGCTCAAACCCGCAGAATTCCCGTTTTTTCGTTCTTCGTTCCTAATCTCGTTGTGTCTGTTGGTGGCATTGCAGAAGTGTTCTAGCACACTGCACATTCTTAGATGAACTTCACTGGCACGGTTCCCGTCATTGCTGGCTCTTAGAACAATACTTCTCTTGGCTTCCTCTCGGCTCAACGTTTAAATTGAATCCCTATGGCTGAGTGGAGTTCTATTGCCATACTGATTTTCTAATAATTTGCCACAAATTAAGCAATGAATTTTATGGTCAAAAAATGGTGTCGAGCTTCTCATAATCTTTGGCGGAGGACCGTTTTCTTTGTTCTCTTTCTGAAATTGAAAATATAAAATTTGGTTTACAACCCGGTGACAACTGATATTTACAAATCACACACTAAAAAAAATTAAGTATTGTTCGTCGATTTTTAACTGATACTTGCGGTATGAGGAGCGAGAGGGTGTTTCATATGGCAAAAACAGGTGTGACATCAGGTAACCATTGGAGTTCTAATGTAGGGAGCCACCAGCTCACATTCCGTCCGAGTATCAGATTAAAATCGACGGAAAATAACCACTAAACGTTAATTTTGGAACATGACTTTAGAACTACAATAACAGAGCATCACTGAAATTTCGGTAGTACAGTTTTTGGAAAGAACAATGAAATTTGTCGGGCGTATATTTCTTGAAACCATGCTGCGATGCACTCGAAACCATAAATAAACACAAATTACTCGTCTACTCATGTCCTGTCAGTGTTCACTTTTTGCCGCAGAACATTCCACAGGGAAAGCCCAAAAAGTGAGGTTAGGGTTGTCTAACTGTAAATACACTTCGAAAATCCCGAAAGTCGAGAAAATCCCGAAAGGTGAAGTCGTTTAACGTACCTCTCTGTCACTTGATCGCTCGTGGTGTCTGGTGTAGCGTTTGCGACATGACTTGTGCACCTTCACACTCGTTACTCCTTCAAGCACGGTAGAAATGCCATCTTTTCTCACTTCACTGACGGCTTTTAAGGTGTTTAGTCCACGACTCACTTCAATAAGTTCACATTCAGCTTCTCCACCACACTGAGGCAAAATACACTTCACCATGGTGCCACAATACTTCTCTTGTTAACTTTAAAAACATTAGGAATTTTCTTAAACTTCCAGCGGAACGCGTATTCCCCTCTTGCACAGTGGGCACCATGGCAACCGTGGCCAACAATGTGATCGTCGAGAACGTGATGCGAACGGGGAACCATAGCGGGTTTGAACAAGCACCGCACTGCACACGCGCACACACGCACTTACACACACACACCTATACGTACCCAGAGTACAGAGTGAGGACATCCCCCCTACCAATCCGTACCGAGGACAGGGTCAAATGTTGTTTATTTTCTAATATATTTTACAATACACTCCCATTTGGCATGCACAGTTTCCTAATGTCGACCGGAAATATGGATAGAAATTTTTTTTGAAATTTAATTATGTGGTTTACTACTATATAAGGACCCCACCAAAACGATTCTATCAGAGGACGTCCTCATAACGTATGTCCTAATAAGGCAGTGCATTGGCGGACCAATAGCGGCGTAGTTACACATAGCAACTTGCTAAGTGAAGAAATACTTTTAAAAAAAAGTGTGCAGTTCGCACCCAGTAGAAGTGAAACCTTCATCGAACTGCATGCATTACCAACATACTAACATACACAGTGGCGTCCCCCCCTCCAAAATACTTCAGAAAGAACGCAAATAAATATAGTTTAGAAAAACTAAAAAACTCGCTTTCATAGTAAATTGAACTAAAAAGTGAAAAATAATTTTTAATATAAACCGAAAATATTAATGAACAAAAAATATTAGAATTATTGTCAAAAAAGCGTGGGGTGCTTTGTTCCACATTTCTCGTCCATTGAGCACCCCACGCTTCACACAATAATTCTAATATTTTTTGTTCATTAATATTTTCTGTTTATATTAGAAATTATTTTTCACTTTTTAGTTCAAATTACTATAAAAGCGTGTTTTTTAGATTTTTTAAACTATATTTATTTTTCACTTTTTATTTCAATGTATTATAAAAGCGTGTCAGCCCCAGAGATTTTCAGACATTATCCAGACTTATTCAGAGCTTTCCAGAGTTTTCCAGATTTCATCCAGATTCATCCAGACTTGTACAGACTGATCCGGATTCTGGATTTGGGACCTTTTCCAGAATTTTTCCGACCCGATCACGAATTTTCCAGGCCTTCTCCAGACGTTTCCAGAGATATCCAGACATTATCCAGACTTATCCAGAGCTTTCCAGAGTTTTCCAGACTTCATCCAGATCAATCCAGACCTTATCCAGACTTGTTCAGACTGATCCGGATTCTGGAAAATGATCCCCAGATCTTTTGGGACCTTTTTCAGAATTTTTCCAACCCTTTCCAGAAATTTCCAAGTCTTTACCAGACGTTTCCAGAGATTTCCCGACTTTTCCAGACAATATCCAGACTCATCCAGAGTTTTACAGACTTTATCCAGATTTATCCAGACCTTATCCAGACTTGTACAGACTGATCCGGCTTCCGGAAAATGATCCCCAGGTCTTTTGGGACATTTGGCAGAATTTTTCCGACACTTTCCAGAAATTTCCAGACTCTTTGCAGACGTTTCCAGAGATTTCCAGACTTCATCCAGATTTATACAGACATTTTCCAGACTTGTTCCAGCTCACTTGGCTTGTTCCAGGTTTTTGTTGTGTGTTGTGTGTTAATATAAGCGTGTTAAAAAAGTGTCGCCTTTTCGTTTCATCGAGTCTCAAATCACTCCCAACGATTCTAAAGAAGTTTTCACTTCAAAATCGGGAAACGAGGCAGGAAACTTAGGCTAGGAATCAATAGCTTTGTTTCAACCCAGCAGGGAACCGTACATTTCACCGTCAGGATTCTGCGCAAAATGTAAAATGTATGCGTAGAATCCGAAGTTCGTATACAGAGTGCAAGGACGTAGCTATAGCTTTTTCATGGGGGGGGGGGGGGGTTTAGAGCAGTGGCGGCTGGTGGTCTGGGAAAGGTTTCAATTTTAGATCAGACGATGTACCTGGCATATAGGGACGCCACCTTTGAAAATAAGTTGAACTGGGGAAAAAAAAAGTTCATTGAAAGAAAAATGAGAAACAAAATTCCTTCAAATGCATTTGCATTACACTTTACTATACACTGTGTCCGTAAAGTAACGGATAAATTCATTATTTTGAACACGATAGAATTTTTGAAAAATCGCTCAGACACGTCAATTTTGTTTTTTGTTTGAAATTTTTTGATATACTTTTTATTATACAGGGTGTCTCAAAAATAGGTCCGCTGCTATCAACTTTGTTTTTTTCAAATGGATCACCCTGTATATTATGACATTTATGGATTCTGTGGAAAATTATAGACATATTTCATATACAATGTTATATACTTATCTTCAACTGTTTTGAAAATATTGACTTTTTGCAACTTTGACACGCTGTAAAACCTAAACGGTAAATTTTAGAGGAAAACCGATTTCACATTCCTATCTTAGATTTTCAAAATCGATCATTTGACACCAACTTTGAAGTTAATCCGTGATTAAAAATTCCGGTTAAATTTAATCTCCGGGTGAATTCAAAGTTTGTGTCAAATGATAGTTTATGAATATCTAAGATAGGAATCTAAAATCGGTTTTCCTCTAAAATTAACCATTCAGGTTTTACAGCCTGTCGAAGTTGCAAAATAAATCAATTTTCAACTGTCAATATTTCCGAAACAATTGAAGATAGGTATACAGAGTGGAAAATTAAAAAGGATCCACCTGGATTTTCTCGAAAATTATCAGGAAATTAAAAAAAAAAACGCCGAAACACGTCGATTTTGTTTGCAAGGGGGACACTTTTTGGCTATTTGAAATTTTTCTTAGATTGCAACCCCCTTACCGGGGTGAGTTGCACCCTCAAAAGTTGAATAGGGAAACTGGGTCGACTGGTACCTTGTTTGAGAGGTATTTGAGATGACTTTACAGATCGGTGATTTATTTCGAAATCTGACTTCTAGTTTTCAAGATATTTGCCTCGGAAGTTGCCATGGGGCGAACAGATATCGAGAACGTGTTTTTCGTGAAAACATGAAAAGTGGGCCATGTTTGACTATATAACTATAAAGGTTCAAAATAAACAAAACTGACGTGATTTAAGAATTTCAATTTTTTTTTTGTAGAAATGTACGAAAAGCACCTTCTCTCTCTTTTCGCCCCATGGCAACTTCCGAGACGAATATCTTGAAAACTAGAAGTCAGATTTCGAAATAAATTACAGATCTGTAAAGTCATCTCAAATACCTCTCAAACAAGGTACCACTCGACCGAGTTTCCCTATTCAAGTTTTTAGGGTGCAACTCACCCCGGTAAAGGGGTGCAATCTAGGAAAATTTTTAAATAGCCAAAAAGTGTCCCCCTTGCAAACAAAATCGACGTGTTTCGGTGTTTTTTTTAATTTCCCGATAATTTTCAAGAAAATCCAGGTGGATCCCTTTTAATTTTCCATCCTGTATGACATTGTACATGAAATATATCAAAAATTTCCCGTAGAATCCATAAATGTCATAGTATACAGGTTGCTCCATTTGAAAAAAACAAAGTTGATCGCAGCGTAGCTATTTCTGAGACACCCTGTATAATGAAAAATATATCAAAAAAAATTCAAACAAAAAAACAAAATTGACGTGTCTGAGCGAATTTTCAAAAATTTTACCGTTTTTAAAATAATGAATTTATCCGTTACTTTATGGACACAGTGTATATCTATACCTACACAAGTCCCCTCCGGCATCTCCGGATGTTGCTTGATATTGGGTTAGTTTGGATTAGTTGAGTTAGTTGAGACGGTTGGAGAGAGATACAAGGATAGGTACTACACACTACACAGGATAGCCTATCCTCATAAAGCCCGGAACACATTTATCATGCATTCTTCCGATTCGACTCCGATCATACAATCAAGGTCCTTATTCTTGGAACAGGGAGCAGCGTTCCCAGGAGAATGAGTGTTCCGTTGTTCTCCGGTTCCAAGAATAATGACCTTGATTGTATGATCGGAGTCGGATCGGAAAAATGCATGATAGGTGTGTCCCGGCCTTAAGGCCTGTGTAGATCAAATCTCAAGCCCCCACTGCACCACGCCAAAGTACCAGTACGGGTCGATTCTCGTTTCGACGTAGGGTGTTTGCACCACAGGCTATCATTCCCCTGGCTTTTGCTTTATGCATACTTGTATTAGTATATTAATTAACATTCTAAAAGAACCCTTTTCAGATCTCGTCTGCATCTTCCTTGTTGCCTATTATGTTAATCAAAATTAAATAATATTTTTCATCATGAATGTATATTCTAAACTACGACCGCTGGCGCAAACAGTTAACGACACCGTTGATGATGTCACCAACGGTGCAACACCATATGACCTTGATTCCAAAAATCAAGGCCCATGAGTAATCCTGTAGTAGTGTATATTATCCTTGAGGGAGACCGTAGGTAACGATGACGCGTGCGTTTCGGGGAATTTTTTCGAGAGAAACAGGATTGCGCTGTTGCTAACCCGGAGAAAACACCTAGTAATCCGTAGCCCGGAGACCATATGCGAAAACCCGTAGACTCCGGATGAAACCCGGAGAGGTGACAACCCTACAGTGGCATAGTCGCCGGAGGAGATCGCCGAAGGCGGAATTTTTTTTCGGATTCCACGCCCAAAAACGTTTATTTTTCTCAAAACAAAATTTCTTCAGTTCAATGGGGGTTCAACCCCCAAAACCCCCCCCCTTATATACGTCCTTGACAGAGTGGTTCCGAAACCGTTCTTGGGACGGTTTTTGGCGGGTTGGAACAGACCTAATATCACTAATATGAGGCCTTACTTCTGTTGCGGACAGCTAAAATTCCATATAAGGATAAAAAGGCTTTTCAAGCGGCTGCCGTGAACTAACGGTCGTTATCCAGGAAAATAAGTTGTGAACTAGAGGTAAGTAACCGATCTTTAATATCTGTAATTGTACGCAGGGTGTTACAAATTTGATGTTCACCATTGGCATTCGCATCTCGGAAATCGTTAGAGACTCAGGGTCGGTTAAATGAAGATAAAGTTGCGTAATATCCGGATGAAGGCTTGTCGGTTAAACCGCAAGAAAGCGTAATTATCCCGATGTCCTAAGCGCAATGTAGCGGAAATCCCCTTTTCAAAAGAGGTCAAATATCTTGGAGTTACTTTTGACCAAAAGATGACCTGGAATCTACACCTCAATAAGGTTGTCCAGAAGGCCAAAATTTCCCTGGGGAGATGCAGAAGGCTCTGTGGAAAAAGCTGGGGACCTAATCCAAAAATGAATATATGGTTATACAAAATGGTGATAAGACCAATGATAACCTACGGTTCGGTTGCCTGGGGTACAAAGGTCACACAGCCGTAGCAATCAGACAGCTTCAAAGTGTGCAAAGGCTAGCCTGCGTATGCATCACGGGTGCCATGAAAACAGACCCAACCACAGCCTTGGAGGTGCTGCTAAGCCTGTCGCCACTACATATCTACATACAGGGTGAAGTAAAGGCGGTACTATACAGACTGAAGCAAGGCCAGGGTCCAATTATAAAACACCAGAGGCCCATGAGCTGGAAAATAGAGGAGGACCCAGGTCCCAGAGGTAAACTCATTGCTCGGGATGCCCTCAAACAAAACAAAACCTACCTTCATTTTCAATAGGCACTTCTGGCCTCCTGGTTGCCATACCAGGGAAGAAAAACTGGGAGAAAGGTCCCCCAATTAAAGCAGACCACATCTGGTACACTGGCGGCTCCAATGCCAGCAAGGGGGTTAGAGCCGGCATCTACGGGAACAAACCTATATAGGGCGGAAATATCCACAAGTCTCGGAAGGCACGCCACGGTATTTCAGGCGGAAATCGCTGCAATAATGCACTGTGCCATATTGATAAATGGAAGGAAAGTTGGGAGTAAAAACATCGTTATTTACTCGGACAGCCAGGCGGCCCTAAAGGCAATCAGCTCCCAAAAGATCAGCTCCAAGCTGGTTGGAGACTGTGTACGTGCCCTAGAGGAGGTGGGTCTGTTCAACAAACTTACTGGCCCATGGCCTGGGTACCAAGCCACGAGGGCCACCCAGGAAATGAAAAGGCTGATGACTTGGCCAAAGGAGGCTCGGCCACCGAGATGATAGGCCCAGAACCATTCTGCGGAATTTCTGCAGGCAGTTTTAAAACATCTACTGAGAACTGGATAGACAAAGAGTTCCAGAGGTGGTGGCAGCGAACACCAGGACAACGATAGGCAAAGCAGTTTATCAAATCCTGCTCGCCCAAGTTCACAGCGGACCCACTAAGCCACAGCCGCAAGATTGTTAGGATAACGGTAGGCCAATCAACAGGGCATTGTAAACTCAACAAGCACCTGGAAGAATGAACGTGGCAGAGGATAGTCTGTGTAGGTTCTGCCAGGAGGCGGAAGAAATTGCCGTATATGTATAGTGCCATTGCGGAGCGTTATACAGGCTAAGGTTCAGGGACGTAGCGAAGGCCTCACGTTGGGGGGGGGGGGGGGGGGTGACATTCCTAATTTTCCCAACTTTATTACAACATAAAAAAAATCAATTGTAGCATCGTACACGTGTTAAGAAGTGAAACTTCTTAAAAACTATTCCTTTCCTCATAGAACTTTTGGACTCAGCGCATGAGTCGGGGTATAAAGACGGAAGGCTATATAAAAGATAAACGCGCATCTGTATTGACGTCACAAGGGTATCAGCGCTTGACAAGAGTAACCGCGCAATTACAATGGCACTTTTCACTTTGTAGGCAGACCCACAGTGCAGCTAAAATGGTAGCTGCTGCTAAACTGTGCTGCTGCTTTTCAGTTTTTAGTTTTGTTCGCATATAGTCTCTATGGGTTGTATCATACAAAACTTGTCGAATCAGCACGGCCTCAATTAATTTTTGAAACATTCGAAACACGCACCGTGACTCCACGAGAAAGCGGCAAGTACACTGCGTTCCGCAGGACCAAATCTGCGTCACTTCACGCTGCTGGTCGCTGTGAAGTCTATTCTTACCAATGAACTATAGCCAAAAACTGGAATGCGCACACATTGCCATATCTGCCAAAAAAATGAAGCCATGAAAGACAGATGCCACAAAGGGGAATGTTGTTTTTTTCTGTTGTGATGCGATATGATCAGATCACCCAGTATATTATATGTTTGATTAACAGTTAGTTAGTTCAACATTAATTGTATAAACTTACGTGATATTATTTGGTTATGCACATTGTTTATAATAACATAGTTGGTCATCGAGACACAATTATAATCTAGGGCAAGCAGACTAATAAAGATCATCATAAAAGTAACATCTTGTTTAACTTTCCTCCTCGCTTAGGACCTGGCATTCTTAGATGACAATCCTGTCATTACATGGCGATCCTGCCTAGGGCCTTAAGTGAGGTGGAAATATTAGTTAAATTAATGGTTAGTAAGACCTAATATTTAAAAAAGTGAAATAATTCTGCAACATGGGGAAGTCAAGTTCTAAGCATGCAGAAATTACTGACTCGGGCGTGATAAACTCCAATTTTATCGTCGAGCAGGAAACTATTCAAGCACCAACAGATATCAAGGTAATTTTATATATTATCACTGTGGCAGTATTGGTCCTGGTGGCGCTAAAAATACGCAAAGCCTATCGCAGAGGCTTGAAAAGGGATTTATCTCGAAGCAGGATGTTGAGAGTAACCGCAATGCAGGCTGGAGACGTTTAAAGCAAAAATTATTTGCATCACCGTTGGCAAGACAAGAAGACAAGTAGACCAAACTTCAGTAATTTGGTAGTAAAAAGAGACTTGGAACTGGTATGTGATTTTTACTATTTCAGCACAGTGGTTTTTAGTATTTCATTCAAAAGTGCCAATGACAATACATAATTTTTATTTTATTTTTTGTTTTAATTTTAATTTCAGCGGAAACGTTTATATATAAATTTGCTACCAATAATCCCATTTGATGGGGATAAATAGCCTAAAAAAAAAAAAAAGAGTTACCAGAAATTTTCCTTTGCATTTATTTAGTGCTGAAAAATGTAACTTATAATTAGTTGGCAACCAAAATTACTGGTAACTGATATCCTAATAATTAATATATTTATATTTTCTTCTAGCATCATTAGTATTTGGTAAAATCGTATTAGGGCATAATCTATATGGGTTCTAATTTTATAGGTAGGTAATGATTCAAATGTCTTTGACTTGGGAAAATACCTTAGCCAAGTTATCAAATTTTAAATTGAACATTACTAACGAAACAAAGCGCGTTTTGAAAAAACGTGTTCCTAAAACTGAAAGCATTAAAGTTGAAATAAGAGATAACATTTTAGAAGAATATAATAAACTCATTAAATTTATTTGTTCAATATATTCTAGTTTAACAGTTGAACAACTAAATCAGGTAAAGAAGCTCTTTTCTTCCGTCAGGGATAAAGTTATCAAGTCTTACTTGGTTCTTAAAGTGTCATATCAGGTTCCGTCTTCGTGCCTAAAATGCATTAATCCTAATATACTAGACGAAGATTCTGAAGAAGGCGAACAAGACAATTCAGACGACAATTTTTCAGATTTAGACGAAAACAAAACTGATTTAGTAAAAATAATGGCGATGTCAAAAATTGAATTTTTCAATTTTGCAAGCAAAGTTTTGCCCAATGAGTTTGATGGTACAGCTGATAAATTACAATCATTTTTAGATGCTTTACAGTTACTTCAAGCCAATGCCGAAAATCATGAGGAAAATGCAGTGGCATATGTGAAAACAAGGCTTACTGGAAAAGCACGGTATTTAATTTCCGATGGTGATTCACTGGCAAATATTATTGTAAAACTGAGAGCTGGAGTTCAAGTGGAAAACTCGCAGATGGTTTCGGCGAAACTTCTTTCCTTGAGGCAGCATAACAAGGATGCTTCAAAGTATGCTTCAGAAGTAGAAGTTCTTGCACAAAATTTGAAAAGGGCTTACATCAACGAAGGAGTCCCTGTGCCAGTAGCTGAGTCTTACGCTACAAACGTAACAGTAAAATCATTAAAAATAAATAGCAACTCAGACAAAGTTAAGATTATAATGGAAGCCGGTACGTTTAACAGCTGTCAAGAGGCATTATCAAAATTTGTGAATATTAGTGCAGATGCAGCTAGCTCAATAGTTCTATTTGCCAGAAATTACAACACAAGAGGCGGAAATAGAAGCTTTTATCGAGGAAGAGCTAATTGCTCCAATTCCAATTACCATCAAAGCTCAAACTACAGAAATCAAAATGACTACCAAGCAAATTACAGCCGTGGTGGCTACCAGAACCGCAGCTACAGAGGCGGCTACCAAAACCAAAATTATAGAGGCGGTCGAGGAACCCAAAGCCACAGAGGGCAAAACACTCGGAATATAAGGATGCTCAATGAAGACAGTTCGGAAAACCAGCAAGACCTCCAACTAGGTCCAGCAAGGAGGTCGTGAATATTTTTAATTTGGACCTGTCACTTTCGAATTTTGTAGTTATTGGAAGTGGAATGACTGGGAACGAAGAAATTGTACTTTTAGTCGACACAGGTGCGGACATATCACTTTGTAAAAGGAGCAAGATAAATCAAGGACAACTGGTAGACAGACAGAGTGCAATAAAAATTAAACGTGTTACAGAGGGATTAGCATCTTCATTAGGAACCACCGAAACACAACTTTTTGTTCAAAACTATGCTTTAAATCATACATTCCATATTGTTGATGAAAATTTTCCTATCCCTTCAGATGGAATATTGGGCAGAGATTTCATTACTAAGTATCAGTGTCAATTAAATTACGATAATTGGACAGTGACCCTAAAATTGGGAAACAAATACCTAAAATTACCAATTTACAACGGCCCAGAGGAAAATACATTGATGGTCCCACCAAGATGTGAGGTTGTACGAAAAGTTACCAGTTGGGAAAAAACAAAAGAGGCTTTTGTAATTTTGAACAAAGAAGTAGCTCCCGGAGTTTTTATAGCTTCGTCGATTGCTTCCCATTCCAGTCCATTTGTTAAAATATTAAATACAACACTCGAAAGTGTCACTATAAGAAATGTTGCAATTGAAACAGAAAACTTGAGCAATTATTCCATTTATAATATAGAAACTAAAACAGGAGATAGAGAAGCTACTCTTTTGCAAGAGCTAAATCAAAATATTCCGGAAATAGCTAAAGAAGAAATGATTGCTCTTTGCACGAAATTTTCAGATATACTTGCCTTAAGTTCGGATAAACTGACGACAAACAATTTTTATAAACAAAAATTTAAATTAACCGATCCGAATCCAATATTTGTTAAGAACTATAGAATTCCACATGCACAGAAAGCGGAGATAACGGATCAAGTAAACAAAATGCTTGAAAATGGTATTATTGAGCCGTCGTCAGCGGAATATAATAGTCCTATTTTACTTGTTCCTAAAAAATCAACCAATGGCAAAAAGGCATGGAGACTTTGTATAGATTTTAGAGCCATAAATCAGAGTAAGCTTGTGGCCGACAAATTCCCTTTGCCTAGAATAGATGATATTCTGGACCAATTGGGCAGAGCAAAATGGTTTTCAACGCTAGATTTAAAGGCAGGCTTTCATCAAATACCCCTCGAAGAAGCTTATCGGGACATTACAACTTTTAGCACAGATACTGGAACATACAGATTCACAAGGTTGCCATTTGGTCTAAAAGTAAGCCCTAACAGCTTTCAAAGAATGATGAGTATTGCATTTGCGGGCATCACACCTGAAAAAGCATTTTTATATATGGACGATATTATTGTCATAGGGTGTTCCAAAAATCACCACTTACAAAATCTTAAAAGTGTTTTCGAAGTGTGCAGAAAATATAGTTTAAAACTAAATCCCGAAAAATGCACATTTTTCCAACAACAAGTTTCATATCTAGGACACAAAATTACAAATAAAGGAATTTTACCAGACGATGCAAAGTATGAAATCATAAAGAAATACCCTAAACCGACGGATGCTGATGGAGTGAAACGTTTCATTGCGTTTTGCAACTATTACCGAAGGTTTATTCCTCAGTTTGCGGAAATATCTAAGCCATTAAATAATTTAACAAGAAAAAATGCTAAGTTCGAGTGGTGTAACAAATGTCAAAATTCTTTTGATAAATTGAAAACAGCACTTATAGATCCACAAATACTGCAATACCCAGACTTCAGTAAGCAATTTATTTTAACTACAGACGCGTCAAAAGAGGCTTGTGGGGCAGTTCTATCACAAAATTTTGAAGGCCAGGACTTACCTATTGCCTACGCGTCACGAGGGTTTACAAAGGGCGAATCAAATAAAGCAACAATAGAAAAAGAATTAGCGGCGATTCATTGGGCTATTAATTATTTTAGACCGTATTTATATGGAAATAGGTTTTTGGTGAAATCAGATCACAAACCTCTTGTATATTTATTTTCCATGAAAAATCCGTCATCAAAATTAACACGAATGCGCCTTGATCTGGAAGAATATGATTTCGAAGTGGAAAGGCAAAGATAATGTAGGTGCAGATGCTTTGTCAAGAATTAACATAGAGGAATTGAAGGATATTTCAAGCGAGTCTGCACATATCTTAGCCGTCACAAGGTCCATGATTAAAAATCAAGTTACTACAGATAAACCAAAAAGAGAAGAAACCGCATTAATTGTCCCAAAAGTTTATGAAATATTAGATAATTGCGATTTACTAAAAATTCCAATTTTGACATTTGAAATTAAGACTAATTATCTTAGGATAATGGTAGGAATAAAAGGTCAATTCAGCGCTGAAAAAAAGATATTGATCACTAACGGCAAATTTCCTTTAGAGGAAATACTGTCTAAGCTTGAATGTATGGCTGGCGATCAAAATTTTAAAGCTATAAAATTGAAAATTAATGATGAAATATTTAAAAAGTGCACAATAAATGAGTTAAAAGAAATGGGACGCAGGCATCTAAAAAATTTAACTATTATATTATACAAGGATCCTCAAGTAATTACAAATAATGAAGAAAAATCAAGACTAATACATAAACTACATGATGACCCGGCCACAGGAGGTCACTGCGGCCAGAAGAAACTTCTGAAAAAATTAAGAGCACGTTATCGATGGAAATGCATGTCCAAAGACGTAGCCAATTATGTGAGAAAATGTCTAAAATGTCAAATGAATAAAAGGAAGTCTACTCATATGGAACCTATGGTTATAACGCCCACTCCTCAAAGACCTTTCGATATAGTATGCATTGATACTATTGGACCATTTGCAAAGACTGAGAGAGGCAATAGTTACGCCGTCACAATACAGTGCGAATTAACAAAGTTTGTTGTGATAGTTCCAGTCCCAAATAAAGAAGCAAATACAATAGCAAAGGCCATAATGAACGAATTTATACTAACATATGGACCAATGCAAGAAATCAGAACTGACATGGGCACTGAGTACAAAAATGAGGTTTTAGCACAACTCTTCAAACTTCTCAATGTATCGCACAAGTTCTCAACAGCGTATCACAGCCAGAGCATTGGAGGATGCGAAAGGAACCATAGAGTTTTTAATGAATACATTAGAATGTACATTAACGACTCAAGGAGCGATTGGGATGAATGGATTCCATATTACAGCTTCTGTTACAATACTACTCCTAGTATATACCATAATTATACACCTTTTGAGTTGATCTTTGCGCGAAAAGCGGAACTACCAACTACCTGAAATGCTTTTAGGAACTAAGGTAGACCCTGTATACAATATCGATGCTTTTTATTAAGAAGTTCGTTATCGCTTGCAAGTATCGCACAAGCGGGCAAACGATTTTCTTTCAAAAGCTAAAGAAAATCGAAAGCGCGAATATGATAAACAATCGAAGCAAATGCATCTCAAAGCCGGTGATCTAGTTATTTTGAATAACGAGAACCGAACAAAATTTGATTCTTGGTATAAAGGTCCCTTTACTGTTGTAAGTAATAATGGAGTTAATTGTACACTTAGAGATTTAAGCGGGAAAGAGGTGACAGTGCATAAAAACAGAGTGCGACCGTTTCACAGAAATTTATAATTATTATTACGTGTTTCGAAACAAAACAATTTTATAAAATTCTAACTCGCGAGTGTTTTACCGATAGTAATTAATTAATTTTTTCTACAAACGTGTTAAAAATGCAATTTTTAACACCTCCCAGTAGCATTAAAAATGTTACTTTATCGCACTAGTGCCATAAAGTCTTTATAGCACTAGTGTTAAAAATAAAACATCAAATTTTGAGAGAGAACGTCAAAAAAAGTTTGTATTTTTAGTTATTAACATGGATATTAATGGTGAAATTTGAACAACTGACGTAGTCCGATTGGCCGCCTCATCTATATTTTTCAAGGGATCAATGCAACCCTTTTTTTCTTCTGTATTTTGTTGAATTTTTAGTAAAAAACATTACTGATCACGACAGACTTTCAAGAAACTGACAAGATATTTCATTACCTGTAAAACAAGGTGCTGGTTGTTTGGATTTTTTGACAAATGTCAATTTCAATAATTTTATGTAGGAAAGATGCTTTCAATTTATTATTCATTTTAAAAATCCAATTTCTTATTGGTTATTGCTTTTTCTTGCCGTTTGTAGAAAAAATATTGTATGATATTTGTGTTAAAAGTATTTTTAAGGCACTTATGTGAATTGCAGAATTCGCTTCGCTCATTCTGCAAACTTTCACATGCGTGCCTTAAAAATGTACTTTCAACACTTATATCATAAATAACTATTTAGCATATAGGACGGCGGCCAAGCGCGCAAAAGCCTTCGTTTTTAGGAGCCACCCGGTATTGAGGTATAATTTATTAAGAGTAGTACCAGATGATTCAGCATATTTTTCTGCATATAAAATGAAAATGGACGACTTTTTCCATTGGTCGAGAGCTAAGTTAGGAGCAAAAAACTAAAAATATACGGAAACTAAAATTTCCAACTTTAACCTCGTATAACTTCTAAACCGCTTGAGATAATGAAATTATTTTTGCTCTAGATTCTAGACAAATATATTCTCTTTAATATGGTGTATATATTGTTCGAAAAATATTAAAGTAGAGCTCAAAAAATCAGTTATTTCGTAGGCACGGCGCGAATGAGTAAAATATATGTCTGCTTCAACCTGCGATAACTCTTTTATATATTGGAGTATTAACTTAATTTTTTGCTCAAAAACTGGCAAATTTAATTGGCTTTCTTTCGTCTCAATTATATACCGACCTATTTTCAATAATAAACTAACTACAGCCGTTTTAACACAACAAAGCGCGGTCTGGCGGCAGAAGTTGCGTGGCTCCCCTTTCATTCCCCCTACCCGCTGACAACCACTGGAATAAATTAAAAAACTACGTTTGATGCCGTAAACTGCATGCAATGATATGACAGTCAATTTTGCTTGTTTATGGAACTTTGTGTTCTATTTTAAAAAGTCTAGTTTATCGGGTTCTGCTTGCATCAGGAGTTATAGCACAGGTAAGATTATATTATTAGTAACTAGTAACACAAAAAGTTAACTGGAAAATATGCATAATTTTTAGGAAACTTGTAAATACGAATGCAATTATGTTAAAAAAGAGAACGAGTACACGTCAAAACTTTAAAAATTAATTAAACAGGTACCTAGGTGATTGTTCTGTGAGCCGATAATAAGTTATCGGCATCTATTATCTCGTAATTTCAAGTGTGATTGGTATAAGTGAGCATCTACTACTTGTCCAATTATTTGTTATATTTTACAGATTTCTCTTTACACTCACGTAAATTTTTTCATTTTGTAGACGGACTAACATTGACGTCATGGATAATTGTGTTTTATGTTGCAAAACATTTTCGGTGGAATCACCTTGTGGTCCTTGTGTTAGAAAGCCAACAAAACGGAGCTACGCAACAATTTTTTCGGCAGCAGGGTATTACCTCCTGTACCTACCTGTACTCCTGTACTAATAGATATTAAGTTTTTCTTTTTATTAGTGCCGCTTTTACCACAAATCAAGCAGTCAGCTTCTGTATTAAACTTCTCCTTTCCACTACGACCGCTACTGCTTCATGGAAATACTTTGATTATGTTTGGGTTATTTAATTTCACTACTTATCAATATTATTTTTGCTGCAAAAAGATCTTCTGCAACTTATATGATATCTGAATATTTAGGGAATTTGTTCCAATTTTAATTGAGAAACGGTTAGATGTATTTCTAAAATCGTCAAAAGTTATTGAGAATAGTTAAATGTTATTCAGAATGCGTTAATTATGATTGTCAATAGTCATATGTAATTGAGAAACCGTCAAATGTAATTGAGAAAACTTTAAATGTAATTGTAAATGCGGTAATTGTATTCCAGAAAACATCAAATGAAATTCAGAATAGGTCAAAAGAAATTAAGATCATGCCAAAATTCGAAACTGTGGAAATTAATTAAGCAATCCATATCCGATATCCCATAAATTTTCACGACTTTGTGGCACCTCGCGAAATTAAATAAATAATCCAAACATAATGAAAGTATTTCCATGAAGCAGCGGTCGAAGTAGTAAGGAGAAGTTTATTATGAAAGCTGACTGCTTAATTTGTGGTAAAAGCGGCACCAATAAAAAGAAAAACTTAATATCTATTAGTACAGGTACAGCAGGGAGTAGTACCCTGCTGCAGAAAAAATTGTCGCGTAGCTCTGTTTTGTTAGCTTTCTAACACAACGACCACAAGGTGATTCCGCCGAAAATGTTTTGCAACATAAAACATAATTATCCATGACGTCAATGTTAGTCCGTCTAAAAAATGAAAAAAATCACGTGAAGCGTAAAAGAGAGATCTGTCAAATATAACAATTAATTGGGCAAGTGGTACCTAGATGCTCACTTACTTAGACCAATCACACTTATTGAAATTACGGGATAATAGATACTAATAACTTATAATCGGCTCACAGAACAACCACCTACCTATCTGTTTAATTAATTTTTAAAGTTTTGACGTAGACCCGTTCTCTTTTTTAACTTAATAGGCTCCTTGCATCAAATTTTTTTATTGCTGATTTCGATAGTCCATGAAAAATAAGTCAACACGTGTTTTTTCTTATGCTTCTTAGTCGAAAATTGACGGAGATACACTATGAAATCTGCCTATGACGTCACTTATCTAATAAATAAGTGACGTTGCACATGCTCCGTATATATATATACAAAGCTTTATATTTGAATAACTTCTAGAATAATCATATTTGGGCGAAATAAAAAAAAAAGTAACGATTTTTTTTCGATTTCCTACAGTTTGCAATAAACAATAATCAATTTAATTTTCCATGCAAGTACCCTATTGCATTCGTACTTACAAGTTTCCCAAAAGTTATGGATATTTTCCAGTTAACTTTTTGTGTTACTAGTTACTGATAATATAATCTTACCTGTGCTATAACTCCTGATGCAAGCAGAACCCGATAAACTAGACTTTTTAAAATAGAACACAAAGTTCCATAAACAAGCAAAATTGACTGTCATATCATTGCATGCAGTCTACGGCATCACACGTAGTTTTTTAATTCATGCCGGTTGTTGTCAGCGGTTAGGGGGAATGAGAGGGGAGCTACGCAACTTCTGCCGCCAGACCGCGCTTTGTTGTGTTAAAACGGGTCTAGTTAGTTTATTATTGAAAATAGGTCGGTATATAATTGAGACGAAAGAAAGCCAATTAAATTTGCCAGTTTTTGAGCAAAAAATTATGTTAATACTCCAATATATAAAAGAGTTATCGCAGGTTAAAGCAAACATAAATTTTACTCATTCGCGCCGTCCCTACGAAATAATTGATTTTTTGAGCTCTACTTTGATATTTTTCTAACAATATATACACCATATTAAAGAGAATATATTTGTCTAGAATCTAGAGCAAAAATAATTTTTATTATCTCGAGCGGTTTTGAAGTTATACGAGGTTAAAGTTGGAAATTTTAGTTTCCATATATTTTTAATTTTTTGCTCCTAACTTAGCTCTCGACCAATGAAAAAAGTCGTCCATTTCGATTTTCTATCAAGAAAAATATGCTGAATCATATGGTACTAGTCTCAATAAATTATACCTCAATACCGGGTTTTTGAACGCAAACGCTCCTCCGCCGACGGCCTAATAGGTCAGTAATAAATAAACAATTATTGTAAACTTAGTCTTTAAAAGAAAAGGGAACATATATTATTGATTTATTTCATAATTAGGTATATGTTTATATTATAATATATTGTAATATATAATTTTCAAATATTTTGCATTTTCATTTCATTTCACCACATCAGAATTTTTATCTGTTGTTTTATTATACATATTATGGGTTAGGAAATTAAGTGAAGGTTGTAATTAAATATAAGTTTCAAGTTCAATTGAAAATTGAGCTCTTATGCAATATAATATTGAAACATTGTTATTTTTGAATAATGGGTTCATTAACGTTTTTGTTTACTAAAATATTTCTTTACAGTAGATCCATCCATAGTATGCATATTTTTTTTTTTTGTATTCGTCAGTGATGTATTTATTTATAATTATGTAGTAAAATTACGTAAGGGTACTTTGCGATTATTTCGTATCAATTCCTACTCAATTTTTTTTTTGTTCATATGAGAATGTTCTTTATTTTGTGGCCAAGAATAAAGTCCATTCTTTCAAAAAGGGGGAGATGTGATGCGATATGATCAGATCACCCAGTATATTATATGTTTGATTAACAGTTAGTTAGTTCAACATTAATTGTATAAACTTACGTGATATTATTTGGTTATGCACATTGTTTATAATAACATAGTTGGTCATCGAGACACAATTATAATCTAGGGCAAGCAGACCAATAAAGATCATCATAAAAGTAACATCTTGTTTAACTTTCCCCCTCGCTTAGGACCTGGCATTCTTAGATGACAATCCTGTCATTACAGTGGCCACGTGGTTTTTAACTAATAAGAGCCCCATCTAAACCATATAAAATAGTTTACCAGTCTTACAGATAATTCTAAGAGTGGTCACGTGGTTTTTAACTAATAAGAGCCCCATCTAAACCATAAAAAATAGTTTATCAGTCTTACAGATAATTCTAAGAGTGGTCACGTGGTTTTTAACTAATAAGTGACTCATCTTAACCATAAAAAATAGTTTATCAGTCTTACAGATAATTCTAAGAGTGGTCACGTGGTTTTTAACTAATAAGTGACTCATCTTAACCATAAAAAATAGTTTATCAGTCTTACAGATAATTCTAAGAGTGGTCACCTGGTTTTTAACTAATAAGTGACTCATCTTAACCATAAAAAATAGTTTATCAGTCTTACAGATAATTCTAAGAGTGGTCACGTGGTTTTTAACTAATAAGTGACTCATCTTAACCATAAAAAATAGTTTATCAGTCTTAGAGATAATTCTAAGAGTGGTCACGTGGTTTTTAACTAATAAGTGACTCATCTTAACCATAAAAAATAGTTTATCAGTCTTACAGATAATTCTAAGAGTGGTCACGTGCTTTTTAAATAATAAGTGACTCATCTAAACCATATAAAATAGTTTACCAGTCTTACAGATAATTCTAAGTGTGGTCACGTGGTTTTTAACTAATAAGAGCCCCATCTAAACCATATAAAATAGTTTTATCAGTCTTACAGATAATTCTAAGAGTGGTCACGTGGTTTTTAACTAATAAGTGACTCATCTCAACCATATAAAATATATTTTTTTTTTTTTGACTTTGACTAAGCAGTCATTCAGCCAGTTACTAAAGAGATATATATTATTAAAAATAAATACTAAACTAATCTAAGCACACATAAGGACAGGGACACTCACTTCACGCCCAGGGACCTGTCAAGGCGACTTGTATTGATAAACAAATAGGCCACGGAAAGGACACATAAGGGAAGCTAAACTAACTATTAAAAATATATCTATCGATTTATAATTTTAAATTTTACAGCTGTAGATTAGACTCGTGTACAAAGGTCGTAATGATATTATTAATACGCGTATCAGATTGAGCTAACAAGTTGAGAATGATAAAAGGGCTTTGTATGTTCTTAACTTGGAAAAGGTTTTGAAAAAAGTTTTCTCTTTGTTGTGTGTATTTTAAGCATTGAAAAACAAATGATTTAAGTCGGAAAGAACATAACAGACGTCACATAGGTCCGAATTGCTTATTTTAATTTTAAAAAGGTGTGCAGGAAAGCACGCATGCCCAAAACGAAGTCTATTGATGGTTGTAATATATTTTCTAGCTACATTCATCTCATCATATCAAGGTTTTGGTAGTAGAGTTGGTTGGATTAGAGCATAATTGGTTTGACTGTTACTAACAAATGTTTCCCAATTACGTTTTATTTTGTTGATTATACTATTTTTGATCATTCTGCTACCCTCCGATACGCAGGGCTGGATATGGACGATGTCCCCATTGTGAACTGCTTCTTTGGCGAGGTGATCGGCTAATTCGTTACCATAAAGGCCCATGTGAGCTTTCGCCCAGATAAAGATAATTCGTTTGCCTTTTTTCTGTAATCGATACCAGAGCTTTTTGATATCATGTAGGACTGTATTGATTTTATAGGACGATGTACGTAAATATAAGAGAGCTGTTAGTACTGATTTGGAATCCGATATGATTATGTTTGTGTTATATTTAGTATTAGATATGAGCTCAATTGCTTTTAGTATAGCAATGGCTTCAGCAGTAAAAATGGATATGTCGCTGTCTATTTTGTATTTTTTTGTTACGCTATATTCCCTATTGTACGCATAAAAGGCGGCTCCAACACCATCCTTATTTTTAGATCCATCGGTATAAATGTGCAAAGCATTTTCATACTGTGAAAGCTCAGCACGCAAAATGTTTATGTTTATAGTAGGTATTTCTGTATATTGAGGAAACTTTACAGTTACATTCTGGGCCAGACTAAAATATTCTATACCCAAAATTGAGTGAGTGTTAACACTAATAAAGAGAGAATTATAATCTCTATAAGCTAGACATAGCGGAGGTGATTTTTTTTCTGCCAAAAGGTATTTGTTAAGTCTGAGACATTTAATATCGATATATTTTCTAATAGTGGTGTTTGTAAAAGAAAGTGTTTTAAAAGGAACTTAGCACTAAGGAGCTCACGTCTTAAAGGCAGTGGTAATTCAGTAGCCTCTGCCAATAGTGGTTCAATTGGAGTTGACTTCATAGCTCCTAGGCATAATCTTAAAGCTTTATATTGTATTCTGTCAACTTTTTGTAGATGTGTTTTTGCTGCTGACCCATACAAGGTGCATCCATAATCGATAATAGATCTAACATATGATCTATAAAACATAAGGGATGTTTTGACGCCGCAGCCCCACCAAGTTTTACAGACACTTCGAAGAAAATTTAAACCTTTCTCACATTCTAGTAATTATTGATTCAATGTGTGGATTCCAAGTGAGTTTCTTATCTATCATAACACCCAAATATTTAACTACTGTTTTGAAAGGGATATCCAGATTGCATATATTTATGATGGGTGTTATAGGAGTATTATGTCTTGTAAAAAGGCAGAAATTAGATTTATTTACTGAGAGATCGAAACCATTATCATCGAGCCAATTAAGTACTTTATAAAGTCCTTCCTCTAATAAATGTATTGACTGCTTATATTTTAGATGTTGTGTATAGAGGCAAAGGTCATCAGCATATTGCACGATACTTAAATTTGTTATTTTATGCAGGTCAGCTGTATATAAATTAAAAAGAAGGGGGCTCAAGACTGACCCCTGTGGTAAACCACAAAAGGCATATTTCGGACCTAACCTATCATTAGAATTATTTCTTAAGTAAACACGTCGATCTCGATATATATTTACGATGGAAAATGCAATATTGTTTGGTATACGAAAATATTGTATTAGTTTTTGTTCTAAAATATCGAGATTCACCGAATCATAGGCACTTGTTATATCAAGGAACAGCGATGCGAAATATTCATTTTTTGAATACGAGTTTTGTATGTTTGTAACAATATACGTCACAGCATCTATTGTGCCATAACCCTTTCTGAAACCAAACTGATTAGACGGAAGTAAGTTTTGATTAAAAAGCCAAAATTCCAATCTAGATTTTATAAGTCTTTCATGTGTTTTTAAAACGCAAGATAACAATGGAATTGGTCTATATGATTTTGCATCATTTGGATCCTTATTAGGTTTTTGGATAGGCACAACTAAAACTTTTTTGAATTCTTTTATTGTGATACCATGAATGAATATTTCATTAAAAAGGTCCAACAACATTTCCTGGGCCTTTAAAGGTAAATTTTGCAGCATGCAATATTTAATATCATCATACCCAGGGGCAATGTTATTAGTTGATTTAATGGCATTGTTTAATTCAGAAATTAATTTGAGAGCTAATGTTGCTCCAATCACTAAAGGAGGTATTCACATTAGGTGGTTTGTACATTGATAAAAAGGTTACTTTTTTGTCACCAACTAAAATTGTGGCACCGCAGATATTAATGCCTGTATTAAAATTCTGGTCTAAAGTTATGATACGGTACGCTAGGTTTTTTTTAATTAATATAGCTACACCCGCTTTACCATCTGCTCTATCCTTCCTTATAATATGATACTCCTTAAAACTTACATTGTGGCCTGGCTTGAGCCAGGTTTCACAAATTAAAGCAACATCAATATTGTATTTATTTAAATAAATTTCAAAACTTTGTTTATTTGATATTAGGGAACGAGCGTTCCACTGCATTATTTTGATTTGAGTTGAATTAGCCATTCGGATTACGAGTTATAGGTGGAAGTTACAATAAGTTCAACCATTTCTTTTTTAAGGCTATCTAATTTAATATTTTTAATATCTTCTATTGTTTTAATTTTTCCAAGTAAACTTATTACATAACCTGATATACTATTTATAAGATTATTTTTTTCCTTTTCTAAAATATCTTGATTACTAAGTGTATTCGGTGCTAAGGGGGTAGAGGGACCAAAAGTAAAGGGAAACATAGGTTCTGGAGAATTTAAAATATTAATTTTTCGTTTTTTGTTTATATTTGTACAGGAAGATGTAGATGGTTGTGAATGTGACAGGATATTTGCTGGTAGTGAACGCCTCTGTGAGGGATTAGGTTGACTTAAACTGCTTTTTGTAAATTTATTGCTTAAAGGGGGAAAATTAGTGTGATAGTCACTTAGATTTTCCAAATTATTAAATCTGTTACTAGTAGTAACAGTTGCAAAAGAGTTTTCACAAAGCTTCTCAGCTTCGGTAAAAGTAATGTTGTTATCCACCATGATTGTTCTGATCTTTTGTTGTTTTTTAAAATAGGGGCATTTTGGAGAGACAGATTTGTGAGAGTTTCGTACTTGGCAGTGTATGCAGAAAACATCTGCTGTATCACATTTATGAACTGTATTTTCGATTACCATTTGACCACAGGATATACACAATGAGTCTTTAGCTCGACATTGTTTTGATATATGACCAAATTTAAGACACTTGAAGCACTGAGCAGCCCTACCGTAAAATCTTTCAACTGGAAATGACACGCTATTTATTTTTACATCATTTGGTAGTAAATTACCTTCAAAGGTTAAAAGAACCATTTGTTTTTTGACTTTTATTGACTGCCCATCTTTATCGGTTACATTTTTTTCCATACGTTTGACACTAATTAAGCGAGAAGATGATTTAATATTAGTTGAAATATATTCTTCACTAAAAAATGTATCGACACCCCTTATAATACCTTTGGATTCGAGTATATGATTGGGAATAAAGGCTCGCAATTTTTCTGCTTTTAAGGCACTATTATTTAATAAGTCATTAGTATCCTTTAATGAGTGAAACTGTACTCTAACCCTGTTTTTACCCATACTTTTGATTTCAATAATATTTTTTAAGAATAATTTTTTATGTAAAATATGTCCTACTTTTAAAGGATGTATTCTACCAAAGTTTTCTGACTCAGTGCTTTCTATCATAACGTAAATAAATTTAATATTGTACTTATCCGAAAATATATTAAACATTTTTTTGGGTTGATCGTTATCTGGTTGTTTTGTTGGTGAAACATTATTTCCGTAATTTTCGGGTATTTCCATTGTATTGTCACTACCAACAGAGTCATTTAAGGCATTATTTAACGTCCCTTCCACGCCCTCCCCATCCGGGGAGGCATTTTTAATATTTATTATTTAGCACTATTATTTGATTAAATCGCAAATTTTTAACACCGACTCTCCGGTAAATTATGATAGAAAAGAACGAATTCCGATAAGCCGTGCCACGCCCCTTTTAGTGCCACGCCTCTTTTATTGATACGCCTCCTTTAGCGCCACGCCCCTTTCAGTGTCACCCCCCTTTAGCGCCATGCCCCCTTTAGCGCCACGCCCCTCCAAACCCCGCCCCTTTCTACCAGTCTTACAATTAATTCTAAGAGTGGTCACGTGGTTTTTAACTAATTAGAGCCTCATCTAAACCATATGAAATAGTTTACCAGTCTTACAATTAATTCTAAGAGTGGTCACGTGGTTTTTAACTAATAAGAGCCTCATCACGCCCCCCCAAACCCCGCCCTTCCAGTGCCACGCCCCTTATAGTGCCACGCCCCCTTTAGCGCCACGCCCCTTTCAGTGTCGCGCCCCCTTTAGCGCCACGCCCCTTCAAACCCCGCCCCCTTCTACCAGTCTTACAATTAATTCTAAGAGTAGTCACGTGGTTTTCAACTAATTAGAGCCTCATCTAAACCATATAAAATAGTTTACCAGTCTTACAATTAATTCTAAGAGTGGTCACGTGGTTTTTAACTAATTAGAGCCTCATCTAAACCATATAATATAGCCCCTTTTAGTGCCACGCCCCTTTTGCGCCACCCCCACCAAACCCCGCCCCTTTCAATGCCACGCTCCTCCAAACCCCGCCCCTTTTAGTGCCACGCCCCTTTTGCGCCACCACCTTACCAAACCCCGCCCCTTTTAGTGTCACGACCCCTTTAGCGCCAAGCCTCTCCAAACCCCGCCTCTTTTAGTGCCACGCCTTTTTTGGTGCCACGCCCCCTTTAGCGCCACGCCCCTCCAAACCCCGCCTCTTTTAGTGCCACGCCTTTTAGTGCCACGCCCCTACGAACCCCGCCCCCTTTAGTGTCACGTCCCCTTTAGCGCCACGCCCCTCCAAACCCCGCCCTTTCAGTGCCACGCCCTATGTAGTGCCACGCCCCCTTTGGCGCCACGCCCCTCCAAACCCCGCCCCTTTTAGTGCCACGCCCCCTCTAGCGCCACGCCCCTCCAAACCTCGCCCCTTTCTACCAGTCTGACAATTAATTATAAGAGTGGTCACATGGTTTTTAACTAATTAGAGCCCCATCTAAACCATATAAAATAGTTTACCAGTCTTACAATTGATTATAAGAGTGGTCACATGGTTTTTAACTAATAATTGCCTCATCTAAACCATATAAAATAGTTTACCAGTCTAACAGTTAATTCTAAGAGTGGTCACGTGGTTTTTAACTAATTAGAGCCTCATCTAAACCATATAAAATAGTTTACCAGTCTTACAATTAATTCTAAGTGTGGTCGCGTGGTTTTTAACTAATAAGAGCCTCATCTAAACCATATAAAATAGTTTACCAGTCTTACAATTAATTCTAAGAGTGGTCAGGTGGTTTTTAACTAATTAGAGCCTCATTTAAATCATATAAAATAGTTTACCAGTCTTACAATTAATTCTAAGAGTGGTCACGTGGTTTTTAACTAATAAGAGCCTCATCTAAACCACGTGGTTTTTAACTAATTAGAGCCCCATCTTAACCATATAAAATAGTTTACCTGTCTTACAAATAATTCTAAGAGTGGTCACGAGGTTTTTAACTAATTAGAGCCTCATCTAAACTATATAAAATAAACTGCTGGACACTTGAACTTACACATACAGATTTTTAGGCAAAATTCAAAGTTTCATATTTTCGACAATAATTAGGTTTTTTTAATGTGGTTTGTGCAGTTTAATAGCCTGTTTCTTCCGGATAAAGCTACTTGTTGTAAATTTTTTATAGGACCCCAGGGTTGTGATATACGGGGCGATAAAGTAGGTGATGTAAAAAATCAAAATGTTTGCGTTTGTGCCATTTCGGAAAAAAAAAATTGTTGTCATTACAATATGGTTTGTTACCAAGGTAATATCAATACCTCTAGACGTTTTTGTCACTTTTTGGATTCAAGTCTTTTGGCCTTGGATATACCATTAAATGTCAAAATATAGCAACAAAATCTTCAAAATACCGTGATAGACCTTAAGCTCACGGCCAAAAAGTGCAACGATAGTATATCGTATGCCCTCTGAGTTTCTGGTAACTATGCATATGCTCGTCAACCTATAACTTGCGCTGAAGAAGTTAATTGTTTATTGTCCAATTGCACCAATCGATATTTATGAATGAAAATCCATCCGAAAACGATCGGCATACGGTGCACGTGAGAACTATGGATAGGCCCTATCATTCAAAAATGGGGAATTTTGAGGGCGAACAAAGAACTTTAGATGTCACTTACACCGTATGACGATCGTTTTCCAATGGATTTTATTTCATAAATATGGACTGGTATGCTCGGCATTCGTTATACTATCATTCCAAGGCTCGTGTTTGTTTTTAGCAATAAAACAATAAATGTCCCCTCCACCGGTAATGCCGAACCTTGTAGGTTGAAGCCGAACTCGAACGCAAAATGCCAATTTTGGCTTGGCTGTAGCCATTCCTCAACGCAGGCCAGAAGCTCTTAAAATCTGAAATAAACAATCCAGGGTTGTATTTGAAAAAGTATAGTTGATGATGGTGGATCAAGGACGAAACGTCAGATTTTAAATTTGGTGGTAGCATCTTGTAGTGGAGAAAAAGTGGCTATGATGAATTGATATTTTTATTGAAAAATCACTTCAAATAAAGTCAGGAAAACATAAAAACAATTTTGCATTTTTTTTCCCGATATCTCCAGAAGTATTCGGATTATGCTTAATATCAAAGCGGCATTTTGTTAAGCATAAAATTACGCAACTTTTCCCCGATTCAACCAGGCCTGTATCTCTCACCGTTTCCGAGATCCCAATGATGTGTCTCGAATTTGAAACACCCTGTACATACACGTATGCTGATCATTTTCGGATGATAAAATATCGATTGGTATGCTCGGCATACGTTATGCTATCATTATAAAGCTCGTTTTTGCTTTGAACAATAAACAATTAACTTCTTCAGTGCAAGTCTTGCAGTCACCCGCTAATTTTTCTTGCAGGTTGACAAGCATATGCATAATTACCAGAACCTTAGAGGGCATACGTTATACTATCGTTGTACTTTCTACGGCCTATCACGGTATTTTGGAGACTTTGTTGCCATATTTTGACGTTTAATGGTATATCCAAGGCCAAAGGGCTTAAATCCAAAAAGTGACAAAAACGTCTAGAGGTATTGATGTTATTTTGGTAACAAACCATATTGTAATGACTACAATTTTTTTTTTCCGAAATGGCACAAACACAAACATTTTGATTTTTTACATCACCTACTTTATCGCCCCGTATATCACAACCCTGGGGTCCTATAAAAAAATCACAAGTAGCTTTATCCGGAAGAAACAGGCTATTAAACTGCATAAACCGCATTAAAAAAACTTTATTTTTGTCGAAAATATGAAACTTTGAATTTTGCCTAAAAATCTGTATGTGTAAGTTCGAGTGTCCAGCAGTTTAGTTTACCAGTCTTACAATTAATTCTAAGAGTGGTCACGTGGTTTTTAACTAATTAGAGCCTCATCTAAACCATATAAAATAGTTTACCAGTCTTACAATTAATTCTAAGAGTGGTCACGTGGTTTTTAACTAATTAGAGCTTCACCTAAACCATATAAAATAGTTTACCAGTCTCACAATGAATTCTAAGAGTGGTCACGTGGTTTTTAACTAATAAGAGCCTCATCTAAACCATATAAAATAGTTTCAGTCTTACAATTAATTCTAAGAGTGGTCACGTGGTTTTTAACTAATTAGAGCCTCATCTAAACCATATAAAATAGTTTACCAGTCTTACAATCAATTCTAAGAGTGGTCACGTGCCACGCTCCTCCAAACCCCGCCCTTTTTAGTGCCACGCCCCTTTTGCGCCACCACCCCACCAAACCCCGCCTTTTTTAGTGTCACGACCCCTTTAGCGCCACGCCCCCCCCCAAACCCCGCCTCTTTTAGTACCACGCCCCTTCTGGTGCCACGCGCCCTTTAGCGCCACGCCCCTCCAAACCCCGCCCCTTTTAGTGTCACGTCCCCTTTAGCGCCACGCTCCTCCAAACCCCACCCTTTCAGTGCCACGCCCTTTGTAGTGCCACGCCCCTTTCAGTGCCCACGCCCGACCAAACCCCGCCCCTTTTAGTGCCACGCCCCCTCTAGCGCCACGCCCCTCCAAACCTCGCCCCTTTCTACCAGTCTGACAATTAATTCTAAGAGTGGTCACGTGGTTTTTAACTAATTAGAGCCCCATCTAAACCATATAAAATAGTTTTCCAGTCTTACAATTAATTCTAAGAGTGGTCACGTGGTTTTTAACTAATTAGAGCCTCACCTAAACCATATAAAATTGTTTACCAGTCTCACAATGAATTCTAAGAGTGGTCACGTGGTTTTTAACTAATAAGAGCCTCATCTAAACCATATAAAATAGTTTACCAGTCTTACAATTAATTCTAAGAGTGGTCACGTGGTTTTTAACTAATTAGAGCCTCATCTAAACCCTATAAAATAGTTTACCAGTCTTACAATTAATTCTAAGAGTGGTCACGTGGTTTTTAACTAATTAGAGCCCCATCTAAACCATATAAAATAGTTTACCAGTCTTACAATTAATTCTAAGAGTGGTCACGTGGTTTTTAACTAATTAGAGCCTCACCTAAACCATATAAAATTGTTTACCAGTCTCACAATGAATTCTAAGAGTGGTCACGTGGTTTTTAACTAATAAGAGCCTCATCTAAACCATATAAAATAGTTTACCAGTCTTACAATTAATTCTAAGAGTGGTCACGTGGTTTTTAACTAATAAGAGCCTCATCTAAACCATATAAAATAGTTTACCAGTCTTACAATTAATTCTAAGAGTGGTCACTTGGTTTTTAACTAATTAGAGCCTCATCTAAACCATATAAAATAGTTTACCAGTCTTACAATTAATTCTAAGAGTGGTCACGTGGTTTTTAACTAATTAGAGCTTCACCTAAACCATATAAAATAGTTTACCAGTCTCACAATGAATTCTAAGAGTGGTCACGTGGTTTTTAACTAATAAGAGCCTCATCTAAACCATATAAAATAGTTTCAGTCTTACAATTAGTTCTAAGAGTGGTCACGTGGTTTTTAACTAATTAGAGCCTCATCTAAACCATATAAAATAGTTTACCAGTCTTACAATCAATTCTAAGAGTGGTCACGTGCCACGCTCCTCCAAACCCCGCCCTTTTTAGTGCCACGCCCCTTTTGCGCCACCACCCCACCAAACCCCGCCTTTTTTAGTGTCACGACCCCTTTAGCGCCACGCCCCCCCCCCAAACCCCGCCTCTTTTAGTACCACGCCCCTTCTGGTGCCACGCGCCCTTTAGCGCCACGCCCCTCCAAACCCCGCCCCTTTTAGTGTCACGTCCCCTTTAGCGCCACGCTCCTCCAAACCCCACCCTTTCAGTGCCACGCCCTTTGTAGTGCCACGCCCCTTTCAGTGCCCACGCCCGACCAAACCCCGCCCCTTTTAGTGCCACGCCCCCTCTAGCGCCACGCCCCTCCAAACCTCGCCCCTTTCTACCAGTCTGACAATTAATTCTAAGAGTGGTCACGTGGTTTTTAACTAATTAGAGCCTCACCTAAACCATATAAAATTGTTTACCAGTCTCACAATGAATTCTAAGAGTGGTCACGTGGTTTTTAACTAATAAGAGCCTCATCTAAACCATATAAAATAGTTTACCAGTCTTACAATTAATTCTAAGAGTGGTCACGTGGTTTTTAACTAATTAGAGCCCCATCTAAACCATATAAAATAGTTTACCAGTCTTACAATTAATTCTAAGAGTGGTCACGTGGTTTTTAACTAATTAGAGCCCCATCTAAACCATATAAAATAGTTTACCAGTCTTACAATTAATTCTAAGAGTGGTCACGTGGTTTTTAACTAATTAGAGCCTCACCTAAACCATATAAAATTGTTTACCAGTCTCACAATGAATTCTAAGAGTGGTCACGTGGTTTTTAACTAATAAGAGCCTCATCTAAACCATATAAAATAGTTTACCAGTCTTACAATTAATTCTAAGAGTGGTCACGTGGTTTTTAACTAATTAGAGCCCCATCTAAACCATATAAAATAGTTTACCAGTCTTACAATTAATTCTAAGAGTGGTCACGTGGTTTTTAACTAATTAGAGCCTCACCTAAACCATATAAAATTGTTTACCAGTCTCACAATGAATTCTAAGAGTGGTCACGTGGTTTTTAACTAATAAGAGCCTCATCTAAACCATATAAAATAGTTTACCAGTCTTACAATTAATTCCAAGAGTGGTCACGTGGTTTTTAACTAATAAGAGCCTCATCTAAACCATATAAAATAGTTTACCAGTCTTACAATTAATTCTAAGAGTGGTCACTTGGTTTTTAACTAATTAGAGCCTCATCTAAACCATATAAAATAGTTTACCAGTCTTACAATTAATTCTAAGAGTGGTCACGTGGTTTTTAACTAATTAGAGCTTCACCTAAACCATATAAAATAGTTTACCAGTCTCACAATGAATTCTAAGAGTGGTCACGTGGTTTTTAACTAATAAGAGCCTCATCTAAACCATATAAAATAGTTTCAGTCTTACAATTAGTTCTAAGAGTGGTCACGTGGTTTTTAACTAATTAGAGCCTCATCTAAACCATATAAAATAGTTTACCAGTCTTACAATCAATTCTAAGAGTGGTCACGTGCCACGCTCCTCCAAACCCCGCCCTTTTTAGTGCCACGCCCCTTTTGCGCCACCACCCCACCAAACCCCGCCTTTTTTAGTGTCACGACCCCTTTAGCGCCACGCCCCCCCCCCAAACCCCGCCTCTTTTAGTACCACGCCCCTTCTGGTGCCACGCGCCCTTTAGCGCCACGCCCCTCCAAACCCCGCCCCTTTTAGTGTCGCGTCCCCTTTAGCGCCACGCTCCTCCAAACCCCACCCTTTCAGTGCCACGCCCTTTGTAGTGCCACGCCCCTTTCAGTGCCCACGCCCGACCAAACCCCGCCCCTTTTAGTGCCACGCCCCCTCTAGCGCCACGCCCCTCCAAACCTCGCCCCTTTCTACCAGTCTGACAATTAATTCTAAGAGTGGTCACGTGGTTTTTAACTAATTAGAGCCCCATCTAAACCATATAAAATAGTTTTCCAGTCTTACAATTAATTCTAAGAGTGGTCACGTGGTTTTTAACTAATTAGAGCCTCACCTAAACCATATAAAATTGTTTACCAGTCTCACAATGAATTCTAAGAGTGGTCACGTGGTTTTTAACTAATAAGAGCCTCATCTAAACCATATAAAATAGTTTACCAGTCTTACAATTAATTCTAAGAGTGGTCACGTGGTTTTTAACTAATTAGAGCCTCATCTAAACCCTATAAAATAGTTTACCAGTCTTACAATTAATTCTAAGAGTGGTCACGTGGTTTTTAACTAATTAGAGCCCCATCTAAACCATATAAAATAGTTTACCAGTCTTACAATTAATTCTAAGAGTGGTCACGTGGTTTTTAACTAATTAGAGCCTCACCTAAACCATATAAAATTGTTTACCAGTCTCACAATGAATTCTAAGAGTGGTCACGTGGTTTTTAACTAATAAGAGCCTCATCTAAACCATATAAAATAGTTTACCAGTCTTACAATTAATTCTAAGAGTGGTCACATGGTTTTTAACTAATAAGAGCCTCATCTAAACCATATAAAATAGTTTACCAGTCTTACAATTAATTCTAAGAGTGGTCACGTGGTTTTTAACTAATTAGAGCCTCATCTAAACCATATAAAATAGTTTACCAGTCTTACAATTAATTCTAAGAGTGGTCACGTGGTTTTTAACTAATTAGAGCTTCACCTAAACCATATAAAATAGTTTACCAGTCTCACAATGAATTCTAAGAGTGGTCACGTGGTTTTTAACTAATAAGAGCCTTATCTAAACCATATAAAATAGTTTCAGTCTTACAATTAGTTCTAAGAGTGGTCACGTGGTTTTTAACTAATTAGAGCCTCATCTAAACCATATAAAATAGTTTACCAGTCTTACAATCAATTCTAAGAGTGGCCACGTGCCACGCTCCTCCAAACCCCGCCCTTTTTAGTGCCACGCCCCTTTTGCGCCACCACCCCACCAAACCCCGCCTTTTTTAGTGTCACGACCCCTTTAGCGCCATGCCCCCCCAGACCCCGCTTCTTTTAGTGCCACGCTCCTTTTGGTGCCACGCCCCCTTAAGCGCCACGCCCCTCCAAACCCCGCCCCTTTTAGCGTCACGTCCCCTTTAGCGCCACGCCCCTCCAAACCCCACCCTTTCAGTGCCACGCCCTTTGTAGTGCCACGCCTTTTTCAGTGCCCACGCCCCACCAAACCCCGCCCCTTTTAGTGCCACGCCCCCTCTAGCGCCACGCCCCTCCAAACCTCGCCCCTTTCTACCAGTCTGACAATTAATTCTAAGAGTGGTCACGTGGTTTTTAACTAATTAGAGCCCCATCTAAACCATATAAAATAGTTTTCCAGTCTTACAATTAATTCTAAGAGTGGTCACGTGGTTTTTAACTAATTAGAGCCTCACCTAAACCATATAAAATTGTTTACCAGTCTCACAATGAATTCTAAGAGTGGTCACGTGGTTTTTAACTAATAAGAGCCTCATCTAAACCATATAAAATAGTTTACCAGTCTTACAATTAATTCTAAGAGTGGTCACGTGGTTTTTAACTAATTAGAGCCTCATCTAAACCATATAAAATAGTTTACCAGTCTTACAATTAATTCTAAGAGTGGTCACGTGGTTTTTAACTAATTAGAGCCCCATCTAAACCATATAAAATAGTTTACCAGTCTTACAATTTATTCTAAGAGTGGTCACGTGGTTTTTAACTAATTAGAGCCTCACCTAAACCATATAAAATTGTTTACCAGTCTCACAATGAATTCTAAGAGTGGTCACGTGGTTTTTAACTAATAAGAGCCTCATCTAAACCATATAAAATAGTTTACCAGTCTTACAATTAATTCTAAGAGTGGTAACGTGGTTTTTAACTAATAAGAGCCTCATCTAAACCATATAAAATAGTTTACCAGTCTTACAATTAATTCTAAGAGTGGTCACGTGGTTTTTAACTAATTAGAGCCCCATCTAAACCATATAAAATAGTTTACCAGTCTTACAATTAATTCTAAGAGTGGTCACGTGGTTTTTAACTAATTAGAGCCCCATCTAAACCATATAAAATAGTTTACCAGTCTTACAATTAATTATAAGAGTGGTCACGTGGTTTTTAACTAATTAGAGCCTCACCTAAACCATATAAAATTGTTTACCAGTCTCACAATGAATTCTAAGAGTGGTCACGTGGTTTTTAACTAATAAGAGCCTCATCTAAACCATATAAAATAGTTTACCAGTCTTACAATTAATTCTAAGAGTGGTCACGTGGTTTTTAACTAATTAGAGCCTCATCTAAACCATATAAAATAGTTTACCAGTCTTACAATTAATTCTAAGAGTGGTCACGTGGTTTTTAACTAATTAGAGCCCCATCTAAACCATATAAAATAGTTTACCAGTCTTACAATTAATTCTAAGAGTGGTCACGTGGTTTTTAACTAATTAGAGCCTCACCTAAACCATATAAAATTGTTTACCAGTCTCACAATGAATTCTAAGAGTGGTCACGTGGTTTTTAACTAATAAGAGCCTCATCTAAACCATATAAAATAGTTTACCAGTCTTACAATTAATTCTAAGAGTGGTAACGTGGTTTTTAACTAATTAGAGCCTCATCTAAACCATATAAAATAGTTTACCAGTCTTACAATTAATTCTAAGAGTGGTCACGTGGTTTTTAACTAATTAGAGCCTCATCACGCCCCTCCAAACCCCGCCCCTTCCAGTGCCACCCCCCTTTTAGCGCCACGCCCTTTTTAGTGCCACGCCCTTTTTAGTGCCACGCCCCCTTCAGCGCCATGCCCACGCCCCTTTAGCGCCACGCCCCTCCAAACCCCGCCCTTTCAGTGCCACGCCCCTTTACTGCCCTTTTAGTGCCACGCCCCTTTTAGCGCTAAACCCCGCCCCTTTTGGTGCCACGCCTCTTTTGCGCCTTGCCAAACCCCGCCCTTTTTAGTGTCACGCCCCTTTTGTGCCACCACCTCACCAAACCACGCCCCTTTTAGTTCCACGACCCCTTTAGCGTCACGCCCCTCCAAACCCCGCCTCTTTTAGTGCTTCGCTTTTTTTAGTGTCACGTCCCCTTTAGCACCACGCCCCTATAAACCCCGCCCTTTCAGTGCCACGCCCCTTTTAGTGTCACGCCCTTTTTAGTGCCACGCCCCCTTTAGCGCCATGCCCACGCCCCTTTAGCGCCACGCCCCTCCAAACCCCGCTCTTTCAGTGCCACGCCCCTTTAGTGACACGTCCCTTTTAGTGCCACGCCCCTTTTAGCACTACGCCCCTTTTAGCACTACGCCCCTTTCAGTGTCACGTCCCCTTTAGCGCCACGCCCCTCCAAACCCCGCCCCTTTCTACCAGTCTTACAATTAATTCTAAGAGTGGTCACGTGGTTTTTACCTAATTAGAGCCTCATCTAAACCATATGAAATAAACTGCTGGACAATTGCTTTCGAACAAGGTAAATATTGCCTAGCTTTCAAGCTCGATATTTTTGGAACCAGACTAGATATCGACCTGCGGTTTTCACGGGCTGACAGATTGACTTTTTGTGAAAAAAATTTTATTTTGAAATTTTTTTAAATGTCTACTTTTTTTTATACAGGGTGTCAAAAGAGTCCATGATTTTCATCCCAATTTTGAATGTATGTAACTTTCTCAGATAATTGTTTAAATTTTATTTTTATGCGGCGTTTTAATCAATGATCTTCTGCAAAAAAAGTAATTTCTCAAATTTTTTATACCTGCCTTAGTTTTAAAAATATCGACTTTTTTTCATAACCTCCACTTTTTTCAACTTTTAAGCACCTAAACCATCCTGTACAATAAATCTTGCAACTTATGCTGCTGTTTGATATACCCCACGATATCCTGGTTTATTTTCAATGAATAAAAAAATACTTTAATAATGTGGTGTCCAGTAGCGTACTAATAATCGCCCATTTTCGGAATAATTTATTAATGGCTCACCGATTTTAACATTCAAAGGTGCATAATTTTAAAATAAACATCAGCCCCCGGATCACGAACCCACAATTCGATAGTATCGTCCATGTAATTCATATGGAAGATACGATCGAGTCGAGGGTTCGTGATCCGGGCCCTGAAGTTTCATTTGTTTAGTTCACTCTAATCATTGACATATTATTAAGAAACCAATTTCTCAAAATTTTGATATTTGCCTTTGTTTTTAAAATATCGTTTATTTAACATACCCATAATAATTTTTTCGATTTTTCGGCTAATCGAAAATAAATAAGCTAATCGAAAGATATAACAATTGCTAATAAAATTGATTTAATGAAAAATAATAATTCCTGTTTGCACGCCACTGTACAGCATATTATTGAGGTATTTGATATTTTCAATCACAGTAAATACACTGGCTGAAAGGTATGACAATTGCTGAAAAAATTCACCGGTAAGAACGATTCGGGATGGTTTAGAACGTAAAAGTTGAGAAAATCAATATGGTTATGTTAAATGAACGATATTTTAAAAACAAAGGCAAATATCAAAATTTTGAGAAATTGGTTTCTTAATAATATGTCAATGATTAAAGTGGACTAAACAAATGAAACTCTAAATGATTTTTTTTTTTAAATTATGCACCTTTGAATGTAAAATTCGGTGAGCCAATTGAGCCATTAATAAATAATTCCGAAAATGGGCGATTATTAGTATGCTACTGGACACCACATTATTTTAGTATTTTTTTTCATTGAAAATAAACCAGGATAAGATGCAAGATTTATTGTACAGGATGGTTCAGGTGCTTAACCCGGGATTGGTCGCGCTGTTAGAAAAAATCTAACATTTTCAGTTTTATGCACATAAAACTTTAAATAGTGGCGTTAGTTCATTCCCCCTCCTGAAATGCCTGGAAGAGGTCCTATGTAAGCTGTAAGCTCATGGCAAATCGGCACTTAGCTGGCTCAAAAGGGTCAGCTATATCGGGAAGATGACTTAGATGATAGTTAAAATCTAACACGCGACCTCAGCGTACACTTAGCTGTTAGAAAAAAAACTACGCGACCATCTACGATTGAAATACCAAGACTTAATTGCATTTATCAAATTTAAGTTTAAGTTTTGATTCCGAAATTTTTTTTTAGGCCCAGTTGTACAATCTTGGCTCAAAACAGAATTCACCTAAACTCGGCTGGTAGGTACTTGAACTTCCCCATTTGAAATGCATTGCTGTCAAAATTGATAGAATTTGATTAATAGCTGACAGCAATGTATTTTAAATGGGAAAGCTCAAGTATCAGTCGAGGACAGTTGAACTTCGTTTTGAACCGAGATTGTACAACTGGGGCTTAGTGTTAGATAAAATCTAACACGCGACCGATCGCGTTATAGGAAGGGTTGCGACCGATCCCGGGTTAAAAGTTGAAAAAAGTGGGGGTTATGAAAAAAAATCGATATTTTTAAAACTAAGGCAGGTATAAAAAATTTGAGAAATTACTTTTTTTGCAGAAGATCATTGATTAAAACGCCGCATAAAAATAAAATTTAAACAATTATCTGAGAAAGTTACATACATTCAAAATTGGGATGAAAATCATGGACTCTTTTGACACCCTGTATAAAAAAAAGTAGACATTTAAAAAAATTTCTAAATAGCAATTTTTTTCACAAAAAGTCAATCTGTCAGCCCTTGAAAACCGCAGGTCGATATCTATTCTGGTTCCAAAAATATCGAGCTTGAAAGTTAGACGATATTTACCTTGTTCGAAAGCAATTGTCCAGCAGTTTATATAAATTATTATTAATAATAGCCTATCTTTTGGCAATTGATCAGAAATATTGCCTATATAAAATAATAAAATCCGTTCCTAGACAAGAAGGTTATACAATTCAAGTATAAAGGACCCCGCACAAATCTTATGTAAATCCGGTCCCAGTGAAAACGGCTGAATTTTTTATATGTTGTAGTTTATGACCTGCTGATCAATTGCTCTCAAGGCCGCAAAAAAATTTAGCGAGCCGTTTTCGAGATATGAGCTATCAAAGTTGGGATTTCCGGTGAACTCGATTGGGTAGGTACTAATGTTTTAGCTATACCTACCTGGCAAAGCTCAAGTACTGTACCAGTCAAGTTTAGCTTACTTATGGTTTGAAGTTGGCTTGTCTTCAATTTTACATAATTTATTTACGGTAATAACTCAGGACTAGTCAGGACCTAACATTTTTTCATTTTGTCAGCCCAGGTATTCTCATAATAAAACATCCCTATAACGTCGGTAAGGAGTGGGAATGTGTGTCCTTACAAGGCCACAGCTGTCCACAGAAAATGTGCGTGAATTAGTAGAATTGCTCAATTTGGAAAAATTAATTTCGATCTTACTTTCAAGTATTTCATATCCTCTACAGACTTTTTTTGAAATAGTTGAAGCGCATTTTTGGAATTATATCAATTTTTTTCAAATGGAAAGGGTGTGTTCGTAAGAAAATGCTCTTTCGCAATATGCTAATGAGCTACGCCCTTTCCATTTGAAAAATATGATATACTTATTCCAAAAATGCCCTACTATTTTTAAATGAGCCTTTAATTTGTTTATTTCTAAAAATAAAAAAGCTATGGGAGTGAGCGGGTCTTCAACTCCCAGTTCTAAGATTTTTTTCCCAGCATATTCTAGAAATCATGTATTGTTCTGAATCTATTATTAGATTGATTGCAAGAAAATGTGGAATCCTTTTATAACGTACCTAACCTCTTTGCAGCAGTTCAGGTATTTCGACAAGTGTTGACCTCCTGGCTCCTACCTATCTTTCGTAACAATTATGTTTCAAACTTATCAATTTAATTTATTTTCAAAAGATACACACTAAGTGTATGTCCTAATACCGTGAACAAGCCCCACACTGATACACAATTATACACTCGAAAAGCGCCATCTACGTTAAACTGACCAAAATGGGTGAACTAAATTTTCGGGTGTAAGGTACGCTATGAGGACCCACATGATATATATACAGTTAGGACCGAAATGAGACGTTAAAGCCACTTATGAGGTCCGAACGCTCCCAGGACCAACCCACAGACGTACTTGTAGCACACGTGCCCACCACGCTAGCAGACCAGCGCCAGCGGCCACATTTTCTGGCATATCTCTGTTTCGAGTTCAGATACGCGGCTTATTTCCGGAACTTTGAGATACAGTTTAACGCCAGTACTGTTCCAGTCACTCCCGAACACTTCTTCAATGCCACCAAAGCTTAAAATAAAGTTCGGAACGAAGAAACGCGAAAGAAACAGGACTTCTACGGATTTGAGCGCTATTTGCCGCGAGTTACACCCTTTTAATCGGAAAATATTACTTACCGTGATGTTTTTCTGGTGTGTTGGTACAGTGGTCATGCATTCTAACCGAACAAATGCATATGAACATGGCCCCGACGTCTCACAGCGAACATGAAACTATTGCTACTTCTCAACTTTTAGTGTAAAAGTTGTATATATTTAAAAGGCCTCTAAAAAAAATGCCAATGAGGGGATTTTTGGGGACTTTTTATGCGTTGTAGAGCACTATCACAGGAACCCAAAACAGGTCTCAGAAAAACTCTGGGATTTTTTTTGAGGTTTAGGCGAAATTTTGCCTAACATTCCTGGACTAAAAGCTTAATTGGAGGAATCAATCAAAAAGTTGCCAAAAATTCAACACTTTTTCTATACTATGCCCTCAACAAATAACAAATGATGTATGTGTGTGATGCAACAAAAATATTCAAAATAATAGTGGTAGGAATAACATTACAAAAATTAAAAATCAAATTTTGAAAATTACGTTAGTACCTACTTACTAGACTCAAATATTGTGAAGTATTTACCATAAGTAGGCACTTATTTTTATTTATTTATTTCTAGAAAAATAACTAGGGGGAGGGGCCACTAACAAAAGTGGCACCAGGGCCCATCAACGCGTTGCTACGGCGCTGCTATATACCGAGTTTTAGCCTTCAAGGTCATACACATTCAGAGATACGGCAACTCCGCATTCTCAGTTTGGGCTCTCGGGAACAGGGTAGAAGGCGTAGTCCGATTGAGTTCATTTTTGGTATACATATCGAGGGCTGAAACGCAGGACCTCGTAACTAACATTTTCGACGAAATCGGGTTTTTGATGTAGTTGTCTTCTTTTATGTGAGCGCCATCTATTTTCGAAAGGACAAAATTCTACAAAAATTATTTATTTGTGAAAATAAACAAAAACAGTAACTCGTAACTTATTGCGCTGGGTTTCCCGAAGCATAACCTCGTAAATACAACACTGTTCAGGTTGGCGCCATTTAGGTATTGTCAAGGTAAGTGCTTTTGAGAATTCTTAGTATCAAAATATTATGAAAACTAATGTGTAGGGTTGAATTTTGCTATTAATTGTTTAATTAGACAATAATCTTTATTCTGGCATAATAATTTTCCGGATATGGAAATCATTTTAGGTGAAATTTCACATTTAATTACAGGTGTTAGATACGAGGTCCTGCTCCATAATATTTTCGTCAAGGAAGACCGTAACTACAACAATGTTAAGTTTGGGCCATTTAAGACTAGTCAAGGTGAGTGGTTTTGTGAATAGTATGTGAATAATGTGAAATAACTAATGTGTAGGGTTAAATTTTGCTGATAATTATCAAGGTAAACAATAATCTTAATAGTCCCATAGTGAATTTCCTGGATTGTTGATGATTTTACGTGAAATTTTCCATTTTTAATTGCAGATGTTAGTTACGAGGTCATGTTCCACATTGCTCTAGAGAAGATACGAGGTACTGCTGCCTAAAAATATCTAGTCGCACGAAAAAAATTTTGGAATTGGCCAAACTAGCACATTCTAGCGAAAATAATACTGAAGAAAATGATTATTCTCTTCAAGAAATCAGTGAAATTGAACTATCAGGAAATATTCTTTTAAATAAAGCCTTATCTCCAGAAGATATTTCTAATATCATCAGAGAAGTCGAGAATGTCTTTGATAACGATAATGCCAGCGATAATCCTGATAATAGTGTTAATAGTGCTGAAAATCACAATCACAATGAACAATACCATCCCGGAATCGGAAATAATGAAACCATACACGAGGTTAACGAAATTGGAACACGACAACTAGATGAAGCCTTAAGTTCAGAAGATATAATTACTATTATCAATGAAGCCGAGATTGTCTTTGATATTAACGAAAATCCAAGCGATTGTCATAATAACAGTGCTGTTTTGTCAGACATAACAAACGTGGTTAGTTGGCAAAAAGAAAATCAAACTCACGATAAACAATCTCATCTTGTAAGTAATGATATCAAACAAAAGGTAAATGAAATTGAGACACGACAACATGGGGATGACATTAATATTGCGAATATTATCACAAAATCTGGAGAAGAAAATATAGAAGAACCCGTTGTTCTAGATTTAGCATGCAAAGCTCATAGACCAGAACAAACTGACGTTTATGACAATGATGACTACAGCCCAGAAAGTGAAACAGACAGCGAAGAAAGTATGGAAATCGATGTAGATGAAATACAGCTACAGGTCAATGTTATTGAAGATGAAACTGAGAATGAAAATGGAACAGTGAAGAGAAATGAAAAAAGAACAAATAAGAGGTTTATCAATAAGCAATTAAGAATGGCGGGAAAGCGGTATTTAGGGTTTAGAAAGCCACGGAATCAAAGCAATACGTTCCATGATACAACAAGAACAGAGAGAAAATTGGGTGCCAGGTGCAGCTGTAAACAAAAAGCCAAAGATCCGACAAGAAAATGTTTCAAGGTGACGGAAGGAATGCGCCAAGCTATTTTTCAAAACTTTTGGTCTAACATGACGTGGGATCAACGAAAAGTGAACGTCAGTAATACTGCTAAAGTGACTGAAAAGGCTAGACCAAAAGAAGCAGAAAGCTCTCGACGAAATATAACCATCAAATATTTTTTGATTTGTGGAAATGAAGAAGTACCTACCCGTGTGTAAAATCATGTACTCACACACTCTTTCTTTGGGAGAATGGACTATCAGATCATGGACAACCCAAAGCAATAATAGGATGAATAAGAGTACTCAGATAGAATTAAGTCAACATAATCCAAGAAATTATTTGTTTAAAGAAGATCGAGATTTCCTCATAGAATTTCTCACTAGTTTAAACAAACTTCCCTCGCATTATTGCAGGAAGGATACTGATAAGCTTTATTTAGAACAAAATTTTCAATCTTTTGCTCAACTTCACAGGGTCTACGAAATTAAGTGCCAGGAGAATGAAAAAAAACCTTTATCTGCTAAGACATTAACAAAAATGGCCGAAGAAATGAATTTAGCGCTATTTCGTCCAAGGAAAGACCAATGCGATATCTGTTTCAAATACAAAAATGGCAATTTATCTGAAATGGACTACAGTGAACATATTAACATGAAAAATAGCGCCCGAAAGGAGAAAGAAGAAGATAAAAAAAAAGGCCTTAGAAGGACAGTGCAATGTTATTGTAATGGATGTTCAGTCTGTCAAGTTAGCACCACAGCTAAAAGCTAGCGCTCTTTATTACAGAACAAAATTGTGCTGCCATAATTACACAATCTATAACCTTAAAGATAGACGAGCTACTTGTTACTGGTACGACGAGACTAACGCGGACGGTCAAGCATCTACCTACGCATCATTTCTTGTAGACCTGGAAGAGAATTTTCTGAACCCAAGTAATCCAATGATTCCTATCGTCATTTACTCCGATGGGTGTACTGCTCAGAATCGCAATTGTGTAATATCTAACGCTTTACTTCACGTGTCAGAAAAATACAAAGTGTGTATAACCCAAAAGTATCTAGAAAAGGGTCACACTCAAATGGAGTGTGACTCTGTTCACAGTGCTATAGAGACCTCACTCAAAAATAAAGAGATTTACTTGCCCTGTGATTACCTACGGGTTACTAAAGAATCTCGTCAGAAGAATCCTTACATAGCCAAAAGCATGGACTATTCGTTTTTCAAAAATTACGCTCATAAGGATTACTTGAAGTATAGTTCAATTCGGCCTAGCAGAACGGCTGGAGACAGCAATGTTGTTGATATACGTGTACTTCAGTATTACGAAGATAAAATTAGATTCAAGCTGAACTTTGAATCTGAATTTAAAGATTTACCAATCAGACCAAAGATCATACAGTTAGGCAACGTCATATTTCCCCAACTTTTCAGGCAAAGGCTACCTATTTCAAGCATCAAATACTCGCACCTGCAAGCGATTAAGCAAGTGATACCAAAAGACTGCTGGGGGTTTTATGACTCCCTTCCTCACAAATAGAATAATGGATTTTCTTTCATTTGTTAAAAAAACAAATACTTATTTATAATATCCTAAAAGTTTTTGAATGAATTTTTAAGTTTGTTTATTTATTTTAGCATTTTATTCAGCTATAATGGATTTTCTTTTATTTGTGCAGAAAAACCAAATATTTTGTAATAGCTAGGATTAAGTTTTTTGAAGAATCTTTAGGTTTATTCAATTTGTTTTGCCATTTTGTTGAACTGGTAGTTAATAAAAATAATTATTTTTATTCCTATTTCAAATTCCTTATTTCCTCAATATTATTGCATAACCACGTAACTGACATACTTTTTACAACATTAACTCGTAAGTGACGGTTATTTCTGAAAATCCCTACTGAAGTTTTTTTTTTCTCACTGCATTTATTTATTCGAAGTTTTTTCGAATAAAAAAATATCCCAACTTCGATAATTAATTCCCATTTATATTTTGAACAGTTTTTTGGTGCTCCTGCACATTTTATGATTTGTGAGATACGAGGTCCTGCATTTCAGCCCTCGATATTTAGGCCGTAAAAGGTAACAGTTCAGTAAAGGTCCTTCAAAAAAAATATCATGCTTTTTCATTATAGATAGTTTAGTTTGATCCCAAAATATTGTTTTATGATCGAAAATGTTGGCGCAAATAACTATAAATTGGATTTTATGAATATTGAATGAATCCTCTTCTCGACCTTTGACACAGATCAATATATAATATCTATTCTTATCAGCTTAATATCACAATCGCTCTGTTTAGCAGATAAAAATTTATTAAACGTAAAAAGCATCATGTGGTAGATATTCGAATAAAGAGAAGAGCTAAGTGTTCAAACCATTTTTTGAAAAAAACATTATTGAGTAATGATAAAGCGTATAATATCTACTGAACTTTTGAAATTGGTAAACTTTAACCGACAATAACTGTGCTATATCGAAACTGATCAAAAATATGCAAACTAACCCGAACTTACCCGTCTTTGTGCTGCGTGCTAGTCCCCGTAAACCTATCTAATCGAGAATTACAAAATAATGCAAAACAACCCAAATTAACCCATTCTTGAAATGCATGCTAGTATCCTTGAACATTTTTATTTTATCTAGCTTGTCGCGCTTGGTTATCGTTGTTAATCAGTACACTGTATCCAGTTTTAGATAAGTTATAACCTAAATTTCCCAGTTATAACACCAGCTAGCTCAAAAATATACTGATAAAGAAAGTAGTACTTACTAAACATGGGTCTCTTGGACCTAGGCATTGTTCTCAGCAGAAGGAATCAATAAAAGTCAGGTTCAAAACAAAGGACAATATTTAATTACTAAACCTATGTAGCTTTGGGCAATAGATAACAGGTAACAGTTGAAATGTAAATAAATGTATAACAATAATAATCGACATCAAAATATTACACTAAATAATAAAGTCGTGTTCACATAAGGTCAACGTATTGATTACATAAGGGCAATTAATCAATTACGCTAGACATTTAAACTTTAATTATAAATATGCAAAATCATCCCCTAAAATACCATGTATACCAGGCGCAAGACGATTATATTTATAGCATGACAATGCCAAGAAAATATGTAACAAGATATATAATAAAACACTCTACCTTAGTAACATTCAACTCTTGAGCATCATTCTAATTATTATGTAAGAAATAAAATAGAGCAGTTATACATTACTCAATCCTGCTGGTAACATGAAATCAGCAACCAGCCTGGAAAGGATGAGAAACGTCCAGAAGCTACATCAGCTGCTACTGCTACCCATTAGCTACGTGCATTGTGCACCAAACACTAGACTTGATTTAGACATCAACATCAGACACCGGAACAAGACACCAACCAAAAGCAACGCCCTAGAAAAGGTATTCAGCCTTAGTTCCAGAACTATATTAAATTATAACTAGCTTTGACAGCACAAAGACTAGCACTAGACGGCCTCGACAAGCCGGGTCTACGAAGTCTGCACATTTAGAATGAACTTAACGTCACACAAATGGCGCTTTCATAATAGCCCATCATCTAGATTTTACTAAGCAAAAACCCTATATTTTATTCCGGTTCCATCATACTATACGGAAACACTAAAACTTACAAGTTCGATATACTTCTCCATAAAACCGTTTAGTTCCTCTTTAAGATGTTCAATTAAATGCGGAAAACATTAAATATTCTTATGAATAAATAAATTTCCTGAAATTCATACAGGAAAATATTTGTCATTTAATTTACTAAGATTATTGATTTTATGTTTTTTTTTTTTTAAGTTGAAAAAGTTTCTAAAATCAGATCATCTTTTTCTTTACGAGACCCAGAAAAAAATTACCTACTTTACTATTGATTCATTTTTTATTTATGTCATTATCGAAAAACAGAGCGATAGTGATATTAAACTGATAAGAATTGATATTATTCATTGATCTGTGTCAAAGGTTGAGAAGAGGATCGTCTGTTATAATTTTTATTCTATTTAGGCGGAGAGAATCATTTGGTACAGATTGATGAATCGGTAATTTCTGAAAGAAAATATAACACTGAAAAAACGGAATATATTCAATATGTCAAAAATCGATCCGCTGCTATTCTTTTACCGATTATAACAAAACATGCAAGGGTCGATAGTGAAATATGAACAGGCAATTGACGCGCTTATTCTGGATTAGTAGACTATGGTTACGTCCACCGAACTGTACAGTAAACCATACCAAATATTTCAAAGATCCCATTACAGAGGTCTGTACCAACCAGGTGGAAGGGTATTGGTCTGGCTTGAAAAAATATCTCAGAGCTATGGGTGTTATGCATTCAAAATATTTGCCACAATATATTGACCAATATAGATATGTGGAATCAGATATATGGCAAAAATGCCATCCAACGAATGTATAACTTAACATTGCAAATTGGACAAAAATATTAAATAGTTTTTTATAGGATTATTAAGTTGATTAATTACATATTTTATTCCCTAAGTTTTTTTAGTTTTAGTGGTTCTTAATTCAACTTTTCCTTTTTTATATTATAATGTATAGATACAAATGGTTAATGCAACTTATTAGTAAGAAATATAAATAAAACCTCTAAGAAACTATGACTATGGTTTTTTTTATGTTTATTATTATTTAAGCTCAGGAGATATCACACAATGTGGCAACGTTGATTGCAACTTGCATTTTTATTTCGTTTAATGTCGTATTCGATTTATGAAATGGTCAATTTCCGTCAGTTTGAACTGAATTTTCTTGCAGAAAAATGAAAAAACCCGCATTTTTTTTTTCATAAAACTATTATTTGAGTTGTCTATTTTAATGTAAAAGCATCAAAAATGTCAAATTCGTGTTTCCGGATAGTGTGATGGACCCTTTATTCCCTCCCTAGTATATAAAAATAGATAAAAACATACCTTCCAACAATCACATTCCTACAACGCCTAAGGACATCATTTCCTCATCCGGCAACACCGTAATTGTCGAAAGGGCATATCTCCCTAATATCACCATCAAGGCACACGTAAGACGGCGGAAAGGCAGGACAAAAATGGACATATAAGCCCTTGGGACCAACTCTCTATAAGTGACGAGAAACTAGGAAATAGTATGGAAATGTGTAGCCAAGAACCATGTGGTTCTTGGGCAGCAAAAGTAAGATAACTTACCAGTCACGTGGTCAAAAATCCCTTACAAAAAGGTTTGTGGAAATCCAAAATTACACGTGCCTCCAGCACAACTTGCGGTTTATCCAGTAAACCAAAGAAACGGATTCCACGCGAAAACTGTAGCCAAAATCCCTTAAGTACAAAGGCGAATCCTAGGACTCAAGCAGGCTTAGCAGCTAAAACGACCATTCATGCTGAAAGTTGGGGTAGAAAAGACCGAAGAAAGAACTTGAAAGGTTCAATTTCCCCCCTAATGACAAAACTGCAATGTCATGGACAGAACCAGGGACGACTCGTCTCTCTGGGTCTGTTGCCAAAACTCAAAATAATTTCCATACAGTCCCAAAACACAATAGAACTCTTTAAAATCTCAACTAGTTGTTAATTTCCTCAGCTAAATTATAATTTACACAGAAAATTTCAATTCATGAACAAAACGAAGAAAACTTACTGTTGCTACAGACAGCAACACAGTAACAATTCTGTGAACTACGCCAATGACTTTGATTTATCGGTGAAACTTTGACCCATTTACTCCAAGCACCTGTGCGACATCCCAAGACCGCTAAATAATAAAAACCGAAGTGTTCGGAGCACACAGCTGTTCAAGATCAAGTTCAAGTGTCAAAATAATAAATCATAACCCAATAATTAACGGATGGTAAACAAAGCACTGGGCCCCAATTTTTAATAAAGGTAAGTATTGAAATTGAATTCTATTTCATCTTAAGTCATCCTTTTACATTTTAGACGCAGTCCCACAAGGAATATTTCCCCAACAAAACAAGAATACAGGAAAACAGAAGCCCCCTGCCAACCTGTCGGAAAATGAATTGTTTATGTCCATGAAATGATTAAAATAAAAGGATATTAATTAAAAACAATCTTAGAGCTTTGGAATACAATATTAAATGAGAATTTATATAAAACTAACAAATTGATACAGTGAATTTTGAACTGTAACAAAGTAATTAATATTCAATATCATGATGTTTCCTATCAAAAGTGTCCAAATTGACCCACCCGCCTGTACATATTTTCAGCACGATAAATAGATATTTACGTGAATTTCACTGGTGAAGGTCACGGTCAAGTTCACGGCCAACGGCCAAGGTCAATTTTTTTTTGGGGAAATTTCTTTCAGCGGCCTTTATATGTATACCAAAAATTAACTCGATTGGACTACGCCTTCTAGCCCATTCCCGAGAGCCCAAACTGAGAATGCGGGGTTGCCGTATCTCTGAATATGTATGATCTTGAAGGCTAAAACTCGGTGTGTGGGTTATTTATGATGCTCTTCGGCGCTATACATAATTTCAGCACGATAAATTGATATTTATGTGAATTTCACTGGTCAAGGTCCCGGTCAAGGTGGCGGCTAAGGTCAATTTTTTTTTTGGAAAAATTTCTTTCAGCCGCCTTTATAGTTATACCAGAAATTAACTCGATCGGAGTATGCGTTCTACCCTGTTCCCGAGAGCCCTAATCATACTAATTTAAAAAACAAAGCCCGCTTCGCGCGCTGTGTTCTCAATCAGTACACTTATAACCAGTAGATACTAACTGTAACCAAAACTAATCAAAAATATGCAAACTAACCCAAGCTAACCCGTCCATGTAATGCGTACTAGTCCTATGCAAACTAACCCAAATTAACACACCTTTAAATTGAACCACTTTAATTTATAGATTTTTCTTGAAAACTAATATAATCCGCATATTTTTATATTGAAATCGGTCCAAAAAGGCTAACTACAACATTAGGAATGCATCTTGTAAGAAACTACGTGTTGCACTAAAGCGTTTTACCACCGTTTTTTTCTGTTTTATGTCCTCATAAAATAAAAAAATATAAAAATTATTTCTAATTATTTTCGTTGGCGCGAAAACGATTAGCTTCAAGATGGTGGAATTTGTGACGTCAACTGTCTGTAAACACAATGGTCTGTTCGCACAAGAGCCTTTGACACTTTGCAAACTGTCGGAAAGAATCGTTTATACTACGAGAGCCCATGACACAAAAGCCTCAGTCATCTGTTAGAAGGCCGTTTTTTGCTGGCCCGGTATGCCAAGTCCTCGGCCAACTGTGAAACGTATTGGTTGGCGGGTTTCGGTGTGCAGAAGCTGAGGGGTGGATGAATTTTCACTACTCCAAAATAAGGCTTTCTGCCTTATGAGTCAGAAGCTTTTTTTTGTTGTGAATGAATAATATGGACCTACTGATGCCTGAACAGAAACGGTTGGCGGACCTTCTCCCTCTCTGCACCATGCCCACCGCGTTTTAAGTAAAAATTCTCAAGGGAAGTTTCTACCTCACAAGTCAGAAGGATGAAAAAAAGTGAAAATTATGCATTTTCTCTTCCTCGTCTGTTCTGCGCTGGGTTGGCAGCCGGTTGGCGCTCTATTATTTATTCAAACATATGTTTTTGCAAGATTGAAGTTATTTTCTCCCTCGCTATAATTTGAGGAATTAGTGGGGGTTTTTACAAATTTTACATGAATACAAAAAATAATACACACGTTTATCAACTGATAGATGCGATTTCATCCGCAGATTACATACATATTTTTTTTTCTGCGAGAAGAAAAAAAAACACATCAGAATAGCTCAAATATACCCACATCAGAATGGCTCAAATTTGGCATAAACATTTTGATCGATTATCTACTATACCCATACTTTGGTTTTTCGATATATGTGTGTACCTAGGTTTAAGTTTTTATGGATTATTTCTAAGAAATAAAGAGATAACTCAAAAAAATCTAAAAACTAAAGTATTCAATTGATATCGTAGATAATCAATCAAAGTATGCAGTGGCGGATCCAGGATTTACTTTAGGGAGGGCGCAGGTTATGAATTATGAACAATAATTTTGGAACTTTTTTATAGGAAACGTAAATTTCTGAGCCAGATACAAAAAAATTAACCCCCCCCCCCCCCCCAATGAGGCTCAAGTTTCAAACGAAAACGCGACACTGAAAAGAGAAACAAATAGATCTATGGGATTTAGCCTGCTAGGGAATGATGTAAAATACTGTTGTACAGCATTTCCTATTCTTGGTCTCCTCTTTGTGCGGTGCTTGATGCTTCATAACTTGTAATTAGCCCCCCCACTCTTGTCTACCAAACGTTGTACCTATGTATGTTACTTTGTGAACCTATCTCATTCTCTCTCAGCTTAGTTTATTGAAAGTTTGACCTCTACCGGATGTGAACTGCACACATATTTTTTATTTATTTATGAAAATAATTGATTTTCGCGCCCTTTGCGCCCCCTTCCTGTATCCGCCCTTGAAAGTATGTATATCCAATTTGAGCCAATTCTGATGTTTTTTTTTTTCCTCCAATTTCCCAAAATATTTAACAGCTATGTAACCTACGGATGAAATCGCATTTATCAGTTAGTAAAATTTAAAAAGTGTGAATTTTTTTTGTATTTATGTAAAAACCCCCACTATGTCTTTGAACTATAGAGCGCCAAGCGCCAACCGACTGCCAACCCAGCGCGGAACGGACGAGAAAGTGGAAATGTATAATTTCCACTTTTTTTCGTCCTTCTGACTTGTGGGGTAGGATCTTTCCTTGCGAACCTTACTTTAAACGTGGTGGGCATGGTGAAGAGAGGGAAAAGGCCCGCCAACCGTTTCTGTTCAGGCCTCAGTACGTCCATATTATAAATTCACAACAAAAAAAAGCTTCTAACTCATAAGCCAGAAAGCCTTATTTTGGGGTATCGAAAATTCATCCACCCCTCAGCTTCTGCATACCGAAACCCGCCAACCAATACGTTTCACAGTTGGCCGACTTCGACTGCATTGAAACTTGAAAGCGGTTATTATGTGGTATTTTCGTATGTAGTGCCATATTAGAAAGTTCTCGTGCGTCAGACGCTACGCTAATACGTTACCGTTAACAATACGGTATTTTACATGGTATTTTATAGTTCTCGGGCACGAAGACACATAAATCCTCTAATCCCTTATTCTGTTTACATTTTGAAAGCTGAGTTGAGTAATCTAACCCCACTTTTTTTGCTTGTTTTCTAACTTTTATTTATTCTGAAGATTCCTGAGCTTGATTAATTTTCCCTTGTTGTTTTTTATGGAGGAATTATTAGAAGTTGCTGTTTTTGCAGACATAAATGGAGCGTAAACTAGTTCTAACATAGCATAGCGTTACGTTAAGGCATCCGGTAAGTTCCGTTAGATAGCAGGCTGCGCTAACGCTAATACCGTAAGAACTGTCATACTTGCCAAATAGCGTTACGGTATTTGAAATTTGGACGGCACGAGAACTCTCTATTGTGACATTTTGTGTTTCAAATAGTTCATCATGGTTGATACAGGATTTACAAAAGCGCAGTCTGATAATCTTCCTTCTATAGACCCGTTTATGGTGGTTCTATATCAGTCGTGGCGTGACTTGGGCTGATCGTAGACCAATCGGTCCACGACTCAAGAGTGAACCACGAAAGTGTGGACCGTGGATTTACGATCAATGTAAACTACCCTTAACCTTAGTTTACGAACAGTTGACATCACTGGAAGTTGCCATGTTAAACGTAACTTTTCCGAAAGAAAATTTTCAATTTAAAACTAATAATTGCCGTATGGCTATAAGATCCATAAATTTAATACAAAACTGCTCATATTTTACACAAAAACGTGCACCATAAAAACCAAATAAGCCATATTTATTTCTTACATGAGAATTTCCTATTGCCTATGCCGCCATTTTTTTGGTGCCAAAATTCCTGGAAAAAAACGGCTTCATTTTTCAAATCCAGGTTACTACTCACGGTCGAGCAACTTCAATTTTGTTTCTGAAATCGGCGCAACGTATTTGATTTAAGGTATTATATTATTCAAGTCATGTACACGTCAAACTTCCTGGGTCCTTATTCTTGGAATCAGGAAGCAGCGTTCCCAGGAGAACGAGAGTTTCGTCTTTTGCTACTTATACTATCAGTTGCATATCATTGAGAAATGAGGAACACTCGTTCTCCTGAGAACGCTGCTCCAATAAGGTCCCTTGAGCGCCGGCTTCATAAAACCAAGTCGGACAATTTCTTTCATATTTTCAACCTGAGCGTGGGAACATTTTCGCGCTGGCTCTTCGTGAAGTTGTCGTTCTGACGTCCCTAAGAAAGGTGATGGTGATACATGTATACAGTCCGTTGTTTTGAATCTGATACTCCAAAGGAATGTAAGGTGGCTCCCTAATACGTTAGAACGCCAATGATCACCAGACGTCAGACCTGTTGTTGCCATATGCTTCAGCTCAGCCCCGCACTCCTCAGTCCTCATAACACGGAAATTGTCAGATTAAAAACGAAGGACAATACGTGTAGTTTTAATTCCAATCGACTGTTTTCTATGTTACATTAACGACATCACATCAAATTTGTTGGACAAAAACCACTTGACTTTGGGGAAGGTCCGACGCACCCAACCTGATGCTCCACAAAATAATTTTTTTATTATTTTTTTTTGTGGGGGGGCCTATCAGAAGGTTTGCGCTCGGGCCCATGAGGACCTTGCTACGCTACTGCTGGGAACTACTTATCCTAATTCTCTTTATAGGTACCTATGTTTGTTTTTGTCGCTTAGAACAGAGAACAGCACTTTACCATAATAGAAATATTGATATTAAAAGTAATCACCAACAAAAATATACAACACAACTTTTATAGGTTTATATTATGCTTGATTTTGTTGCTAATACCTAGCAGGAAAGTGATGTTCTCTGTTCTAAGCAACCCAAATAAACATAAATACCTTCCTTATGAAGTAACGGTAGTAACGGGGGCACCTGAGCCTGGTAACTTTTTTGATACCGTGGGAAAATCTCTAGATCGGCGACGCCTTTGATCTGAAATTTCGGAGATTTGACCCGGGCCAACCCCAAATTTTTGGCGGTTTTTCCGGAATTTGACTGCAGCTCCTTATCTCATGGTGTCATCTTCAAACCGTAGTTATCGTCCATTCGGGGTGTCGTCGTCGCCGTCTCGTTATCGATCGATTAAAAAAAAAAACACAGAACAGCACTTTACCATTGTTTCGTCTTTATTCTAAATAAATTTTATACAATTTGGCAAAGGTGCAAAATTCCTGTTTGCTCGCATTTTTTTGTTTTGTTTCGCGCAAAAAAGGTCGTACCTCTAGATTTTGATAGTGGACGTACCAGAAGCGAGTAATTGGACAGAATTGCTAAGAAACTCGATGAGACGACACGGGCGCGTCGTCGTACGACTTAACTCGGTCGCAATATTTCTAATCTCAAAACTTCATTGTGATGTCCTCTCGTATCAACCTTCTACAAAGTTACATAACCCGTAATTGGGAACACCATAATCCGCAGCGCGTGTGTAAAGCAGGGTCCCTGCAGGAGTGCACTTATGGAATCATTGGGTAAGTCCTTTTTATCATTATTTAGAGGTTGCGCCGCAAAGTAAATACAGTCCACTACCAGCTAAGACATTACGTATTAGCTACCCGCAAAACATTTTGATCCTTAACGAGCCAAATTTCTTATTTTGTTCTGGTGCTTAAATTGATTAACTGGTTAATTATTGCAATTAATCGATTAATTGAAAGTATTTTATTTGATTTTTTTCATTTTGTTGAAATTCATTCGCGTTATACATCATTCTTAGCAAGAAACTGCAAGTGTTTTAATTATTCTCGGTTTGTGTTTTAGACAAAATAAAACATAAAAGGCATTAATTATTGTAATTTGGCCAGTAGAACGAAAACATTTTTATCAGAAAATCCATAGAAGTTGTAAATTGAACCTCAAGAGCAGAGCAAAAAAAAAAGAAAAAACTTGTTTATTTGAACATAAACATTCCAAGCTTGAAATTCTTTCTTTTTTTTGCCTTGCCCAAATGCAAATTCAGGAAAAGAACGGATTTTGCTAGATAGTAGGTACTATTCGATTTAATTTAATTTAAATTTGATTTCAATTTTTTTTTTTTTGGCAATATGTCAGAAGATTTAACAATTCTCACTGCCCAACGCAAAATTCTTATCAAACGAATTTCTGAAGTCTACGATATTGCTAATAAAGCGATCGCAGATGAGACAACGCAAGAATATTTTAAGACACGCTATGAGGCTATTCCCTCCTATTATCAAGATTTCGAAAAAATTCACATGACAATAGTTTTTCATAAGGATATGTCTGAGGACAAATGGGATGGCGAAGAAGAAATTCGAAGCGAAATAGATGAAAAGTATTATACTACGAAGAGTATCTTCAATCAATTCATTAAAAATGAAGCAATCGCTAATGCGAGTGTCAATATGACAATGTCGCAACCGTTAGCTTCACCCACTGCCGCTTTGCATAACTTTGCCCCGACTATAAATGTTAATTTGCCCAAGTTGACCCTACCTGTATTTGAGGGTGACCTTAGGCAATGGCCAACGTTTTTTGATTTGTTTCAAAACCTAATTCATAATAAAGCTGGCTTATCAGATATAGAAAAGTTCCAGTATCTCCTCTCTTTTATTAAGGGGGAACCGCTAAATTTAATCAAAGCTATTCCAATAACGGAAGCAAATTACAAAATTGCCTATACAACCCTGGTGAGTCGCTACCAAAATAAAAGATTACTGGCAACCACCTATTTAACTGAAATATTGAATTTCCCTAAAGTTTCGAATGGGTTTAATTTACGCAATATTTTTGATTCCTTTATGGAAAATTTAGACGCCCTTTCTCTCTTAGGATTTCCAGTTGTACATTGGGATTTTATTCTTCTGAATTTATTACTTAAAAAACTGGACGTTGACACAGTACAACGTTTTGAATTAGCCCATGCACAATTTGATATTCCAACCTTTAATCAGTTGAAGTTATTTCTTACAAATCAATGTAAAGCTTTAGAGACTATGGCTCATTCGAATAATCAAATTTCGCAAACAAAAGGAGCAAATAATAGTCGAGGCGTAAAAGGTGATCCTGGAAAAGTTTATCCTCATGCATTGTTGGCAAATGCAAGTAACGGCAACAGTCAAACTCAAAAGATAGTACCTTCACAAAGATGCAGTGTGTGTAATTTGTCACATTTGGTTTATAATTGCCCTAATTTTCGCAATAACACTCCCAAAGAGAGATTTTCGATTTGCAAGCAAAACAGAATGTGCATCAATTGTCTGAGTTCGGCTCATAACTTACAGAAGTGCAAATCTACCTCGGTTTGTCGCATCTGTCGTTTGCGCCATCATACTTTACTGCATTTTGATTCAGCCAAGAGTCCAAACTCCGCAGATTCACAAACTAATTCATCTAGTTCAGTTCAATCGCCCCCTGATAACCAAATACCCTCATTGTTTAGCCCAAATTCAAGTTCTTCGCCGACTATGAATTCGTGTGTTGGAGCTGTAAATCCAAATTCAGTGGTTCTATTGGCAACCGCGCTAGTTAATGTCTTGGATTCCCAAGGCAACCCGCATTCCGTTAGAGTTTTGCTGGATAGTGCCAGTCAGGCAAATTTTATCTCAAAAAGGTGTTTCAACCGCTTAGGTTTGACTTCCTCAAAACTCAATATACCTATTAAAGGTATTGGCGAAATGTCTTCTCTTGTATCACAAGGTGTGACGCTATTCTCGATTGGTCCTCCTATCAACAATAAGTTGTTAGTCAATTTAGAAGCTATTATCCTACCCAAAGTATGTTCTGACATGCCAACCGCATTCTTTAAAACCGATTCTTGGGATCACATCAACAATTTGAAGTTAGCTGATCCATCGTTTAACGCTCCAGGTAGTATCGACATGTTACTGGGAGCTTCAGTTTTTCCTCATATTTGGTTGCCTGGAAAAATCAATGGAGGTGGAAGATCTCCAGTTGCCCTCAACACAATTTTTGGCTGGGTGCTGATGGGAAAAATCAATTTTCAAACTCCAACTCCACTTTATACTTTCTCAGCGCTTGTTGAAAATGATGATCTTACAACAAAGTTGCAACAATTCTAGGAAATTGAAGAAGTTCCTCAAGCTAGCACTCTCTCCTCTGATGACCTCTTGGCCGAAAGTTCGTTTGTGAATACGCACCGTCGCACGTCCCATGGACAGTTTATTGTTTCCCTGCCATTCAAAAATGGTGAACCGCTTCTTTCTGATTCACGTTCCATTGCTTTACGTCGATTCTATAGCCTAGAACGGAGATTACAAAGTAATCCCCAAACTTACAAGGCCTATTGCGATTTTATGCATGAGTATTTGTCCCTGGGACACATGAAAATCGCAACTGTCCTACCCGCTCAAGATCGTCCCGAAAAAATGTATTATATTCCTCATCACAGCGTAATAAATCCTAATTCTTCTACCACCAAGCTTCGTGTGGTCTTTGACGCATCCGCAAAAAATACAGAAGGCGAGTCCCTAAACGCAACGCTTTTACCCGGTCCTAAGCTCCAGAAGGACATCACTGCTATTCTTTTAAATTTTCGACGCTACTCGGTTGTCTTCACTGCTGACATCAAGATGATGTACCGCCAAATTTGGGTTGATTCATGTCATTGGGATTATCAACGCATTATTTGGCGATTTAGCCCTTCAGATCCCATTCAGGATTTTGTTCCGAAGACGGTAACTTATGGAGTATCTAGTGCGCCATTTCTTGCATTACGATGTCTTCTTGAGTTGGCGCAAAATTATTCCGAGGATTTTCCTAGGGCATCAAAAGTTCTTCTTAATCAAACTTTCGTGGATGATGTCGTTGATGGAGCGAATTCATTAAGTGAAGCCATCCTTATCAAGAACGAACTAATCCAGCTCTTAAAGTTGGGAGGCTTCGATTTGAGAAAATGGTCTAGTAACGACTTGGAATTTTTATCAACTATACCTTCTGATATTCACCAAACATTGACATCTATTTCAATGGATGACACGGATTCCTATTTCAAGGTTTTAGGACTTCGTTGGTATCCCCACCTCGATAAATTTTCTTACGAAATAAAAGTTTTAAAATCAGAATGCTCTAAACGGTCCATACTTTCGGAAATTGCTCGCATTTTTGACCCTCTAGGTTTCCTTGCCCCTGTTACATTCGCCCTTAAATTATTGATGCAAAATCTCTGGGTCCAAGGACTCACCTGGGATGATGTGGCTCCCTCTGATATCGCGAAAACATGGAAAAAATATAAGGCCGATCTTCCCCGTTTGTCAAATTTACGCATCCCTAGACATTGTTTTCTTTCCTCATATGTCTCGATTGAGCTCCACGGTTTTGGAGATGCCTCCAGCCTAGGATATTCAGCGTGTATCTATTCACGTTTGGTTTGCTCTAACCAAAAAATTTCTACTTTCCTTGTTTATGCAAAAAGCAAAGTTGCTCCGTTAAAACGTATTTCACTTCCTAGACTCGAACTTTGTGCGTCTTTGTTGGCCGCAAAATTACTTAAATTTGTCTTGGCCACTTACTCAGACGTTAACTTTACGCGGATTTACGCTTGGTCGGATTCTATGGTCTCACTCGCTTGGATTCGCTCGCCGGCATTTCGATGGAAAACTTTCGTAGCCAGTCGAGTCAGCCAAATCCAGGATATCGTGCCTCCTGAAAACTGGAACCACGTTGCCTCGGAATTTAACCCCGCCGACTGCGCTACTCGGGGCATGTTACCCTCTGAATTGTGTGACGCTTCTTTGTGGTGGCACGGTCCCGCATGGTTACTGTTGCCGCAGGAAGTGTGGCCTGCATCAAAGTTTGAACCCGATTCAAAGCCGCAACCGGAAGTTCTCGCCGAAGAAGGAAAATTAGTATGTGCTATCACTACGGAAATTGATGGTGTTTCCAGGCTTTTAGGTGAACGTTCTTCGCTCCCAACCATTTTAAGGATATTCTCGTACTGCCTTCGGGTGATCCAAAAAATGCGTCATGAACCCACTATTTCGACTAATACTTTCACAGATGTTGAATTGCATAATTCCCTAATGACGCTAGTGAAATATATTCAAGGGATGGTGTTTAGTGAGGATATTGACAATCTGTAAAAGGGTCGTCGCTGTTCAAATCAGCTTAAAAAACTTTCCCCTTTTCTAGATCAACTTGGTATTCTCAGGGTGGGCGGTCGTTTAGTTCATTCCAAACTTGCATTTGAACAAAAACACCCTACCTTATTACCAGCTCAACACAGATTGACCGATCTTATAATTCAGGACTTTCATGAAAAATTTCTCCATTGTGGAAAACAAACGTTGAACTACTTAATTTTACAACATTTTTGGATTCTATCTGCGAAACGAGCAATCACTCGAGTAACTTCTGATTGCTTAAAATGTTTCCGAGTAAACCCTCCAATCATGCAACCCAAAATGGGTGATTTACCCTCCTTTAGGGTCACTCAGATAAAACCCTTTCAATGTTCCGCTGTCGACTTTGGCGGTCCCTTTTTTATTACCCTCACTCGAGCTCGAGGTGCCAAATCTCAAAAGGCCTATTTATGTCTGTTCGTATGCTGCGCGACAAAGGCACTTCATCTCGAACTTGCCTCAGATCTGACCACCTCTGCTTTTCTTGCTGCCTTGAGACGATTTCTAAGTCGACGTGGTAGAGTTTCGGTGATTCATAGTGACTGTGGCACCAACTTTGTTGGCGCCGCTAAATACCTCCATGAAGTGTTTGCCGAAGCTGCCCATGAAGAAAAAATTGATTGGCGATTTAACCCCCCTGCTGGACCTCACTTTGGAGGATTATGGGAAGCTGGTATCAAAAGTGTCAAATTTCATCTGGTCCGTCTTATCGGTGACCAAATCCTCTCGTACGAGGAACTGTACACAGTGCTCACCCAAGTCGAAGCGGTCTTGAATTCCCGTCCGCTTTCTGCGTTAAGTACGGATCCCAATGACCTCTCGAGTTTGACCCCGGGTCATTTTTTAACTCTGGCTCCATTATCTACTATCCCTGATCCCGATTTGTCCGCCATAAGCTTAAATCGTTTGAGTAGATGGCAACTACTTCAACATTTTCACCAACAATTCTGGAAACGTTGGCACCGCGAGTACTTACATACTCTGCAACAGCGCAACAAATGGTTTCATACTAATCCAAGCCCAATTAAGGTTGGAACTTTAGTAGTCCTAAGAGATGAACTCACTCCACCCCTCAAATGGCGACTTGGACGCATAACTGAAACTCATCCTGGTCCTGACGGTATTATCCGGGTTGTAACCCTTAAGACAACCCATGGAGTTCTTAAACGGCCGGTTAATAAAGTGTCTATGTTGCCATCCCAATAGGTAACTTAGATGATATTGTATATAGCTAAATACCTCTAGTTAATTTTATTTTAATTTTAATTTAACAAAAGAATTTTTTATTTTTTTTGTTTTTGTTCTTGGGACTCTATAGTGCCAAATTGGCTTGAAAAAAGAAACAAGAAAAAAAAACACTTGCATGTTTTTGGTGGGCGGTAATGTTTCGTCTTTATTCTAAATAAATTTTATACAATTTGGCAAAGGTGCAAAATTCCTGTTTGCTCGCATTTTTTTGTTTTGTTTCGCGCAAAAAAGGTCGTACCTCTAGATTTTGATAGTGGACGTACCAGAAGCGAGTAATTGGACAGAATTGCTAAGAAACTCGATGAGACGACACGGGCGCGTCGTCGTACGACTTAACCCGGTCGCAATATTTCTAATCTCAAAACTTCATTGTGAAGTCCTCTCGTATCAACCTTCTACAAAGTTACATAACCCGTAATTGGGAACACCATAATCCGCAGCGCGTGTGTAAAGCAGGGTCCCTGCAGGAGTGCACTTATGGAATCATTGGGTAAGTCCTTTTTATCATTATTTAGAGGTTGCGCCGCAAAGTAAATACAGTCCACTACCAGCTAAGACATTACGTATTAGCTACCCGCAAAACAACCATACTAGAAATATTGATATTAAAAGTAATCACCAACAAAAATATACAACACAACTGTCACAACTTTTATAGGTTCATATGCTTGATTTTGTTGCTAATACCTAGCAGGAAAATGATGTTCTCTGTTAAGCAACCAAAATAAACATAAATACCTTCCTTATGAAGTCGAGTATAAACAATTATTATTATTGTTTATTTAATTATCGCAAAATCCAATTAGGCTGGGATGGAAGATCTGAATATTTTTTTCCTACGAGCGTGCGGAAAAGTTACTTTTCCGCACGATTTTTCGTTTTGAAAGTTGTACTTTTCCGCACGATTTTACTTTTCCGCACGATTTTACTTTTCCGCACTTTTTTTTTACTTTTCCGCACTATTTTTTTACTTTTCCGCACGATTTTTACTTTTACTGAAAAGTGTACCCATATTCGGGGGCCCCCTATTTGGGGGCGGAGCCCCGCGGTGGCCCCCTATTTGGGGGGCATAGTCCCGCGAGGGGCCCCATTTTTGAGGGGCACAGTCCTCCGGGGCCCCTTTTTGGGGGGCGAAGCCCTGGGCTCCTTTTTGGGGGGGCGAAGCCCCTTATTTGGGGGGCGGAGCCTCTTATTTGGGGGCACAGCTCCGCAGGGCCCCCTATTTTGGGTGGCATAGCCCCGCGAAAGTAGGGAATCCTAACAATTTTTCTCGCTTTCAAACAATACGGTTGCAAGCTGCAAATACGCTTTTTTGAAATTTAAGGAGAAATATGAGTGAAAATAGTGATAGTGAACTGGAAAATGCTTGGAATATTGGTTGTGACGCTGTGATTCCGGAAAAATCAAGGCAACGGTACGAAAAAACCTTTGAAATCTTTAAGAAGTGGTGCGTTGACAAAAACTGGGCTGTTTCGGAGAAAGTGCTTTTGGCATACTTTGTACACCGAAATCAGAAGTTAAAATCACCTGGAAGCTTATGGGCTGAGTATTCCATGCTGAAGGCGACACTTTTTCTGAAGGAAAATGTTGACATTTCGAAATACGCAACTTTAATTGCCTTTCTGAAAAGAAAAAACGTTGGCCATACACCGAAAAAATCTAAAGTTTTCACAAAGGAGGATTTATACAGGTTTCTAATGGAGGCACCAGATGATAGATACTTGATTTTGAAAGTGAGTTAATTTACCTGTGTTTTTAACAATGCAAAGAATTAATTTGTTGTTTTTTCGTAGATAGGCATGATATTTGGTGTAGCTGGAGCATGCAGAAGGGAGGAATTATGTAATTTGACTTTACAAGACATAGATAATCAGGAAACGTTCATTTTTGTTAAAATACCCAATACAAAAACCAATATTCAAAGGAGTTTCACCATCACTGGTAAAGAAGACCAGCGAGTGGATTATTTGGAGATTTGTAGGAAATATATCGAACTACGATAAAAAACCGCAAAACCAAACAAGTTATTCTTAAAAATTCGAAACGGCTTTTGCACTAATCAAGTTGTAGGAAAGAATACCATAGGAAAATGGCCAGCACAAATTGCCACATTTTTAAATTTGCAAAATCCTTCTCAATACACTGGACATGCTTTTCGCAGAACTTCTGCGACGCTTCTTGCAAATAGCGGCGTAGAAGTATTAGCTCTCAAAAGACATGGAGGTTGGAAATCCTCGACGGTTGCCGAGGGTTATATCGAGGACTCCATAGAGAGCAAATTGAAATTCGCAGACCAAATTTTACACCAAACTCCTTCAACAAGTGGTAAGACTTCGATCCAAACAACATCCAGACAACTAAACGATGAACCTCATCCTGTTTCTCTGATAAATGATACAGAAAATACGGTTGTTCTTGATAAGCACATAAGAAAAGGAGGTGTTGTGATAGATAATTCACATAACTGTATATTTAATTTGTATGTTAACAAAAAATAATAATATTTAAATTCTATTAATATTAAACCTATGTACTATAGTTGTTGAGGTGCATAATAAATTATAATTCTTGTTTTATTTCTATTTCCATAGTTGAGAACACGTATTAAATTGAACTAGTGGCCTCCACCAATATTCGAGAGTGTTTGATGACACGAAAATAGCGGGCGGTAAGTAGTACTTACCGCCCGCTCGTGCATAAAAGAATATAAAAAGTTAAGTTCAGGTTTTTTAAAAAACTTTTTGCAGCTCTACCATTAACTTTTTGTTACCTCTCAGAAAATCATGAAATTCTTTGCAAGTATAAGAATAATTGATCTTTATTTGCAGTTCTGCCTTGATGTGTTCAATGCAGAATCGATTACGCGCATCAGTCCACAAAGCTAAACGCATTGAAAACAATCTTTCATTGGACCCGTCACCCAAATATAAAAAATACAAGTTGCAAAATGATCCAGAACTCAGAAGTTTTTCAACTCAGTATAAGGCCGTGTTTATGTTGGAGCTGTGATAAACGATACAAGCAACGATACTAATGATATCGGGTCTTCAAAAAAAAAACAATCAAAGATTGCTATGGTTTTTTGAACGTAGGTCTTAGCAATATTTTTCATTAATTTTGACAATGTCAGTCAATGAAATTTAATGTCAAAATGTCATGTCAAAAATCGACCAATAAACAAACAATAATGCGACGTGCGTTTTCGTAACCAAAGCAATCTTTGATTGTTTTTTTTTTGAAGACCCGATACTATACATTAGTATCGTTGCTTTTATCGTGTATCACAGCTCCAACATAAACACGACCTAAGTCAAAAATAATAAATTCCATTTTCAAGTAGAGGTAATGTATATGATTTTCGTTATCAACCAGGTTAATAGCCAAAAATTAGGTACAATAGGCGTCCTGCAATAGGTTGTTACAGGACGCTGGACAATGAACCCCAAATGGTGGACGTCCACCGAAATGCAGGACGGTTGGCAACCCTACGTGACTATGCTTTTGACCGTGGTGTTGTATATTCTCATTTTGTTGATATTTTGATCCCACAGTACACCATTCAGTAGCGATATTGCCTTGCGGCCTTGTATATTTCGATCTTTAATTGCTTCGTCTAGGGTGCCCTCATGTGAGATTTTCATGCCCAAATATTTGTATTCAGTACATTGTTTTATTTCTTGTCCGTTATTCAATTTCAGATTTCGTTGTTCACCTCCTATAGTCATATTTCCTGTTTTCGTTAGATTTACTTCCAAACCCCATTTCTCGTACTCCTCCATCAATTTTCCTGTCATGTACTCTAGGTCATCATAGTTCTGTGCAATTATTACTTATCTGCAAAAGTAAAAGTATAAAGATTGTATCAATTGAGGGTATTCCCATGTGTCTACATTTGTTTTTCCACCCTTTGAGCGCTTGTTCTAATTATATTTTAAAAAGTGTTGGTGATATGCAGCATCCCTGTTTAAGTCCTTTAGTTGCTATAAAGCCTTTACTGATTAAGTTTCCCTGTTTAATCTTGGTCTTTGCATCACTATAGAGGGTTTTTACTGCCTTTATTAGTTCTAAGTTGATATTGGTCTTTTCCAGTGCTTCCCAAAGCTTTTTCAGCAGAACATTGTTGTATGCTTTCTTTAGATCGACAAAAAGTAAATGGAGTTCTTGGTTATAGGCTAGTTTCTTCAAACTGAATACATGGTCTAGGCTTAATTACCCTTTTAATTCACCATATTAGTTAGGTTAGAATCGCAAATTGGCGGGGGTTCCTAGTTCAAAAATTAATACATTGATGTCTTATGGGGACTCAATTTTAAAAGCGTCTGTAGACGTGATAGAACGTTTGTTAGGGAAGTGAGTTGTATAAAATAGTTTTTTTAATATGTTAATTAACTGAGAGAGTGTTTGAAAGTTGAATAAACATTGTTAAAATGAAAATATTACCAATTTGAGAAGCCGATGTTTGTATAAAATACGTATGTCGTTGCTTGATCCATAAGTATATATTTGGGTACCTATAATTAAATTATAATAAAATATACTTGGTTAGTAGATGTACTTCAATATTCCGAAAAAATGGAAAAACAAATGACTGAACTAGTGATCATAGACTCTAGTGATAAATGAATAAATAAATAAATAATTCACCAACAATCATAACACAACACACAACCTCACTTTCTTACAGCTGGTTTTAGACGCGACGTACGTCCACCGAAAACAGACACTTTCAATTAAAATCATTTGCATTTTTAATTCGTAGGTCTAAAAAAACAATTAGAGCATGAATTATAGAGAAATATGTTCAAAGTTTGACGTATAATAGGTTCAAATACTAAGAAATGCCCAGAACCCAAGATATTCCCGTCTGAAAATCACTCTTTTGAATCCCCCATAAGAAATACATTGCTGTCAAATTTGTTGAAATGTGTTTAGGAATAGTTATTTTCCTAACAAGTGCGCCAAGTGATACTTTCCCGCACGAAAAAGTAGTTAGACGAACTTTCGAAGCGGAGTTCGGATAAGCTTTGAGTGCGGGAAAGACACCTTGCGCAAGTGTTAGGAACAATATTTTTTCTACAAGTATCTTAAAAAAGTAGACTTTGAATTGTTAAAATATTAGAAAAATCAATCAAATCAAAATCTTCAAAAATCGTTTAAAATCTATTGGAATTCCTCAGAATGTCTTTTAAATTAAATCCCCAAGTATCTTTTCACATCTTCTTGAATTTCTAGAATCAGCAAGAATATTTTCATGAGAGTCTCTTAAATATCAAAAATTTTACAAATTCCTAGCAGTACAGGCTGGTTCAATTTGGACACCTTTGATAGGAAACATCATGTTAACTAAGCGTTAATTTCAACTAAAACCCTTCATTTTGAATATTAGTTTATTCAGAAACCATCAAAACATTGAAAAATCAAGTATAACTATGGTAATTATGCGTAACAAAAATGAGTGCGCAAAGAGTTTCCGTGCGCAAAATTCAACTTTGCGCACGCAAATGAGTGTGCAAAGTGATTACTTTACGCACGCAAGTAGAAAAACCATTTTAAAGGACCCCGCAATATTTAAATGGAAATTGGTTACCCGGGAATCCCGTGATATTTGGATGAAATTTAAATATGTTATTGGGGATGCCGTAAGCAAAATTTTTTATCATGGGCACAACCCAAGAATCGGCACAACCCTGTATATATGACAGGTGAGGCGTGGTTAGCTGTCAAATATTGGAATCTGATATCCAAAAGCAGAGTAACTATGGCAGATTTTGATGAACAAAAAATCTATTTCTACTAAGGGCGGATATTATAAAACTACTTTGAGAGTTAACTTAGTTAACTTCTGAAAATACATGTAATTCAAAAAGTTAACTTCAAGTTAACTGTCAAAGCAGTTTTATAATACCCGCCCTAAGTCGACCAAGTTAACTCAAAAAATGTCAACCATTTTAAGACCTGTCAAAACCCTGCCAAACGTCAGCACTCATCTTTTCCAGTTTCCAATATTTTATGTTGTCATTTGACATTTTCAACTTGTATGTAAATTCTGAATTCAAAAATTGAAAAAAAAAAAAAATGAAAGCTGTCAAAATGTGACGTGCATGAACTTTGTTCAATGTTTTATCACCAATAAACTACCTTTAAACGAGAAAGAACCAGATTAGAGTATTTTTTCCTACTAAAACAAATGACAGGTTTTGACAGTTCTGTCATTTTTTTTTCAATTTTTGAATTCAGAATTTAGATATAAGTTAAAAATGTCAAATGATAACATAAAATATTGGAAACTGGAAAAGATGAGTGCTGCCGTTTGGCAGGGTTTTGACAGGTGTTAAAATGGTTGACATTTTTCGACTTAACTTGGTCAACTTAGTAGAAATAGATTTCTTGTTCATCAAAATCTGCCATAGTTACTCTGCTTTTGGATATCAGATTCCAATATTTGACAGCTAACCACGCCTCACCTGTCATATATACAGGGTTGTGCCCATGGTAAAAAATGTTGCTTACGGCATCCCCAATAACATATTTAAATTTCATCCAAATATCACGGGTAACCAATTTCCATTTAAATATTGCGGGGTCCTTTCGCGCCGGATTTTTCCTAACCTAACTAATATGGTGAATACTGATTAAACCATGCGGAGCTGGTAAATGTTCTAAGTGTATACAGTGACCTCAGATTTGCACTTGATATCCTTATTTAAGTTTAAACCCCTAAGGGCCAAATTATGGACTGACTGGTAAACGTCTGGTTGTTACCTAGCAGGTACTTTCTACCCATATAGACAATAATATTTTTTGAATATTTTTTTTTTGGTCCAGCCCCAAATATTTTTTGAACATAATGAAAATAGGTTTTGAAGAGATCCAAAAAAGATTTGAAACCAGATATTACTTCGAAAATGTTTATAAAATATTTTTAAAACCTACTCAGAAAAACGTTGTTGTTCGGAAAACACAAGTAATAGAATATTTTCCAATGTGCCTTTTTTTGCACACCAAAATAGCATCTACAAAAAATATTTTTTAATAGATCTTTTTTGAATATTGTAAAAATAAAGTATAAAAAACATTTCTCTCATGATTTCGAAAATATTTTAAAAATGTTTTTAGTCTACGTTTTATTTTTAACAATATTTGGATTTTTAAAGCCAACAATAGCAAATAATCCAGCCTTCCTATTGGTTTAAACGCCCTACCACGACCAGTGCGCATGCACGAAGAACATTATTTGATAGGTTGTAATGAAAATTACCAGTTAATGTCATTACTGCCGCTTGAATTTGATTTAGCTTTAATAATGTAGATACCTATACAACATATGAAAATATCTGTCAACATAACTATTCGGTTATTCGTTTAATCGCTTGACTAGAAATTACTAAAATTAAAGTTTTGGCGTGAAAGGCGGTGGCATCTCAGCTGCGCCTGCGTAGCTGTACCAGCCGCCGCTCGCCACGCCGCGCCAGTCCCGATCAGTGTTGCCAAGCGTATCATAATTATGTATTTGTACCATAATTTTGCAGAAAAATACATAGTAAAATCGCGAATGTAATAATACATAATTTACCATAATTTTGACCTCTTTGTATTTTTGATAACTTTATAATACTCCTTCTTTTATTTTCTCATGTTTTTGCTGTTTAGAGGTTTGAGAATTATGCGTGAGGTCATAAATCCGGTTGCGTGGACGGTTGATCGGATGCCGAGCCGCTGTTCTTTTCTATGTCACTCTCACTCACGTCAGCGGACAGCTGTTTATTTTCACCAAGAATTTAATATTTATTTTTGTTGTTTGCATTTTTTAGTTTGTGCTATTTATTCTAATAAAGTTTATTCAATAATTATTGTGTACCATAATTCTTTTTCAAATAACATAATTTTGACCTTCATGTACCATAATTTCAAAATCAAAATCTGGCAACACTGGTCCCGATCAATATTTTACACAGGAGAAGAATAGCTGAATGAGACTTGAGAGTCCATTTTGTTTCCTTTTCTTTGTTTCTGGTTCCTGGTGAAAAAAATGTTGTACGCTGTGTATTGATTGTGTTGTCGGAGATCGAGATATTTGTTCAGAACATCACGTGAGGTAAGTTATTACTTGTAATTACCTAATAATTTTTTGTATAGGTATAAATTTCGATACACACATTTACTTTCCGCCCAAGAGGCAGGCGGCGCCTCATTTTTGGCCCTGCCTGTCTTGAAAAACCTAACCCTAACCTAAAATTTGGTTTCGTGTATGTAGTATAATTTTTGGGTTAATTTTGTGGTATAAGCAGCTATTTATTATAGAGCAAACTTAAAAGAAATATTAGCATTATTGTATAGTAACTGGCTGCATTAATTAATAATAATTGGATTCAATAATAGTCGTCAGTCGATTAACTTTTTAAGTACATATCGAGGGCTGAAACGCAGGACCTCGTAACTAACATTTTCGACGAAATCGGGTTTTTGATGTAGTTGTCTTCTTTTATGTGAGCGCCATCTATTTTCGAAAGGACAAAATTCTACAAAAATTATTTATTTGTGAAAATAAACAAAAACAGTAACTCGTAACTTATTGCGCTGGGTTTCCCGAAGCATAACCTCGTAAATACAACACTGTTCAGGTTGGCGCCATTTAGGTATTGTCAAGGTAAGTGCTTTTGAGAATTCTTAGTATCAAAATATTATGAAAACTAATGTGTAGGGTTGAATTTTGCTATTAATTGTTTAATTAGACAATAATCTTTATTCTGGCATAATAATTTTCCGGATATGGAAATCATTTTAGGTGAAATTTCACATTTAATTACAGGTGTTAGATACGAGGTCCTGCTCCATAATATTTTCGTCAAGGAAGACCGTAACTACAACAATGTTAAGTTTGGGCCATTTAAGACTAGTCAAGGTGAGTGGTTTTGTGAATAGTATGTGAATAATGTGAAATAACTAATGTGTAGGGTTAAATTTTGCTGATAATTATCAAGGTAAACAATAATCTTAATAGTCCCATAGTGAATTTCCTGGATTGTTGATGATTTTACGTGAAATTTTCCATTTTTAATTGCAGATGTTAGTTACGAGGTCATGTTCCACATTGCTCTAGAGAAGATACGAGGTACTGCTGCCTAAAAATGTCTAGTCGCACGAAAAAAATTTTGGAATTGGCCAAACTAGCACATTCTAGCGAAAATAATACTGAAGAAAATGATTATTCTCTTCAAGAAATCAGTGAAATTGAACTATCAGGAAATATTCTTTTAAATAAAGCCTTATCTCCAGAAGATATTTCTAATATCATCAGAGAAGTCGAGAATGTCTTTGATAACGATAATGCCAGCGATAATCCTGATAATAGTGTTAATAGTGCTGAAAATCACAATCACAATGAACAATACCATCCCGGAATCGGAAATAATGAAACCATACACGAGGTTAACGAAATTGGAACACGACAACTAGATGAAGCCTTAAGTTCAGAAGATATAATTACTATTATCAATGAAGCCGAGATTGTCTTTGATATTAACGAAAATCCAAGCGATTGTCATAATAACAGTGCTGTTTTGTCAGACATAACAAACGTGGTTAGTTGGCAAAAAGAAAATCAAACTCACGATAAACAATCTCATCTTGTAAGTAATGATATCAAACAAAAGGTAAATGAAATTGAGACACGACAACATGGGGATGACATTAATATTGCGAATATTATCACAAAATCTGGAGAAGAAAATATAGAAGAACCCGTTGTTCTAGATTTAGCATGCAAAGCTCATAGACCAGAACAAACTGACGTTTATGACAATGATGACTACAGCCCAGAAAGTGAAACAGACAGCGAAGAAAGTATGGAAATCGATGTAGATGAAATACAGCTACAGGTCAATGTTATTGAAGATGAAACTGAGAATGAAAATGGAACAGTGAAGAGAAATGAAAAAAGAACAAATAAGAGGTTTATCAATAAGCAATTAAGAATGGCGGGAAAGCGGTATTTAGGGTTTAGAAAGCCACGGAATCAAAGCAATACGTTCCATGATACAACAAGAACAGAGAGAAAATTGGGTGCCAGGTGCAGCTGTAAACAAAAAGCCAAAGATCCGACAAGAAAATGTTTCAAGGTGACGGAAGGAATGCGCCAAGCTATTTTTCAAAACTTTTGGTCTAACATGACGTGGGATCAACGAAAAGTGAACGTCAGTAATACTGCTAAAGTGACTGAAAAGGCTAGACCAAAAGAAGCAGAAAGCTCTCGACGAAATATAACCATCAAATATTTTTTGATTTGTGGAAATGAAGAAGTACCTACCCGTGTGTAAAATCATGTACTCACACACTCTTTCTTTGGGAGAATGGACTATCAGATCATGGACAACCCAAAGCAATAATAGGATGAATAAGAGTACTCAGATAGAATTAAGTCAACATAATCCAAGAAATTATTTGTTTAAAGAAGATCGAGATTTCCTCATAGAATTTCTCACTAGTTTAAACAAACTTCCCTCGCATTATTGCAGGAAGGATACTGATAAGCTTTATTTAGAACAAAATTTTCAATCTTTTGCTCAACTTCACAGGGTCTACGAAATTAAGTGCCAGGAGAATGAAAAAAAACCTTTATCTGCTAAGACATTAACAAAAATGGCCGAAGAAATGAATTTAGCGCTATTTCGTCCAAGGAAAGACCAATGCGATATCTGTTTCAAATACAAAAATGGCAATTTATCTGAAATGGACTACAGTGAACATATTAACATGAAAAATAGCGCCCGAAAGGAGAAAGAAGAAGATAAAAAAAAAGGCCTTAGAAGGACAGTGCAATGTTATTGTAATGGATGTTCAGTCTGTCAAGTTAGCACCACAGCTAAAAGCTAGCGCTCTTTATTACAGAACAAAATTGTGCTGCCATAATTACACAATCTATAACCTTAAAGATAGACGAGCTACTTGTTACTGGTACGACGAGACTAACGCGGACGGTCAAGCATCTACCTACGCATCATTTCTTGTAGACCTGGAAGAGAATTTTCTGAACCCAAGTAATCCAATGATTCCTATCGTCATTTACTCCGATGGGTGTACTGCTCAGAATCGCAATTGTGTAATATCTAACGCTTTACTTCACGTGTCAGAAAAATACAAAGTGTGTATAACCCAAAAGTATCTAGAAAAGGGTCACACTCAAATGGAGTGTGACTCTGTTCACAGTGCTATAGAGACCTCACTCAAAAATAAAGAGATTTACTTGCCCTGTGATTACCTACGGGTTACTAAAGAATCTCGTCAGAAGAATCCTTACATAGCCAAAAGCATGGACTATTCGTTTTTCAAAAATTACGCTCATAAGGATTACTTGAAGTATAGTTCAATTCGGCCTAGCAGAACGGCTGGAGACAGCAATGTTGTTGATATACGTGTACTTCAGTATTACGAAGATAAAATTAGATTCAAGCTGAACTTTGAATCTGAATTTAAAGATTTACCAATCAGACCAAAGATCATACAGTTAGGCAACGTCATATTTCCCCAACTTTTCAGGCAAAGGCTACCTATTTCAAGCATCAAATACTCGCACCTGCAAGCGATTAAGCAAGTGATACCAAAAGACTGCTGGGGGTTTTATGACTCCCTTCCTCACAAATAGAATAATGGATTTTCTTTCATTTGTTAAAAAAACAAATACTTATTTATAATATCCTAAAAGTTTTTGAATGAATTTTTAAGTTTGTTTATTTATTTTAGCATTTTATTCAGCTATAATGGATTTTCTTTTATTTGTGCAGAAAAACCAAATATTTTGTAATAGCTAGGATTAAGTTTTTTGAAGAATCTTTAGGTTTATTCAATTTGTTTTGCCATTTTGTTGAACTGGTAGTTAATAAAAATAATTATTTTTATTCCTATTTCAAATTCCTTATTTCCTCAATATTATTGCATAACCACGTAACTGACATACTTTTTACAACATTAACTCGTAAGTGACGGTTATTTCTGAAAATCCCTACTGAAGTTTTTTTTTTCTCACTGCATTTATTTATTCGAAGTTTTTTCGAATAAAAAAATATCCCAACTTCGATAATTAATTCCCATTTATATTTTGAACAGTTTTTTGGTGCTCCTGCACATTTTATGATTTGTGAGATACGAGGTCCTGCATTTCAGCCCTCGATATTTAGGCCGTAAAAGGTAACAGTTCAGTAAAGGTCCTTCAAAAAAAATATCATGCTTTTTCATTATAGATAGTTTAGTTTGATCCCAAAATATTGTTTTATGATCGAAAATGTTGGCGCAAATAACTATAAATTGGATTTTATGAATATTGAATGAATCCTCTTCTCGACCTTTGACACAGATCAATATATAATATCTATTCTTATCAGCTTAATATCACAATCGCTCTGTTTAGCAGATAAAAATTTATTAAACGTAAAAAGCATCATGTGGTAGATATTCGAATAAAGAGAAGAGCTAAGTGTTCAAACCATTTTTTGAAAAAAACATTATTGAGTAATGATAAAGCGTATAATATCTACTGAACTTTTGAAATTGGTAAACTTTAACCGACAATAACTGTGCTATATCGAAACTGATCAAAAATATGCAAACTAACCCGAACTTACCCGTCTTTGTGCTGCGTGCTAGTCCCCGTAAACCTATCTAATCGAGAATTACAAAATAATGCAAAACAACCCAAATTAACCCATTCTTGAAATGCATGCTAGTATCCTTGAACATTTTTATTTTATCTAGCTTGTCGCGCTTGGTTATCGTTGTTAATCAGTACACTGTATCCAGTTTTAGATAAGTTATAACCTAAATTTCCCAGTTATAACACCAGCTAGCTCAAAAATATACTGATAAAGAAAGTAGTACTTACTAAACATGGGTCTCTTGGACCTAGGCATTGTTCTCAGCAGAAGGAATCAATAAAAGTCAGGTTCAAAACAAAGGACAATATTTAATTACTAAACCTATGTAGCTTTGGGCAATAGATAACAGGTAACAGTTGAAATGTAAATAAATGTATAACAATAATAATCGACATCAAAATATTACACTAAATAATAAAGTCGTGTTCACATAAGGTCAACGTATTGATTACATAAGGGCAATTAATCAATTACGCTAGACATTTAAACTTTAATTATAAATATGCAAAATCATCCCCTAAAATACCATGTATACCAGGCGCAAGACGATTATATTTATAGCATGACAATGCCAAGAAAATATGTAACAAGATATATAATAAAACACTCTACCTTAGTAACATTCAACTCTTGAGCATCATTCTAATTATTATGTAAGAAATAAAATAGAGCAGTTATACATTACTCAATCCTGCTGGTAACATGAAATCAGCAACCAGCCTGGAAAGGATGAGAAACGTCCAGAAGCTACATCAGCTGCTACTGCTACCCATTAGCTACGTGCATTGTGCACCAAACACTAGACTTGATTTAGACATCAACATCAGACACCGGAACAAGACACCAACCAAAAGCAACGCCCTAGAAAAGGTATTCAGCCTTAGTTCCAGAACTATATTAAATTATAACTAGCTTTGACAGCACAAAGACTAGCACTAGACGGCCTCGACAAGCCGGGTCTACGAAGTCTGCACATTTAGAATGAACTTAACGTCACACAAATGGCGCTTTCATAATAGCCCATCATCTAGATTTTACTAAGCAAAAACCCTATATTTTATTCCGGTTCCATCATACTATACGGAAACACTAAAACTTACAAGTTCGATATACTTCTCCATAAAACCGTTTAGTTCCTCTTTAAGATGTTCAATTAAATGCGGAAAACATTAAATATTCTTATGAATAAATAAATTTCCTGAAATTCATACAGGAAAATATTTGTCATTTAATTTACTAAGATTATTGATTTTATGTTTTTTTTTTTTTAAGTTGAAAAAGTTTCTAAAATCAGATCATCTTTTTCTTTACGAGACCCAGAAAAAAATTACCTACTTTACTATTGATTCATTTTTTATTTATGTCATTATCGAAAAACAGAGCGATAGTGATATTAAACTGATAAGAATTGATATTATTCATTGATCTGTGTCAAAGGTTGAGAAGAGGATCGTCTGTTATAATTTTTATTCTATTTAGGCGGAGAGAATCATTTGGTACAGATTGATGAATCGGTAATTTCTGAAAGAAAATATAACACTGAAAAAACGGAATATATTCAATATGTCAAAAATCGATCCGCTGCTATTCTTTTACCGATTATAACAAAACATGCAAGGGTCGATAGTGAAATATGAACAGGCAATTGACGCGCTTATTCTGGATTAGTAGACTATGGTTACGTCCACCGAACTGTACAGTAAACCATACCAAATATTTCAAAGATCCCATTACAGAGGTCTGTACCAACCAGGTGGAAGGGTATTGGTCTGGCTTGAAAAAATATCTCAGAGCTATGGGTGTTATGCATTCAAAATATTTGCCACAATATATTGACCAATATAGATATGTGGAATCAGATATATGGCAAAAATGCCATCCAACGAATGTATAACTTAACATTGCAAATTGGACAAAAATATTAAATAGTTTTTTATAGGATTATTAAGTTGATTAATTACATATTTTATTCCCTAAGTTTTTTTAGTTTTAGTGGTTCTTAATTCAACTTTTCCTTTTTTATATTATAATGTATAGATACAAATGGTTAATGCAACTTATTAGTAAGAAATATAAATAAAACCTCTAAGAAACTATGACTATGGTTTTTTTTATGTTTATTATTATTTAAGCTCAGGAGATATCACACAATGTGGCAACGTTGATTGCAACTTGCATTTTTATTTCGTTTAATGTCGTATTCGATTTATGAAATGGTCAATTTCCGTCAGTTTGAACTGAATTTTCTTGCAGAAAAATGAAAAAACCCGCATTTTTTTTTTCATAAAACTATTATTTGAGTTGTCTATTTTAATGTAAAAGCATCAAAAATGTCAAATTCGTGTTTCCGGATAGTGTGATGGACCCTTTATTCCCTCCCTAGTATATAAAAATAGATAAAAACATACCTTCCAACAATCACATTCCTACAACGCCTAAGGACATCATTTCCTCATCCGGCAACACCGTAATTGTCGAAAGGGCATATCTCCCTAATATCACCATCAAGGCACACGTAAGACGGCGGAAAGGCAGGACAAAAATGGACATATAAGCCCTTGGGACCAACTCTCTATAAGTGACGAGAAACTAGGAAATAGTATGGAAATGTGTAGCCAAGAACCATGTGGTTCTTGGGCAGCAAAAGTAAGATAACTTACCAGTCACGTGGTCAAAAATCCCTTACAAAAAGGTTTGTGGAAATCCAAAATTACACGTGCCTCCAGCACAACTTGCGGTTTATCCAGTAAACCAAAGAAACGGATTCCACGCGAAAACTGTAGCCAAAATCCCTTAAGTACAAAGGCGAATCCTAGGACTCAAGCAGGCTTAGCAGCTAAAACGACCATTCATGCTGAAAGTTGGGGTAGAAAAGACCGAAGAAAGAACTTGAAAGGTTCAATTTCCCCCCTAATGACAAAACTGCAATGTCATGGACAGAACCAGGGACGACTCGTCTCTCTGGGTCTGTTGCCAAAACTCAAAATAATTTCCATACAGTCCCAAAACACAATAGAACTCTTTAAAATCTCAACTAGTTGTTAATTTCCTCAGCTAAATTATAATTTACACAGAAAATTTCAATTCATGAACAAAACGAAGAAAACTTACTGTTGCTACAGACAGCAACACAGTAACAATTCTGTGAACTACGCCAATGACTTTGATTTATCGGTGAAACTTTGACCCATTTACTCCAAGCACCTGTGCGACATCCCAAGACCGCTAAATAATAAAAACCGAAGTGTTCGGAGCACACAGCTGTTCAAGATCAAGTTCAAGTGTCAAAATAATAAATCATAACCCAATAATTAACGGATGGTAAACAAAGCACTGGGCCCCAATTTTTAATAAAGGTAAGTATTGAAATTGAATTCTATTTCATCTTAAGTCATCCTTTTACATTTTAGACGCAGTCCCACAAGGAATATTTCCCCAACAAAACAAGAATACAGGAAAACAGAAGCCCCCTGCCAACCTGTCGGAAAATGAATTGTTTATGTCCATGAAATGATTAAAATAAAAGGATATTAATTAAAAACAATCTTAGAGCTTTGGAATACAATATTAAATGAGAATTTATATAAAACTAACAAATTGATACAGTGAATTTTGAACTGTAACAAAGTAATTAATATTCAATATCATGATGTTTCCTATCAAAAGTGTCCAAATTGACCCACCCGCCTGTACATATTTTCAGCACGATAAATAGATATTTACGTGAATTTCACTGGTGAAGGTCACGGTCAAGTTCACGGCCAACGGCCAAGGTCAATTTTTTTTTGGGGAAATTTCTTTCAGCGGCCTTTATATGTATACCAAAAATTAACTCGATTGGACTACGCCTTCTAGCCCATTCCCGAGAGCCCAAACTGAGAATGCGGGGTTGCCGTATCTCTGAATATGTATGATCTTGAAGGCTAAAACTCGGTGTGTGGGTTATTTATGATGCTCTTCGGCGCTATACATAATTTCAGCACGATAAATTGATATTTATGTGAATTTCACTGGTCAAGGTCCCGGTCAAGGTGGCGGCTAAGGTCAATTTTTTTTTTGGAAAAATTTCTTTCAGCCGCCTTTATAGTTATACCAGAAATTAACTCGATCGGAGTATGCGTTCTACCCTGTTCCCGAGAGCCCTAATCATACTAATTTAAAAAACAAAGCCCGCTTCGCGCGCTGTGTTCTCAATCAGTACACTTATAACCAGTAGATACTAACTGTAACCAAAACTAATCAAAAATATGCAAACTAACCCAAGCTAACCCGTCCATGTAATGCGTACTAGTCCTATGCAAACTAACCCAAATTAACACACCTTTAAATTGAACCACTTTAATTTATAGATTTTTCTTGAAAACTAATATAATCCGCATATTTTTATATTGAAATCGGTCCAAAAAGGCTAACTACAACATTAGGAATGCATCTTGTAAGAAACTACGTGTTGCACTAAAGCGTTTTACCACCGTTTTTTTCTGTTTTATGTCCTCATAAAATAAAAAAATATAAAAATTATTTCTAATTATTTTCGTTGGCGCGAAAACGATTAGCTTCAAGATGGTGGAATTTGTGACGTCAACTGTCTGTAAACACAATGGTCTGTTCGCACAAGAGCCTTTGACACTTTGCAAACTGTCGGAAAGAATCGTTTATACTACGAGAGCCCATGACACAAAAGCCTCAGTCATCTGTTAGAAGGCCGTTTTTTGCTGGCCCGGTATGCCAAGTCCTCGGCCAACTGTGAAACGTATTGGTTGGCGGGTTTCGGTGTGCAGAAGCTGAGGGGTGGATGAATTTTCACTACTCCAAAATAAGGCTTTCTGCCTTATGAGTCAGAAGCTTTTTTTTGTTGTGAATGAATAATATGGACCTACTGATGCCTGAACAGAAACGGTTGGCGGACCTTCTCCCTCTCTGCACCATGCCCACCGCGTTTTAAGTAAAAATTCTCAAGGGAAGTTTCTACCTCACAAGTCAGAAGGATGAAAAAAAGTGAAAATTATGCATTTTCTCTTCCTCGTCTGTTCTGCGCTGGGTTGGCAGCCGGTTGGCGCTCTATTATTTATTCAAACATATGTTTTTGCAAGATTGAAGTTATTTTCTCCCTCGCTATAATTTGAGGAATTAGTGGGGGTTTTTACAAATTTTACATGAATACAAAAAATAATACACACGTTTATCAACTGATAGATGCGATTTCATCCGCAGATTACATACATATTTTTTTTTCTGCGAGAAGAAAAAAAAACACATCAGAATAGCTCAAATATACCCACATCAGAATGGCTCAAATTTGGCATAAACATTTTGATCGATTATCTACTATACCCATACTTTGGTTTTTCGATATATGTGTGTACCTAGGTTTAAGTTTTTATGGATTATTTCTAAGAAATAAAGAGATAACTCAAAAAAATCTAAAAACTAAAGTATTCAATTGATATCGTAGATAATCAATCAAAGTATGCAGTGGCGGATCCAGGATTTACTTTAGGGAGGGCGCAGGTTATGAATTATGAACAATAATTTTGGAACTTTTTTATAGGAAACGTAAATTTCTGAGCCAGATACAAAAAAATTAACCCCCCCCCCCCCCCCAATGAGGCTCAAGTTTCAAACGAAAACGCGACACTGAAAAGAGAAACAAATAGATCTATGGGATTTAGCCTGCTAGGGAATGATGTAAAATACTGTTGTACAGCATTTCCTATTCTTGGTCTCCTCTTTGTGCGGTGCTTGATGCTTCATAACTTGTAATTAGCCCCCCCACTCTTGTCTACCAAACGTTGTACCTATGTATGTTACTTTGTGAACCTATCTCATTCTCTCTCAGCTTAGTTTATTGAAAGTTTGACCTCTACCGGATGTGAACTGCACACATATTTTTTATTTATTTATGAAAATAATTGATTTTCGCGCCCTTTGCGCCCCCTTCCTGTATCCGCCCTTGAAAGTATGTATATCCAATTTGAGCCAATTCTGATGTTTTTTTTTTTCCTCCAATTTCCCAAAATATTTAACAGCTATGTAACCTACGGATGAAATCGCATTTATCAGTTAGTAAAATTTAAAAAGTGTGAATTTTTTTTGTATTTATGTAAAAACCCCCACTATGTCTTTGAACTATAGAGCGCCAAGCGCCAACCGACTGCCAACCCAGCGCGGAACGGACGAGAAAGTGGAAATGTATAATTTCCACTTTTTTTCGTCCTTCTGACTTGTGGGGTAGGATCTTTCCTTGCGAACCTTACTTTAAACGTGGTGGGCATGGTGAAGAGAGGGAAAAGGCCCGCCAACCGTTTCTGTTCAGGCCTCAGTACGTCCATATTATAAATTCACAACAAAAAAAAGCTTCTAACTCATAAGCCAGAAAGCCTTATTTTGGGGTATCGAAAATTCATCCACCCCTCAGCTTCTGCATACCGAAACCCGCCAACCAATACGTTTCACAGTTGGCCGACTTCGACTGCATTGAAACTTGAAAGCGGTTATTATGTGGTATTTTCGTATGTAGTGCCATATTAGAAAGTTCTCGTGCGTCAGACGCTACGCTAATACGTTACCGTTAACAATACGGTATTTTACATGGTATTTTATAGTTCTCGGGCACGAAGACACATAAATCCTCTAATCCCTTATTCTGTTTACATTTTGAAAGCTGAGTTGAGTAATCTAACCCCACTTTTTTTGCTTGTTTTCTAACTTTTATTTATTCTGAAGATTCCTGAGCTTGATTAATTTTCCCTTGTTGTTTTTTATGGAGGAATTATTAGAAGTTGCTGTTTTTGCAGACATAAATGGAGCGTAAACTAGTTCTAACATAGCATAGCGTTACGTTAAGGCATCCGGTAAGTTCCGTTAGATAGCAGGCTGCGCTAACGCTAATACCGTAAGAACTGTCATACTTGCCAAATAGCGTTACGGTATTTGAAATTTGGACGGCACGAGAACTCTCTATTGTGACATTTTGTGTTTCAAATAGTTCATCATGGTTGATACAGGATTTACAAAAGCGCAGTCTGATAATCTTCCTTCTATAGACCCGTTTATGGTGGTTCTATATCAGTCGTGGCGTGACTTGGGCTGATCGTAGACCAATCGGTCCACGACTCAAGAGTGAACCACGAAAGTGTGGACCGTGGATTTACGATCAATGTAAACTACCCTTAACCTTAGTTTACGAACAGTTGACATCACTGGAAGTTGCCATGTTAAACGTAACTTTTCCGAAAGAAAATTTTCAATTTAAAACTAATAATTGCCGTATGGCTATAAGATCCATAAATTTAATACAAAACTGCTCATATTTTACACAAAAACGTGCACCATAAAAACCAAATAAGCCATATTTATTTCTTACATGAGAATTTCCTATTGCCTATGCCGCCATTTTTTTGGTGCCAAAATTCCTGGAAAAAAACGGCTTCATTTTTCAAATCCAGGTTACTACTCACGGTCGAGCAACTTCAATTTTGTTTCTGAAATCGGCGCAACGTATTTGATTTAAGGTATTATATTATTCAAGTCATGTACACGTCAAACTTCCTGGGTCCTTATTCTTGGAATCAGGAAGCAGCGTTCCCAGGAGAACGAGAGTTTCGTCTTTTGCTACTTATACTATCAGTTGCATATCATTGAGAAATGAGGAACACTCGTTCTCCTGAGAACGCTGCTCCAATAAGGTCCCTTGAGCGCCGGCTTCATAAAACCAAGTCGGACAATTTCTTTCATATTTTCAACCTGAGCGTGGGAACATTTTCGCGCTGGCTCTTCGTGAAGTTGTCGTTCTGACGTCCCTAAGAAAGGTGATGGTGATACATGTATACAGTCCGTTGTTTTGAATCTGATACTCCAAAGGAATGTAAGGTGGCTCCCTAATACGTTAGAACGCCAATGATCACCAGACGTCAGACCTGTTGTTGCCATATGCTTCAGCTCAGCCCCGCACTCCTCAGTCCTCATAACACGGAAATTGTCAGATTAAAAACGAAGGACAATACGTGTAGTTTTAATTCCAATCGACTGTTTTCTATGTTACATTAACGACATCACATCAAATTTGTTGGACAAAAACCACTTGACTTTGGGGAAGGTCCGACGCACCCAACCTGATGCTCCACAAAATAATTTTTTTATTATTTTTTTTTGTGGGGGGGCCTATCAGAAGGTTTGCGCTCGGGCCCATGAGGACCTTGCTACGCTACTGCTGGGAACTACTTATCCTAATTCTCTTTATAGGTACCTATGTTTGTTTTTGTCGCTTAGAACAGAGAACAGCACTTTACCATAATAGAAATATTGATATTAAAAGTAATCACCAACAAAAATATACAACACAACTTTTATAGGTTTATATTATGCTTGATTTTGTTGCTAATACCTAGCAGGAAAGTGATGTTCTCTGTTCTAAGCAACCCAAATAAACATAAATACCTTCCTTATGAAGTAACGGTAGTAACGGGGGCACCTGAGCCTGGTAACTTTTTTGATACCGTGGGAAAATCTCTAGATCGGCGACGCCTTTGATCTGAAATTTCGGAGATTTGACCCGGGCCAACCCCAAATTTTTGGCGGTTTTTCCGGAATTTGACTGCAGCTCCTTATCTCATGGTGTCATCTTCAAACCGTAGTTATCGTCCATTCGGGGTGTCGTCGTCGCCGTCTCGTTATCGATCGATTAAAAAAAAAAACACAGAACAGCACTTTACCATTGTTTCGTCTTTATTCTAAATAAATTTTATACAATTTGGCAAAGGTGCAAAATTCCTGTTTGCTCGCATTTTTTTGTTTTGTTTCGCGCAAAAAAGGTCGTACCTCTAGATTTTGATAGTGGACGTACCAGAAGCGAGTAATTGGACAGAATTGCTAAGAAACTCGATGAGACGACACGGGCGCGTCGTCGTACGACTTAACTCGGTCGCAATATTTCTAATCTCAAAACTTCATTGTGATGTCCTCTCGTATCAACCTTCTACAAAGTTACATAACCCGTAATTGGGAACACCATAATCCGCAGCGCGTGTGTAAAGCAGGGTCCCTGCAGGAGTGCACTTATGGAATCATTGGGTAAGTCCTTTTTATCATTATTTAGAGGTTGCGCCGCAAAGTAAATACAGTCCACTACCAGCTAAGACATTACGTATTAGCTACCCGCAAAACATTTTGATCCTTAACGAGCCAAATTTCTTATTTTGTTCTGGTGCTTAAATTGATTAACTGGTTAATTATTGCAATTAATCGATTAATTGAAAGTATTTTATTTGATTTTTTTCATTTTGTTGAAATTCATTCGCGTTATACATCATTCTTAGCAAGAAACTGCAAGTGTTTTAATTATTCTCGGTTTGTGTTTTAGACAAAATAAAACATAAAAGGCATTAATTATTGTAATTTGGCCAGTAGAACGAAAACATTTTTATCAGAAAATCCATAGAAGTTGTAAATTGAACCTCAAGAGCAGAGCAAAAAAAAAAGAAAAAACTTGTTTATTTGAACATAAACATTCCAAGCTTGAAATTCTTTCTTTTTTTTGCCTTGCCCAAATGCAAATTCAGGAAAAGAACGGATTTTGCTAGATAGTAGGTACTATTCGATTTAATTTAATTTAAATTTGATTTCAATTTTTTTTTTTTTGGCAATATGTCAGAAGATTTAACAATTCTCACTGCCCAACGCAAAATTCTTATCAAACGAATTTCTGAAGTCTACGATATTGCTAATAAAGCGATCGCAGATGAGACAACGCAAGAATATTTTAAGACACGCTATGAGGCTATTCCCTCCTATTATCAAGATTTCGAAAAAATTCACATGACAATAGTTTTTCATAAGGATATGTCTGAGGACAAATGGGATGGCGAAGAAGAAATTCGAAGCGAAATAGATGAAAAGTATTATACTACGAAGAGTATCTTCAATCAATTCATTAAAAATGAAGCAATCGCTAATGCGAGTGTCAATATGACAATGTCGCAACCGTTAGCTTCACCCACTGCCGCTTTGCATAACTTTGCCCCGACTATAAATGTTAATTTGCCCAAGTTGACCCTACCTGTATTTGAGGGTGACCTTAGGCAATGGCCAACGTTTTTTGATTTGTTTCAAAACCTAATTCATAATAAAGCTGGCTTATCAGATATAGAAAAGTTCCAGTATCTCCTCTCTTTTATTAAGGGGGAACCGCTAAATTTAATCAAAGCTATTCCAATAACGGAAGCAAATTACAAAATTGCCTATACAACCCTGGTGAGTCGCTACCAAAATAAAAGATTACTGGCAACCACCTATTTAACTGAAATATTGAATTTCCCTAAAGTTTCGAATGGGTTTAATTTACGCAATATTTTTGATTCCTTTATGGAAAATTTAGACGCCCTTTCTCTCTTAGGATTTCCAGTTGTACATTGGGATTTTATTCTTCTGAATTTATTACTTAAAAAACTGGACGTTGACACAGTACAACGTTTTGAATTAGCCCATGCACAATTTGATATTCCAACCTTTAATCAGTTGAAGTTATTTCTTACAAATCAATGTAAAGCTTTAGAGACTATGGCTCATTCGAATAATCAAATTTCGCAAACAAAAGGAGCAAATAATAGTCGAGGCGTAAAAGGTGATCCTGGAAAAGTTTATCCTCATGCATTGTTGGCAAATGCAAGTAACGGCAACAGTCAAACTCAAAAGATAGTACCTTCACAAAGATGCAGTGTGTGTAATTTGTCACATTTGGTTTATAATTGCCCTAATTTTCGCAATAACACTCCCAAAGAGAGATTTTCGATTTGCAAGCAAAACAGAATGTGCATCAATTGTCTGAGTTCGGCTCATAACTTACAGAAGTGCAAATCTACCTCGGTTTGTCGCATCTGTCGTTTGCGCCATCATACTTTACTGCATTTTGATTCAGCCAAGAGTCCAAACTCCGCAGATTCACAAACTAATTCATCTAGTTCAGTTCAATCGCCCCCTGATAACCAAATACCCTCATTGTTTAGCCCAAATTCAAGTTCTTCGCCGACTATGAATTCGTGTGTTGGAGCTGTAAATCCAAATTCAGTGGTTCTATTGGCAACCGCGCTAGTTAATGTCTTGGATTCCCAAGGCAACCCGCATTCCGTTAGAGTTTTGCTGGATAGTGCCAGTCAGGCAAATTTTATCTCAAAAAGGTGTTTCAACCGCTTAGGTTTGACTTCCTCAAAACTCAATATACCTATTAAAGGTATTGGCGAAATGTCTTCTCTTGTATCACAAGGTGTGACGCTATTCTCGATTGGTCCTCCTATCAACAATAAGTTGTTAGTCAATTTAGAAGCTATTATCCTACCCAAAGTATGTTCTGACATGCCAACCGCATTCTTTAAAACCGATTCTTGGGATCACATCAACAATTTGAAGTTAGCTGATCCATCGTTTAACGCTCCAGGTAGTATCGACATGTTACTGGGAGCTTCAGTTTTTCCTCATATTTGGTTGCCTGGAAAAATCAATGGAGGTGGAAGATCTCCAGTTGCCCTCAACACAATTTTTGGCTGGGTGCTGATGGGAAAAATCAATTTTCAAACTCCAACTCCACTTTATACTTTCTCAGCGCTTGTTGAAAATGATGATCTTACAACAAAGTTGCAACAATTCTAGGAAATTGAAGAAGTTCCTCAAGCTAGCACTCTCTCCTCTGATGACCTCTTGGCCGAAAGTTCGTTTGTGAATACGCACCGTCGCACGTCCCATGGACAGTTTATTGTTTCCCTGCCATTCAAAAATGGTGAACCGCTTCTTTCTGATTCACGTTCCATTGCTTTACGTCGATTCTATAGCCTAGAACGGAGATTACAAAGTAATCCCCAAACTTACAAGGCCTATTGCGATTTTATGCATGAGTATTTGTCCCTGGGACACATGAAAATCGCAACTGTCCTACCCGCTCAAGATCGTCCCGAAAAAATGTATTATATTCCTCATCACAGCGTAATAAATCCTAATTCTTCTACCACCAAGCTTCGTGTGGTCTTTGACGCATCCGCAAAAAATACAGAAGGCGAGTCCCTAAACGCAACGCTTTTACCCGGTCCTAAGCTCCAGAAGGACATCACTGCTATTCTTTTAAATTTTCGACGCTACTCGGTTGTCTTCACTGCTGACATCAAGATGATGTACCGCCAAATTTGGGTTGATTCATGTCATTGGGATTATCAACGCATTATTTGGCGATTTAGCCCTTCAGATCCCATTCAGGATTTTGTTCCGAAGACGGTAACTTATGGAGTATCTAGTGCGCCATTTCTTGCATTACGATGTCTTCTTGAGTTGGCGCAAAATTATTCCGAGGATTTTCCTAGGGCATCAAAAGTTCTTCTTAATCAAACTTTCGTGGATGATGTCGTTGATGGAGCGAATTCATTAAGTGAAGCCATCCTTATCAAGAACGAACTAATCCAGCTCTTAAAGTTGGGAGGCTTCGATTTGAGAAAATGGTCTAGTAACGACTTGGAATTTTTATCAACTATACCTTCTGATATTCACCAAACATTGACATCTATTTCAATGGATGACACGGATTCCTATTTCAAGGTTTTAGGACTTCGTTGGTATCCCCACCTCGATAAATTTTCTTACGAAATAAAAGTTTTAAAATCAGAATGCTCTAAACGGTCCATACTTTCGGAAATTGCTCGCATTTTTGACCCTCTAGGTTTCCTTGCCCCTGTTACATTCGCCCTTAAATTATTGATGCAAAATCTCTGGGTCCAAGGACTCACCTGGGATGATGTGGCTCCCTCTGATATCGCGAAAACATGGAAAAAATATAAGGCCGATCTTCCCCGTTTGTCAAATTTACGCATCCCTAGACATTGTTTTCTTTCCTCATATGTCTCGATTGAGCTCCACGGTTTTGGAGATGCCTCCAGCCTAGGATATTCAGCGTGTATCTATTCACGTTTGGTTTGCTCTAACCAAAAAATTTCTACTTTCCTTGTTTATGCAAAAAGCAAAGTTGCTCCGTTAAAACGTATTTCACTTCCTAGACTCGAACTTTGTGCGTCTTTGTTGGCCGCAAAATTACTTAAATTTGTCTTGGCCACTTACTCAGACGTTAACTTTACGCGGATTTACGCTTGGTCGGATTCTATGGTCTCACTCGCTTGGATTCGCTCGCCGGCATTTCGATGGAAAACTTTCGTAGCCAGTCGAGTCAGCCAAATCCAGGATATCGTGCCTCCTGAAAACTGGAACCACGTTGCCTCGGAATTTAACCCCGCCGACTGCGCTACTCGGGGCATGTTACCCTCTGAATTGTGTGACGCTTCTTTGTGGTGGCACGGTCCCGCATGGTTACTGTTGCCGCAGGAAGTGTGGCCTGCATCAAAGTTTGAACCCGATTCAAAGCCGCAACCGGAAGTTCTCGCCGAAGAAGGAAAATTAGTATGTGCTATCACTACGGAAATTGATGGTGTTTCCAGGCTTTTAGGTGAACGTTCTTCGCTCCCAACCATTTTAAGGATATTCTCGTACTGCCTTCGGGTGATCCAAAAAATGCGTCATGAACCCACTATTTCGACTAATACTTTCACAGATGTTGAATTGCATAATTCCCTAATGACGCTAGTGAAATATATTCAAGGGATGGTGTTTAGTGAGGATATTGACAATCTGTAAAAGGGTCGTCGCTGTTCAAATCAGCTTAAAAAACTTTCCCCTTTTCTAGATCAACTTGGTATTCTCAGGGTGGGCGGTCGTTTAGTTCATTCCAAACTTGCATTTGAACAAAAACACCCTACCTTATTACCAGCTCAACACAGATTGACCGATCTTATAATTCAGGACTTTCATGAAAAATTTCTCCATTGTGGAAAACAAACGTTGAACTACTTAATTTTACAACATTTTTGGATTCTATCTGCGAAACGAGCAATCACTCGAGTAACTTCTGATTGCTTAAAATGTTTCCGAGTAAACCCTCCAATCATGCAACCCAAAATGGGTGATTTACCCTCCTTTAGGGTCACTCAGATAAAACCCTTTCAATGTTCCGCTGTCGACTTTGGCGGTCCCTTTTTTATTACCCTCACTCGAGCTCGAGGTGCCAAATCTCAAAAGGCCTATTTATGTCTGTTCGTATGCTGCGCGACAAAGGCACTTCATCTCGAACTTGCCTCAGATCTGACCACCTCTGCTTTTCTTGCTGCCTTGAGACGATTTCTAAGTCGACGTGGTAGAGTTTCGGTGATTCATAGTGACTGTGGCACCAACTTTGTTGGCGCCGCTAAATACCTCCATGAAGTGTTTGCCGAAGCTGCCCATGAAGAAAAAATTGATTGGCGATTTAACCCCCCTGCTGGACCTCACTTTGGAGGATTATGGGAAGCTGGTATCAAAAGTGTCAAATTTCATCTGGTCCGTCTTATCGGTGACCAAATCCTCTCGTACGAGGAACTGTACACAGTGCTCACCCAAGTCGAAGCGGTCTTGAATTCCCGTCCGCTTTCTGCGTTAAGTACGGATCCCAATGACCTCTCGAGTTTGACCCCGGGTCATTTTTTAACTCTGGCTCCATTATCTACTATCCCTGATCCCGATTTGTCCGCCATAAGCTTAAATCGTTTGAGTAGATGGCAACTACTTCAACATTTTCACCAACAATTCTGGAAACGTTGGCACCGCGAGTACTTACATACTCTGCAACAGCGCAACAAATGGTTTCATACTAATCCAAGCCCAATTAAGGTTGGAACTTTAGTAGTCCTAAGAGATGAACTCACTCCACCCCTCAAATGGCGACTTGGACGCATAACTGAAACTCATCCTGGTCCTGACGGTATTATCCGGGTTGTAACCCTTAAGACAACCCATGGAGTTCTTAAACGGCCGGTTAATAAAGTGTCTATGTTGCCATCCCAATAGGTAACTTAGATGATATTGTATATAGCTAAATACCTCTAGTTAATTTTATTTTAATTTTAATTTAACAAAAGAATTTTTTATTTTTTTTGTTTTTGTTCTTGGGACTCTATAGTGCCAAATTGGCTTGAAAAAAGAAACAAGAAAAAAAAACACTTGCATGTTTTTGGTGGGCGGTAATGTTTCGTCTTTATTCTAAATAAATTTTATACAATTTGGCAAAGGTGCAAAATTCCTGTTTGCTCGCATTTTTTTGTTTTGTTTCGCGCAAAAAAGGTCGTACCTCTAGATTTTGATAGTGGACGTACCAGAAGCGAGTAATTGGACAGAATTGCTAAGAAACTCGATGAGACGACACGGGCGCGTCGTCGTACGACTTAACCCGGTCGCAATATTTCTAATCTCAAAACTTCATTGTGAAGTCCTCTCGTATCAACCTTCTACAAAGTTACATAACCCGTAATTGGGAACACCATAATCCGCAGCGCGTGTGTAAAGCAGGGTCCCTGCAGGAGTGCACTTATGGAATCATTGGGTAAGTCCTTTTTATCATTATTTAGAGGTTGCGCCGCAAAGTAAATACAGTCCACTACCAGCTAAGACATTACGTATTAGCTACCCGCAAAACAACCATACTAGAAATATTGATATTAAAAGTAATCACCAACAAAAATATACAACACAACTGTCACAACTTTTATAGGTTCATATGCTTGATTTTGTTGCTAATACCTAGCAGGAAAATGATGTTCTCTGTTAAGCAACCAAAATAAACATAAATACCTTCCTTATGAAGTCGAGTATAAACAATTATTATTATTGTTTATTTAATTATCGCAAAATCCAATTAGGCTGGGATGGAAGATCTGAATATTTTTTTCCTACGAGCGTGCGGAAAAGTTACTTTTCCGCACGATTTTTCGTTTTGAAAGTTGTACTTTTCCGCACGATTTTACTTTTCCGCACGATTTTACTTTTCCGCACTTTTTTTTTACTTTTCCGCACTATTTTTTTACTTTTCCGCACGATTTTTACTTTTACTGAAAAGTGTACCCATATTCGGGGGCCCCCTATTTGGGGGCGGAGCCCCGCGGTGGCCCCCTATTTGGGGGGCATAGTCCCGCGAGGGGCCCCATTTTTGAGGGGCACAGTCCTCCGGGGCCCCTTTTTGGGGGGCGAAGCCCTGGGCTCCTTTTTGGGGGGGCGAAGCCCCTTATTTGGGGGGCGGAGCCTCTTATTTGGGGGCACAGCTCCGCAGGGCCCCCTATTTTGGGTGGCATAGCCCCGCGAAAGTAGGGAATCCTAACAATTTTTCTCGCTTTCAAACAATACGGTTGCAAGCTGCAAATACGCTTTTTTGAAATTTAAGGAGAAATATGAGTGAAAATAGTGATAGTGAACTGGAAAATGCTTGGAATATTGGTTGTGACGCTGTGATTCCGGAAAAATCAAGGCAACGGTACGAAAAAACCTTTGAAATCTTTAAGAAGTGGTGCGTTGACAAAAACTGGGCTGTTTCGGAGAAAGTGCTTTTGGCATACTTTGTACACCGAAATCAGAAGTTAAAATCACCTGGAAGCTTATGGGCTGAGTATTCCATGCTGAAGGCGACACTTTTTCTGAAGGAAAATGTTGACATTTCGAAATACGCAACTTTAATTGCCTTTCTGAAAAGAAAAAACGTTGGCCATACACCGAAAAAATCTAAAGTTTTCACAAAGGAGGATTTATACAGGTTTCTAATGGAGGCACCAGATGATAGATACTTGATTTTGAAAGTGAGTTAATTTACCTGTGTTTTTAACAATGCAAAGAATTAATTTGTTGTTTTTTCGTAGATAGGCATGATATTTGGTGTAGCTGGAGCATGCAGAAGGGAGGAATTATGTAATTTGACTTTACAAGACATAGATAATCAGGAAACGTTCATTTTTGTTAAAATACCCAATACAAAAACCAATATTCAAAGGAGTTTCACCATCACTGGTAAAGAAGACCAGCGAGTGGATTATTTGGAGATTTGTAGGAAATATATCGAACTACGATAAAAAACCGCAAAACCAAACAAGTTATTCTTAAAAATTCGAAACGGCTTTTGCACTAATCAAGTTGTAGGAAAGAATACCATAGGAAAATGGCCAGCACAAATTGCCACATTTTTAAATTTGCAAAATCCTTCTCAATACACTGGACATGCTTTTCGCAGAACTTCTGCGACGCTTCTTGCAAATAGCGGCGTAGAAGTATTAGCTCTCAAAAGACATGGAGGTTGGAAATCCTCGACGGTTGCCGAGGGTTATATCGAGGACTCCATAGAGAGCAAATTGAAATTCGCAGACCAAATTTTACACCAAACTCCTTCAACAAGTGGTAAGACTTCGATCCAAACAACATCCAGACAACTAAACGATGAACCTCATCCTGTTTCTCTGATAAATGATACAGAAAATACGGTTGTTCTTGATAAGCACATAAGAAAAGGAGGTGTTGTGATAGATAATTCACATAACTGTATATTTAATTTGTATGTTAACAAAAAATAATAATATTTAAATTCTATTAATATTAAACCTATGTACTATAGTTGTTGAGGTGCATAATAAATTATAATTCTTGTTTTATTTCTATTTCCATAGTTGAGAACACGTATTAAATTGAACTAGTGGCCTCCACCAATATTCGAGAGTGTTTGATGACACGAAAATAGCGGGCGGTAAGTAGTACTTACCGCCCGCTCGTGCATAAAAGAATATAAAAAGTTAAGTTCAGGTTTTTTAAAAAACTTTTTGCAGCTCTACCATTAACTTTTTGTTACCTCTCAGAAAATCATGAAATTCTTTGCAAGTATAAGAATAATTGATCTTTATTTGCAGTTCTGCCTTGATGTGTTCAATGCAGAATCGATTACGCGCATCAGTCCACAAAGCTAAACGCATTGAAAACAATCTTTCATTGGACCCGTCACCCAAATATAAAAAATACAAGTTGCAAAATGATCCAGAACTCAGAAGTTTTTCAACTCAGTATAAGGCCGTGTTTATGTTGGAGCTGTGATAAACGATACAAGCAACGATACTAATGATATCGGGTCTTCAAAAAAAAAACAATCAAAGATTGCTATGGTTTTTTGAACGTAGGTCTTAGCAATATTTTTCATTAATTTTGACAATGTCAGTCAATGAAATTTAATGTCAAAATGTCATGTCAAAAATCGACCAATAAACAAACAATAATGCGACGTGCGTTTTCGTAACCAAAGCAATCTTTGATTGTTTTTTTTTTGAAGACCCGATACTATACATTAGTATCGTTGCTTTTATCGTGTATCACAGCTCCAACATAAACACGACCTAAGTCAAAAATAATAAATTCCATTTTCAAGTAGAGGTAATGTATATGATTTTCGTTATCAACCAGGTTAATAGCCAAAAATTAGGTACAATAGGCGTCCTGCAATAGGTTGTTACAGGACGCTGGACAATGAACCCCAAATGGTGGACGTCCACCGAAATGCAGGACGGTTGGCAACCCTACGTGACTATGCTTTTGACCGTGGTGTTGTATATTCTCATTTTGTTGATATTTTGATCCCACAGTACACCATTCAGTAGCGATATTGCCTTGCGGCCTTGTATATTTCGATCTTTAATTGCTTCGTCTAGGGTGCCCTCATGTGAGATTTTCATGCCCAAATATTTGTATTCAGTACATTGTTTTATTTCTTGTCCGTTATTCAATTTCAGATTTCGTTGTTCACCTCCTATAGTCATATTTCCTGTTTTCGTTAGATTTACTTCCAAACCCCATTTCTCGTACTCCTCCATCAATTTTCCTGTCATGTACTCTAGGTCATCATAGTTCTGTGCAATTATTACTTATCTGCAAAAGTAAAAGTATAAAGATTGTATCAATTGAGGGTATTCCCATGTGTCTACATTTGTTTTTCCACCCTTTGAGCGCTTGTTCTAATTATATTTTAAAAAGTGTTGGTGATATGCAGCATCCCTGTTTAAGTCCTTTAGTTGCTATAAAGCCTTTACTGATTAAGTTTCCCTGTTTAATCTTGGTCTTTGCATCACTATAGAGGGTTTTTACTGCCTTTATTAGTTCTAAGTTGATATTGGTCTTTTCCAGTGCTTCCCAAAGCTTTTTCAGCAGAACATTGTTGTATGCTTTCTTTAGATCGACAAAAAGTAAATGGAGTTCTTGGTTATAGGCTAGTTTCTTCAAACTGAATACATGGTCTAGGCTTAATTACCCTTTTAATTCACCATATTAGTTAGGTTAGAATCGCAAATTGGCGGGGGTTCCTAGTTCAAAAATTAATACATTGATGTCTTATGGGGACTCAATTTTAAAAGCGTCTGTAGACGTGATAGAACGTTTGTTAGGGAAGTGAGTTGTATAAAATAGTTTTTTTAATATGTTAATTAACTGAGAGAGTGTTTGAAAGTTGAATAAACATTGTTAAAATGAAAATATTACCAATTTGAGAAGCCGATGTTTGTATAAAATACGTATGTCGTTGCTTGATCCATAAGTATATATTTGGGTACCTATAATTAAATTATAATAAAATATACTTGGTTAGTAGATGTACTTCAATATTCCGAAAAAATGGAAAAACAAATGACTGAACTAGTGATCATAGACTCTAGTGATAAATGAATAAATAAATAAATAATTCACCAACAATCATAACACAACACACAACCTCACTTTCTTACAGCTGGTTTTAGACGCGACGTACGTCCACCGAAAACAGACACTTTCAATTAAAATCATTTGCATTTTTAATTCGTAGGTCTAAAAAAACAATTAGAGCATGAATTATAGAGAAATATGTTCAAAGTTTGACGTATAATAGGTTCAAATACTAAGAAATGCCCAGAACCCAAGATATTCCCGTCTGAAAATCACTCTTTTGAATCCCCCATAAGAAATACATTGCTGTCAAATTTGTTGAAATGTGTTTAGGAATAGTTATTTTCCTAACAAGTGCGCCAAGTGATACTTTCCCGCACGAAAAAGTAGTTAGACGAACTTTCGAAGCGGAGTTCGGATAAGCTTTGAGTGCGGGAAAGACACCTTGCGCAAGTGTTAGGAACAATATTTTTTCTACAAGTATCTTAAAAAAGTAGACTTTGAATTGTTAAAATATTAGAAAAATCAATCAAATCAAAATCTTCAAAAATCGTTTAAAATCTATTGGAATTCCTCAGAATGTCTTTTAAATTAAATCCCCAAGTATCTTTTCACATCTTCTTGAATTTCTAGAATCAGCAAGAATATTTTCATGAGAGTCTCTTAAATATCAAAAATTTTACAAATTCCTAGCAGTACAGGCTGGTTCAATTTGGACACCTTTGATAGGAAACATCATGTTAACTAAGCGTTAATTTCAACTAAAACCCTTCATTTTGAATATTAGTTTATTCAGAAACCATCAAAACATTGAAAAATCAAGTATAACTATGGTAATTATGCGTAACAAAAATGAGTGCGCAAAGAGTTTCCGTGCGCAAAATTCAACTTTGCGCACGCAAATGAGTGTGCAAAGTGATTACTTTACGCACGCAAGTAGAAAAACCATTTTAAAGGACCCCGCAATATTTAAATGGAAATTGGTTACCCGGGAATCCCGTGATATTTGGATGAAATTTAAATATGTTATTGGGGATGCCGTAAGCAAAATTTTTTATCATGGGCACAACCCAAGAATCGGCACAACCCTGTATATATGACAGGTGAGGCGTGGTTAGCTGTCAAATATTGGAATCTGATATCCAAAAGCAGAGTAACTATGGCAGATTTTGATGAACAAAAAATCTATTTCTACTAAGGGCGGATATTATAAAACTACTTTGAGAGTTAACTTAGTTAACTTCTGAAAATACATGTAATTCAAAAAGTTAACTTCAAGTTAACTGTCAAAGCAGTTTTATAATACCCGCCCTAAGTCGACCAAGTTAACTCAAAAAATGTCAACCATTTTAAGACCTGTCAAAACCCTGCCAAACGTCAGCACTCATCTTTTCCAGTTTCCAATATTTTATGTTGTCATTTGACATTTTCAACTTGTATGTAAATTCTGAATTCAAAAATTGAAAAAAAAAAAAAATGAAAGCTGTCAAAATGTGACGTGCATGAACTTTGTTCAATGTTTTATCACCAATAAACTACCTTTAAACGAGAAAGAACCAGATTAGAGTATTTTTTCCTACTAAAACAAATGACAGGTTTTGACAGTTCTGTCATTTTTTTTTCAATTTTTGAATTCAGAATTTAGATATAAGTTAAAAATGTCAAATGATAACATAAAATATTGGAAACTGGAAAAGATGAGTGCTGCCGTTTGGCAGGGTTTTGACAGGTGTTAAAATGGTTGACATTTTTCGACTTAACTTGGTCAACTTAGTAGAAATAGATTTCTTGTTCATCAAAATCTGCCATAGTTACTCTGCTTTTGGATATCAGATTCCAATATTTGACAGCTAACCACGCCTCACCTGTCATATATACAGGGTTGTGCCCATGGTAAAAAATGTTGCTTACGGCATCCCCAATAACATATTTAAATTTCATCCAAATATCACGGGTAACCAATTTCCATTTAAATATTGCGGGGTCCTTTCGCGCCGGATTTTTCCTAACCTAACTAATATGGTGAATACTGATTAAACCATGCGGAGCTGGTAAATGTTCTAAGTGTATACAGTGACCTCAGATTTGCACTTGATATCCTTATTTAAGTTTAAACCCCTAAGGGCCAAATTATGGACTGACTGGTAAACGTCTGGTTGTTACCTAGCAGGTACTTTCTACCCATATAGACAATAATATTTTTTGAATATTTTTTTTTTGGTCCAGCCCCAAATATTTTTTGAACATAATGAAAATAGGTTTTGAAGAGATCCAAAAAAGATTTGAAACCAGATATTACTTCGAAAATGTTTATAAAATATTTTTAAAACCTACTCAGAAAAACGTTGTTGTTCGGAAAACACAAGTAATAGAATATTTTCCAATGTGCCTTTTTTTGCACACCAAAATAGCATCTACAAAAAATATTTTTTAATAGATCTTTTTTGAATATTGTAAAAATAAAGTATAAAAAACATTTCTCTCATGATTTCGAAAATATTTTAAAAATGTTTTTAGTCTACGTTTTATTTTTAACAATATTTGGATTTTTAAAGCCAACAATAGCAAATAATCCAGCCTTCCTATTGGTTTAAACGCCCTACCACGACCAGTGCGCATGCACGAAGAACATTATTTGATAGGTTGTAATGAAAATTACCAGTTAATGTCATTACTGCCGCTTGAATTTGATTTAGCTTTAATAATGTAGATACCTATACAACATATGAAAATATCTGTCAACATAACTATTCGGTTATTCGTTTAATCGCTTGACTAGAAATTACTAAAATTAAAGTTTTGGCGTGAAAGGCGGTGGCATCTCAGCTGCGCCTGCGTAGCTGTACCAGCCGCCGCTCGCCACGCCGCGCCAGTCCCGATCAGTGTTGCCAAGCGTATCATAATTATGTATTTGTACCATAATTTTGCAGAAAAATACATAGTAAAATCGCGAATGTAATAATACATAATTTACCATAATTTTGACCTCTTTGTATTTTTGATAACTTTATAATACTCCTTCTTTTATTTTCTCATGTTTTTGCTGTTTAGAGGTTTGAGAATTATGCGTGAGGTCATAAATCCGGTTGCGTGGACGGTTGATCGGATGCCGAGCCGCTGTTCTTTTCTATGTCACTCTCACTCACGTCAGCGGACAGCTGTTTATTTTCACCAAGAATTTAATATTTATTTTTGTTGTTTGCATTTTTTAGTTTGTGCTATTTATTCTAATAAAGTTTATTCAATAATTATTGTGTACCATAATTCTTTTTCAAATAACATAATTTTGACCTTCATGTACCATAATTTCAAAATCAAAATCTGGCAACACTGGTCCCGATCAATATTTTACACAGGAGAAGAATAGCTGAATGAGACTTGAGAGTCCATTTTGTTTCCTTTTCTTTGTTTCTGGTTCCTGGTGAAAAAAATGTTGTACGCTGTGTATTGATTGTGTTGTCGGAGATCGAGATATTTGTTCAGAACATCACGTGAGGTAAGTTATTACTTGTAATTACCTAATAATTTTTTGTATAGGTATAAATTTCGATACACACATTTACTTTCCGCCCAAGAGGCAGGCGGCGCCTCATTTTTGGCCCTGCCTGTCTTGAAAAACCTAACCCTAACCTAAAATTTGGTTTCGTGTATGTAGTATAATTTTTGGGTTAATTTTGTGGTATAAGCAGCTATTTATTATAGAGCAAACTTAAAAGAAATATTAGCATTATTGTATAGTAACTGGCTGCATTAATTAATAATAATTGGATTCAATAATAGTCGTCAGTCGATTAACTTTTTAAGTACATATTTTCCAGAAGGACGCTTACAATCAATCATGCTACCACCAAAACATAACCTCTTTTGTCATTTTTCCTATCTACCGTTTTCCCGATTATATTTTTTTCTGCGATTGACAAGAAATGTCAACATTTTTGACCGGTAGACAGGTCGCAAAACTCAAGATTCTGGTATTTTAATTGTGTTTCAATAGTTGCTAAGGAATCAATGAATCACTTTTCCGGCCTAGGCCGGGAAAGTGATTCTCGTATCGCTGAATAATTGGAACAAAAAGACAAACATTTAACAGATATTTAACCTATCGCAGAAAAAATAGTATGTGTATTTCGGTGGAAAAGCACCGAGAGGCCTTCGGTGTTTGCCGGCCTCGGCTACGCCTCGCCCGTCAACTCACACCGTCGGCCGAGAATGTGTCACTTTTCCACCTAAATACACAATATACTATATTTCTGCTGTTCCACAACAACACTTTGCAATATTTTCGTGAAAAACAACACTAAAATACCTAATTGGTTTAATTTCAGGAGCAGTATGTGAGAATCAAAGGACAGAGCTAGCTCAGGACGACGAAATGATAAAATACATCAAAGGATTTCTTCTAAGGGCCAAGGAACGAATGAAAAAGTATGTAATTTCAATATAATGACAGGATTAATATAAATAAATGTATAATAAAATATAAAATATATGTATAATAAAATAATGTATTTAATATTTTATAATATATAATAAAATATTTTGATAATGTCGTTTTAATAACCCTAAAAATATTGTAAAATGTCTTAATGATGTTTCAAAAATGTTTTACAAATATGTAGTTTATGAAGTGGTGGAGTTCAAAAGACATTTCTGAAATTTTCAAAAATGTTCCTAAAATATTTGGCAGAATATCTTGCAAACATTTAAAAAATATCGATTTTGTACCCATAAAATGATCAAAAAAGGTACTAAGAATATTTTGTTCCGATATTCGGATGTTTAAAAAATATCCTATATTCTATAAAGGATATTTTTAATATATTTAGAAGATATGTTTTGTCTATATGGGTATGCATTAAGCCGGCTCCACACGGTCCGGCAGGCCTGTCAGTTCGAACTGAACAGTTCCCTGAAGGCCGGTCGCCGGATGGACTGATGACCCTCCAAAAATGTTCAGGCGAATCTGATTTATTCTTCAGTCTCAATCATCACGGCCTCTTCTGACAACGCGATATAAGCACTTTTTGATTTAGGGCCGGTCTATTCACCTTCTGATAAACTGTCAGGTATACAATCTGACCGATAAAAACGCAATCTGTTATAATCCCATTGGTTGGCTAGTTGTCCGCCGACCAATAGAATTATAGAATGGTGAATTTATCTTGCAAATAGCTACCAGCAACTTTATCTGGAGATGAATAAACCAGAGGCCTTAGTAGTACTATTTTTTTTGAGAACAGTAGACTCCGTACGAAAAGGATCGATCTTCTTTCATTTTTCTACTTAATTCGAATACGCCGCTACTTTCTTGCCACGGTCGTGAAAGTGTTTCGCGATAAATTCCTCCGAACACCTTTTTCTATTTCGCCTGACATGGCGTAACATGCTCACTATTGAACTGACAGTCGACCGAGCTATACACACGTTGAGACTTGCCTTTGAGTACGTCAGGCCGGCCGGATGGACGAACATATTTTTAATTTTTCTCCGGCCGCCTGAACAGTCTTGACCGGAATAAAGTCAAAGTCAAAAGTGGAAAGGATAGTAATAATTTTCGTTGCTGTGAGTGACGTCATACTGAAGAGTATTTTTAAAAAAGTTTTTAATTGATATCTTGAAAACTGTTGGGTATTGAACATTAGCGCAATGATCACTTTTGTTAAGGACGATTCCCTATACACAATATCAAAAATTCAGCAAAATTCCACATAGATCACTTTTCCATAAGAAATGTGCCAGACCAACTCTCTCTGCCTATACCTGTATCATCCCAAGTAAAAAACTCGATTGTATACAGGGGAAAAAAGATTTTCAATCATTTACCAAGTCATGTAAAATCACTGCCCACAATGTCTAAATTTAGAAAAGAGGTCAAAAGAATATTGTTGCCGAGAGCCTATTATGATATTGACGAATTTTTTTCTACTAGTTTTTAATTTATGTTAGTAATTGTCATTTTACCGCGCGTGAATTAATTTTATTTTGTTTTGGTTTCGATTAGATAGATATTTTTTTTACTACTTACCTGAGAAATAGTCATTATTCAATCTATTTTTCTAGGAAAAAATTGAATTTCTCTCCCTAGGTGAATAATGAAAAAGTCCCTAGGTCAATAATGAAAATGACGTCATGACGCAAGGATATTGTCATGTTTCTATTGGTCCAATTTCAATTTCATGCGTCAATTTAAAACAAAATACAGGTTTCTGTAGGTACATAGGAAGTTATCATAAGCTGTTGATAGAGGGCAGCACTTTCAAGAGGGCGTTCAAAAAAAAATAATTAGAGCACAGATTTTAAGCAAATTTTTTATTTTCTACTAGCAGTAGTAAAAAAAATTCTATATATTCCTCGGTAGAGAAAGTCATTGATGGATGAGAATCTTTTTTCACTAACTCTTTAACATTAGCATAATATAAATTCTAAAACTATTTACAATCAATAAATACACACTTAAATCTAATGTACTAAGTACTTAATAACTAGAATAATAATTGTACAAACAAACTTACCTAAAAAAAAAGATGCCATAAGCTTTAAATTGATTAGAATTATAGTTTCAAGTTTTAGTATAAAATCAATATGTAATAAAACCTAAACGTACACAATAGAATACTATGATTTACATTTTTGTAGGGATATTATTATGGAAGACAGATTAAACTAATAGACAAACTAAACCTTAATAGAAATTTCTAACATTTCGCCACCAAGCGTTGTCTAGCAAGTACTATTGGGGTCCCATCATTCCGACTTGCATATGAGGCGGATAACCAGGGCCACCTTGGCCGGGCATGGACATTGCCGGAGATTGAATTTGTTGGACCGCACCTGGTGGTGCATTCGGCTGTTGTGGGTCAGAAGGAAACGTCAAGTTCATCAAGATTTCTCTTAGGGCTGGATAGACTGTGCATTCAATTGTTCCAGCCTGGAAAAATTGGGAATTTGATTATGGAAAAAATGAAATTTAAAAATTTAATGTATAAATAATTCGGATTTTATTTTTTTTTCAGTAGTTTCTGAAGACTTTTGCTTCTGGATTTAAGAAAAAAAAAATGCTGTAACAGTAGTGATAGGAAATTTTCTGATAAAATCCTTTTTACTCAAAATCTAAATAGGAATAGCTATTACTATTATTGCCATAATTTTTGAGGGTTAGTGTTTATAGAAAAGCTGTTTTTGGTTTGTTATTCGGGTGTTCGGGATAATAATTTCGAGGTCCTAGTACTTGAGTATTAGATACTGACCTGCATTTGACAGAAGTGTCTCAACACTTGACTAGCTGCTGTCATAGCTGGAGGCGAACCAATGTCCCTTTTCTCTGCTAATTGAGTACTATTGCCAGCGATATCGTAAATTAAGGGCAGCACTATAGAAGGGGGATCGGCATTGGCTGGATATCCCAATCTTGTAATTTGAATCTAGAAAAAAATATGTTTAGGCCACAAAATAATTTAAAAAGAACATCATGCAGCAAAAAGTCTAATTTTTAAATGCATCAAAGGAATTTAATATTCACATATATTAGCTTTTTTAGAGGTAATCCAGCTCAAGACTTCTATGTTACAGGAGAAAAGGTGAAGAGACTCAAAGCAGCTAAAAGTTACCATGTAAATTGAAAAAACTGATATCTTTTCAAGCCAAAATGAAATTTCTCATAGGTTGAGAATGTTGAGAATAATACGAAAATAAGTAGAACTATGCCCACAATTGCACAATAGTGAAGTGAATCTTACAAAAAATAAATTTGATCCCAAGTTGAATATGTTCAGTTTTTTTATGACAATCGACACCGGACTAGGAGTTTTTCTCCGACTACTCAAGTAACTAGAACTACAGTTTACTATTGTGCCATAATAATAATAAAACTATAAAGAATAATCATGACAGTACTGGTGTACACCTAATGAAGCAGGGCTGGAACTCTGTAACAGATAGAGATCGTTATCCCTATCGCTATGGCACTTGCTGTCTTCTTCTCTCTTGTCGAAATCAATAGAGAGGAGATGTCAATAGAGATAGAGAAAATATCTCTATCGTTACAGAGTCCCAGCCCAGGTTCTTTGTTCCCTTCCCTTTCCAGTAACAGCCATAAGACTTAAAATTAATAGAGAGGATTCCTTTGCATGTTAAAAAAACCAAACCAGACAAATTCCAACTTACAAAAAATAAGATTTTATTCCGAATTCCCAAAACTCCCTGCGTTCCTGTAGGTACAATAGGCAAAGCATTTGGAGGTATCCTAAGCAACCATTGAACTGACCACTTCATGCCCTGTTGCTGAGCCAAATGTGGCATCATATCCAACCTCATAATTTGTATAAAGTCCTTCAGCACGTTCGGGGGACAATTCAACATGCTGCAAAATGTCGAAGTCGATGTAGGTTTGTAGGGCGGCGCGGCCGCTCTAGTCTCAAAGAAACGCTCTAAAATTTGAAGTTCTTCCATTGACCATATTTCCTTATGTTCTGGTAACTGGGATATTTTAATGTGTAAACTCTGTAGATGTTGCGTGTTGAGGCCTACTCTACACTGTAGCATCTCGTTGACTTTGAAGTGAATCACTCCGGGTTCGTTGTTTGGAATATTTGTCAGGTAAGTTTCATTGTGGACGAATCTTTGCAGTTGCTTCCGCATAAAAACACAACCCAAAAATCTTTCGATAGGACTCATTTCTGGACCGGGGATGCCCAAAGGATGCGCTGAAGGGCAACATAAAGTCTCCAAAGCATCATAACTAAGTAAAGTAGGAACTGCTCCTGCCCAGGATCTTTGAGGCAACACTCGTGCCAAATGACTACCGCTTTTCAAATCCATTTGTTGAGGACTATGCAATACAGGTCCGCCAGGAGATTGTCCTGGTCTAGCAGGTGAAGGCCTTGGCATACCAGGAGAACCAGGCCAATTAGAAGCAGCAGGACTTTGTGAAGCTGGAAAAGGACTGCCATCTGTGTGATTCGACGAAGGCATATAACTTCCCACTGGAGAATGTCCTGGAAGGTTACCTTGTTGGGGTCCTGGGCTCGAATTACTCAGTAAGCCTCCTGGACTTGCCAATTGTGGATTGAGAGGTGAATTAGGAACTAAACCAGATGGACTTGGATGTGGCATTGGACTTGGATTAATATTATTGGACATTGAAGTGGGGGAGGCTAAATTAAAGGAAGTTGCGGGACTAGAACCAAAACCATTATGTGGTTGAGACATATTTGTTGTATGTGGTGAAGCAGGTGTATGTGGATTAGACCCTGAAGGTGGAGTGAGAGGAGGATGGAAACGAAGACCAGGTTCAGATCGACTACCATTTGCAGGAGATTGAGGTGGTCGATGAGAGGCCAAAAAGTTACCACCACCATCCACTTCCATTGGACTAGGTGGATTATCATCTTCACTTTGACTTCTTCTTCTAAACACTGCATTTTCGTCAATATATTTTGATAAAAAGGTCTTCAATCCGGGAGTAGGAAAGAATACACTCACTACATTGCACATATCGAATCGGCTATAAGCACCATCTCTTATAGAAACCATACCATTTCCTCTAATTTTTAATTCTAAGCAATACATGCCTTGATAGGTAATGCGAATTAAAATACACGATTGAGCCATTATATTGAATGCAAGCACAGGTACTTTAGGGCTGGAATTGTGGACTCCAAGCTGAGGTAAATGAGGCAATTTGCTCAATGAAACTAATGGTTCATAGGTTTCAGCTAATAATTGAATAATTTGCGCCAAATTCCTAAATTCATTCAAATGTGATTCCAATTGTTCTTGAATTAGTGAATGGGCGTTCAGTGAGTTATGCATAGCACCAAAAGTTAGCTTGAATAAGTTTGCTTTGTTATCCCAAACTACTGATACCATTGCCCCTTTGTCTGGCCCATAACAAACAACAAGTTTGCTGTAATTATAGGAACGAATGGAGAATAGGTTGCAGAAAAAGCTGTATTTATCCACTTTGAGATATTCGCTTAAGTCATGCACCAAAGTGTAGAGATGGGCAATTTTCCACCAATCATCCAAAAGTAGCTCAACAGTTTTCGATGTCAGATCAGCACTCAACATTTCATATTGAAAATAAATAGGCCTTCTGGAACCTTGTTCTTTAGCATGAGTGCTTGTTAAAGGCGTTGCATAGAATACAAATTCCAACATCCAACTTTTTGCATTATTTTTTCCCACAACTCTAATGGAAACAGACAAAAGACGTTTCAATAAAGCCATCCAAGCAGGGGAAGCTCCAATTTCGGGCGTCGGCGGTGGTAACTGGATGAGTTTTAGTACTAAACCAGTGGCGTTAGCTTCCACTTGGAGACCCTGATGGAAAATGCCTCGTTTGTTCAATTCATTTGCCAAAGTGACATAAGGTAGTCTTTCGTCACACATGGCGACAACATGTGCGAGTTCTGCTATAAAATATGCTGGTTGCTTGGACCTCCGTGTCGCCGATTCTGCTTTGAAGCCGCCTTTTCTTTTCAGGGAGTTAGGTTCAGTGTGATCTGGATCGAAGCTACCTGAAATTAAGAGAAAAATGTATTTAACAATTTGTTAGATTTAGAGAATTTTCACAAATAAATGGTCATATTCATTTACTTTATTTTTCATTCATCAATAGACATTCATTTCAGATGTTCTAATTTCAGGGGGTTGATATAACTAATAATAATTGTCATCAATGAGAAAATGTCTGCGTCATCAAATCAAATCAAAAAACGCTTTATTGTCTAAAGAAAAAACTCATTGACAAAGCCTAAAAAATATAAATTGATGTAAATTGAACCCTCTTAATCTTAGCAATACGCAATAACACAATCTATACAGAGTGAGTTTTATGTATGGAAACGCCCAATTATCTCAAAAACGGCTTGCTCGATTTTTATAAATTTTGGTATGTGAGGGTATTGTTATATGGCCGATATTATCGTGCCATTTACATGGTTGTCAGATCATTCGATTTTTGGCAACTATTAGGAACTTTGTTATTTCAAATGGATCACCCTGTATATTTTTCAGTTTTCGTAATCCCTGAATAATACTGAATATTTTTCATGAAATGTTTCCTATACCCAAATGCCTTAATTTAGGAATTATAGCTACATTTACATTAAAAACCGCAAAAGTTGAAATAATTCATTGGCTTGTCCCGCGTGATGAGAGCTCGTCGCGGGAGCGTCTCGTCATGTCTGTGCACACCTTAAGATCTCTATGACTACAAAAATAATAGCTTTCACGTTTCAGTAAATTATTATTTGTCAGTTTTCATTGAATGTGATAATGAATCGTTTATCTGAAAAAGAACGAATTGAGATTTTGATGATATTGGGATATGGTGATAGGCGTAGAAGTCAACAAGAAACGTGTGATATTTTCAATGATTTATATCCCAACCGCAATCCCATTACAAAATCAACTGTTAGTAAATTGCTTAAAAAGTTTACCCAAACTGCTGGAGTAAAAGATCTACCCAAATCAGGGCGCAGGAAGACTAAATCAACTGACAACAAATCTCTAGATGTTTGTGTCATGTTAGAAGACGATCCTCACTTGAGTACTAGGCAAATATCCAGGGAACTTGAAGTTTCTCAAACAACCGTGATGAGAATTCTGCATGGTAATAAATTCCATCCATACAAAGTGAGGTTGGTTCAGGAGTTGTCAGATGACGATTTTGATAGACGTGAGGAGTTTGCCGATACAATGATGAGAAAATGTTACGATCCAAACAATCCAAATTTTTTAAATAATGTTATGTTTAGCGATGAGGCCACTTTTCTTATCAATGGCAACGTAAATCGGCATAATTGTAGATACTGGTCTCGTAACAATCCTCATTGGATGCGTGAATCCCACACCCAATATCCCGAGAAACTGAATGTATGGGCTGGAATAATAGGCGACAGAATAATTGGACCGTTTTTTATTGAAGGAAACTTGAATGGTCCCGCGTATTTACGTTTATTGGAAGATAGTATTATACCTGAGTTGGCTCGGTTATTTCCAAATCCAAGTGAGTATTTTCAATTGCCTTTAAAATTAAAAAAAAAAATAATTTATTGAAACTTTCAGACAATAACAATATTCCCCAAAACAATATTTGGCTGCAACAAGATGGAGCTCCACCCCACTATGCCCGTGAGGTGAGACAATACCTAAATCGTTTGTTTCCCGGAAGATGGATTGGAAGGCGTGGATCTATCGAATGGTCTCCTCGATCACCCGACATGAATCCTCTAGACTATTTCCTATGGGGCCACTTGAAAAACACTGTTTATAAAACAAAACCTCTCAATATTGAGGAATTGAGAGATAGAATCACCAACGAGATAAGAAGAATAGAGCAGACAGGGATGTTGCAAAATGTATTGCAAAGTTTTAAAAATCGCATGGCTTGTTGTCTGGAAGTCAACGGACAACATTTTGAGCAGCTGCTGTAATGGGTTGGATAAATTTAGATTTTTCAACCCTCGTTGGGTTCATCAGATCACAATCCCAACTCCGCAACCTGTGAACTAGCTATCAAACCATGGTTCAATAAAAACTGCTCAACAGCGGGAAATTATAAAAATGCTGCTTATTGCAAATGGCATCGTAATCCGACAGCCTAAAATCTCAATACATTCTCACGACTAGAAACCACTGTAAGCAGACCAATGGCGAAGAAGAAGAAAAAAAGGCAAAAAAACAGTTCGGAGAAGTGATCAATTAATAGCTCCTGTCGAGTGCCAAGGCACCAGCACAAAAGCTAGGGGCGCTCTATAGAGCATCCCTCGAAAACTGTTGCTGACCTGGAGTTGACCAAATACCATTAATAGCCATAAACCTCGGGAAAAAGTGGTAGACCTATCACTATTCTATCGATATCATTACAGCAGGTGCTCGAATTAACTGACACTTGTGACTCTGCCCAGAGTTGTACCAAACAGATACACTCGTCAACACAAGCAGCTCATGAACATACAATTCAGCTGCGAACACCTAGGACGTCACTGTTCAGAAGTCAATTTGGTCTGGAGGGCTGCCTAGCTCTGGAATGAACTTCCAAAGGCATGAATACTTTTCTCGAAAACTATAACCTACAGCGCAATGTCCATCGACATCTCAGTGTACACGCCGCTCGTTGAGTGGTAAAGGATTTTCCGTTTGTGTGTGAGCCAACCATGAAAAAGTAATATTAAGATAGCTATTGTTTTCAGTTAATTTAGTTTTCCTGCGCCCAGATTTGGGTAAATCTTTCATTGCATCAGTTTGGGTAAACTTTTTTACCAGCTTACTCACAGTAGATTTTGTAATGGAATTTCGGTTGGGATATAAATTATCTTGTGGACTTCTACGCATACAACCATATCCTAATAAAATTAAATTAAATTAAAATCTTAATTCGTTTTTTTTTTTTCAGATGAACGATTCATTATGGTATTCAATGAAAACTGACAAATAATAATTTACTGAAACGTGAAAGCTATTATTTTTGTAGTCATAGAGATCTTAAGGTGTGCACAGACATGACGAGACGTTCCCGCGACGAGCTCTCATCACGCGGGACAAGCCAATGAATTATTTCAACTTTTGCGGTTTTTAATGTAAATGTAGCTATAATTCCTAAATTAAGGCATTTGGGTATAGGAAACATTTCATGAAAAATATTCAGTATTATTCAGGGATTACGAAAACTGAAAAATATACAGGGTGATCCATTTGAAATAACAAAGTTCCTAATAGTTGCCAAAAATCGAATGATCTGACAACCATGTAAATGGCACGATAATATCGGCCATATAACAATACCCTCACATACCAAAATTTATAAAAATCGAGCAAGCCGTTTTTGAGATAATTGGGCGTTTCCATACATAAAACTCACTCTGTATATATAAAACACAGTTGTGTTGGTGTTGAGCACTTATAACTCGAGAACGGCTGGACTGATTTTTATAATTTTTGCTTTATTGAATTTGTCTTTGTCCATCCTAAGATAATAAATCGAAAAAATCCAAAAAAAAAAAAACAAAAAAAAAAAATTATCTATTTTACTTATTTATGAAAAAAGCTCACTAAGCCCGCATACGGCGCCATCTCTTATAACCGATACCAAGTTTACCGTCACATTTTCATTGCAAACCATGTGGATTTTATTGTCGCACACACTTTGCACAAAAACAATTTGAGGAAAGCACTTTATTTTTAATTGTTCTTCACAGTAAAAATGTCCAAAAATAAATAGAATGACAATGTTTTAATTGTGTATTGTTGTTGTTGGTTCGTTCATTCCGAAAGAGCGCGAACAGGTCTACCTGTCATTTCTTGACGCTTGACCATTGACGTTCTGTGGCTAAGTTCCGTTTCTCCTCTTAGGCATCCCTTGACAGCCGTGTTCCGTGGCGACTGTTCGGAGTGCTCCGTCTGGCTGGTGTCGAGTGGCAGAGAGCCAGGTTATGAGTCCGCCACAACCATTTTGTATACGGCGCCATATATGATAGGTACCTAGAACGAAGCTCGCCGTTGTGCGGAAATTTCATTGCAGATACAGTAGAACAGAATACTGCTAAGGAACTGGAGCTATTCCAAACAGAACTATTCCACTATTCCGATCAGATAAAGTGGTGCAGAAAGAGTAGATCAGATAGAATAGTGCAGATACAGTAAACAGATGGAGTATTGCAGTGCAGATAAAATGAAACAGGGCTGCGCTAGAGTTTTTTTTGTTTTCTTTACATTTTTTGAACATTCTTGTGCCTGAGTTTATTTATTTGGTGGTAGACTTTATAAGAATAATGCCCACAAGATGCCTAAAAATGGATGATGTGAAATTTTAATTTTAGGTGACTTCTGATCCAGAGAGTAAAAATTAATTTTTTCTACTGACGTTTCATAATAGCAACTTTTCGATTGTCATTTCAGTTTTGAAACGACATTCTTTTAGGCACTGAGTGCGTGAAAGTTACTTTTAGGCACTCAGTGCGTAAAAGTGACTTTTGAATGCGTAAAAGTGACTTATGAGTGCGTAAAAGTAATTTTTAAGCACTAGTGCCTAAAAGTGTCATTCATTATTCAGAAATAAAAAACAACACTAACCACATATTTGAATTTTGTTTTGTATTTATTATGAATATTGAAAATGGAATTACTGAATTGAACGTTTGGGTTACTCAAAACAGAACTTTGTGTTATTACCTACTTTCTAGGATTTTAATTATTGATGCCGAATTTTGAAAAGAAAATCGCATGAAAAGTGTCAGGTGTCAAGTGAAAGCAGGTGACAAAGATTTTGGGTGTAATCGACTTATTCACATGAAATAAAATTGTGTTTTTTTTATTATAAAATGCCAGTAGAAAAAATCTTGTATACAATACGTTACGAAACGATGTCTTTTAGTCACTCGACGTGTTGTCCAACTCGGCTTTGCCTCGTTGGACAATTTTCACGTCGCGTGCCTAAAAGACGCTCATTTCGTAACTTATTGTATAAATAGCTATTTTTCAACCAAAACCACAAAATTCACCATCGAAAAAAACTGAATTTAATTCAGTTAATAAAATCTGTTTTTTTTTTAAAGATAATTCCCCAATTCAAAAATTTAGTAACTATGTTGGCAACACAAGCCTTTTCTACATAAAAATTTTGAAAGCATTGACAATTTTACATTGTATTGCCAACATAATGTCATTTTGACTTTTATCTTTAAAAAAAAACGCACTTTAGATACGTTAACACAACATTTAATGGGTATTTAATAATTCAGAGGAGGAACGAAGTTCGCCGGGTCAGCTAGTACAACATAAATTATAGACACATAACTTAGGGCTAGTCAATTGTTTAAATATACTACATAATACTAATTCAATTAGATAAAATAAAGTTAAAATACAAAAATTTACGAAAAAACAAGAACACTTTTTTGAAAATCTCAACATATAGTTAAACAAATACAAAGTAAAAATTAACTAAACATATAAGATCAACGCCTAAAAAACATCCTGATAGAACTCTTCGAAACTATAGTATGCCTTCAACTTTAAAACGGACTTTACACATTTTACAAAACTCTTGAGATCATGGAGACCCTTCCACTCATCTGGCAAATGATTCTAAATCTTTGAACTTTCATACAAGAGTTTTTGGTAACACTGCTCTTAGGTATTGATAATGGTAAATTATGTCCATAACGTGTGTTGTGGGATTCATACAATTTCTATATTTTTTGTGCACCAAGGAGACAGTCCCCAAAATAAAAATACATGGCAATGTAAGGTTTCCTTCCTGAATAAACAATGGCCTACAATGGTCCCTAGCCCTAGCCTTCAATTTGTATAAGTACCTAAGTGCCTTCTTTTGTAGGACAAACACAGAATTAAAAAGTTGTTTGTTACAAAAACCCCAAAATGCAATCCCATATCTCAAATGAGACTCCACAAGCGAGTAATATACCGACTTAGCCATGGGTGACCCCATCAGCTGCCATGTGACAATACGAACAGCAAAGCATCCAGATGCCAATTTCTTCAATGCAGCTAAAAGAAATGGATGTAGAGTAAAAGCATTTGCTACACTTTATGCATACAACAAATTGTGATTAGACATGAAGGCTACAATTCTTTTCTTTACAACAAGCTTTCCAATGATTTTTGAAATCGAAGGTAACATTGAGATTGGACGAAAATCGGCAGGGGTTTTCAGATCACCACTCACCACCTTTAAACAGCGGAACAACAACAGCGGTCTTGAGACTAGAAGAAAAACAACCATCGTCAAAAGATTGATTTATTAACATAACCAAAATCTCCAGAGCCTGTTCGGGCAAAGCCGCGAACACTCTGAGTGTAAGGTCATCTGAGGAAAACCACCTATCTATATATAAAAATCAATATCATATCAGCGGTTTATAGGACTCTTAAAAATTAAAAGAAGTTATTGTTGCTGCACAAAAAATGTTTTATGCTCATATGGTAGGTACCTAGCAGGTACCACCGGAACCAAGGCCAGATTAGTGGTTCCGTGATAAACGTGATAGCAATACGTACCAAAAAAAAAAAGAAAAACAAAAGTTCTAGCTTGCGTGTGTGAAAATGTTTAAAACTTCCTGGATTACCCATGGAAATGGTTTATTAATGTGTGCACGGAAACACTAATTATTCAGGTATGATGTTGTAATGGTTAATTTATTTATGTATGACATGTTCTTTGTTTCCATTTATTTTAGTGCTTGAAAAAGTAACAATATATAGTTACGAAACGTCGCAAAGAATAAATTTGTGTTATTTGCCACTCCCCAACCCACGATTTTGTCAATTTTATAATAAAAATCAATGTTCGCGGGGTATCCGGGTATGCGCTCCTACACCACTTATCCGATTACGATGAAACTTTGGTAGATTGTTATGGCCATCCTAAGGAAGGTTTGTGGATAAGTAACACATCTCGAAAAAAGAAATTAATTTTGAATTAATTATTAATTTAATTGTAAACAAACTCATTCACATTACATAACAACATAACCCAACTTTTTTTTGACAGCATGAAAGACTTGCCAATGAACCGACGTAGCTTTATTATTTTTGAATTCGAGAACGGATGAACCGATCTTGAATTTAATACCACGTATCTCTATATAAGCTGAATTCGATTGACCAAGATTAGATCGATTTGGGTTCAATTTAAGTGAACTTCTTCTGATCTAGATCATTTTTTTGTTAATGAGAGTGCACTGATGCGGCCTCAATCGAACACAGTGTGGTTCACTTAAATTGAACCAAATCGATCTAATCCGGTCAATCGAATTCGGCTAAAGAGGGGAGTGCTATAAGCTATTTCTTATCCCGAAAAAAAAAGTTCGGTTGCGCGAAACTATGATACACTGAAACGCCTATAAACAGCCCGCAGCGCTCTAGAACAGCTCTGGAGTGCTTAAAATGCTTCAATGAACTCACTGGCAAGCGACTCTGGTATCGGATAAAAAGTTTTAAAAAATTTAATAGAAAATCAACAACAAAATTTGAAAAAAAGTGTATTATTTCAAAATGTATTTTCACGCTGGCAACGCAGCGGGTCATTAGCTAGTTTAAAATATTATTTCTTCAAATCTTAACTTTTCAAAAAATCGTTTACTGAATAAAAGTAAATGTTGCAACCATGTAATGCGCCCTCAAGTTTAGGTTTTGGGGAAACCAGGACGCTGCGCCGCCACGAGAGAGCGTAGATGCCGGAGGCATCAAAACATTCTGCCACCCAATCTAGCCAAAGCCCGGAAAACTGGTCAATCAAATTTGATGTGTCTATTTTGGTTGGCATAATGTTACTACATGCGCTGCATCAGGGGTCAGAATGTCAGGTCGATGATGGAGCTATTTAAAGGGTCAGAATGTTATTGTATAGGCTAGATTAAGGGTCAGAATGTTACAGGCGATACAGCATTAGTGTTAAATTTTTTTTAAAAATCTATAACTGTCTTTTGTACGTGTTATATGCAATTCAGAAATTTAGATTTTAATAATTTAAAAGGTCGGTAACTAACGTGGAACCAACTGCTATTGCTCGACGAAGACCAGGAGTAGTGAGGGGTTGCAAAAGAGCTCCCCCATAGGACGCCCAGCCCAATGCGAACCATTAAGAAAAAGAGCAAAACGGCGACATAATTTGGCAGAAAATGTTCGAACAAATCGTCCCAATGCCTTAAAACATTGTTCCGCAGATTAAACTTGCTTTTCAAATTAATGGTCGTTTGCACCGACCGATGGAAGGCTTAACGATAAGTAGGTATTCCTTAAAATGACATTCTCCCATGTAAAACTGTCATTTTAAGGGTAGACTTATCGTTAAGGCTTCCCTAAAACAGTCCGTGCAAACGGCTATTAATATAGGTAGGTACTATTTTTCCTTTTTTTTATTTTATGTACCATCGTCACCAAAAGTATTTGGGACAAAAATAATGCATGATAATCTCCTGGACTAATTCTACTGTCATTCATTCCAATGCATTTGATTCATAGTTTGACAAATATGGCAAAATTGCTCATGCTACAACAAACGTCAAAAAACTGAAATTTCAAGCCTTGGGTTTTTTTGACAATCGATACAAAACGACGTCTTTTTGTTTCAAAGATTACGGCCCGAAGGGCCAGAGTATTAAAATCAGTTAACAATGAACGGGTTCATTCGGATAAAACTTTTGTCGCGCGACACTTTGGCAATATCGACAAATGTAACCTGTCAAATTTGACACATGTTCGACTTTTTCCCCGCTCTACTATAAAAGCTACGAAAATCAAACCCCGGTACAAGGCAGTTTCACGACGCCAATTATCGATTTGTGTCAAAAAAATTTGACAGCTGTCAACGTCAAAAAAGTTTTTCTTTTTTTTATTTTGCGAATTTCGAGAAAAAAAGTGGTGGAAAACGATCTCCGGATCAAAAACCTTAAATAAAAATTCCAAAAAAAAAACAACGAAAATGACATTCCAAACCCTCTCTGATAAAACTAAAGTTTTTCTCACTTACCCCATAAAACGCTGGAAATTTTTGGTGGAAAATGAAGAAAATTCAAAGCCTCGTACTTTAAATCAGTTTTCCCGACTGAAAAAGCCCTGGAAAAGTGGAAATCCGAATAAAAACTGAATAAAAATATAAACACGCGTCAATTGAAAATGGCCGACAGCCACAAGCGATGTTGCCACATCAAAAAACATTTTAAATGGGATGTTGCTAATTATGGTATTTAAAACTAGAATTTTTTACTAAAAAATGAAGAAAACTCAAAGCCTCGTAATTTAAATCGGTTTTCCCGACCGAAAAACCCTGGAACTGCGGAAAATCTGGAGAAAAACCTCTAAAAATTACATTGTAAAGCCTGCTTGTTAAAACTAAAATTTTTGTTGCTTACCCCGGAAATGTTTAGCAGAAAATAAAGAAAACTCAAAGCCTCGTATGTTAAATCGCTTTTTTCCATTAAAAAAACTCCAGAAAAATCGAAAATTCGAGAAAAAACTGACAAAAAATCACAAGACTTCACTTCAAAATGGCCAACTAAAAGCAACGTTGCCCGAAAAAACCCTGGAACGGCAGAAAATCTGGAGAAAAACCTCTAAAAATTACATTGTAAAGCCTGCTTGTTAAAACTAAAATTTTTGTTGCTTACCCCGAAAATTTTTAGCAGAAAATAAAGAAAACTCAAAGCCTCGTATGTTAAATCGCTTTTTTCCATTAAAAAACTCCAGAAAAATCGAAAATTCGAGAAAAATCTGACAAAAAATCACAAGACGTCACTTCAGAATGGCCAACCAAAAGCAACGTTGCCACATCTCATCTCGCAAAACAAAAATAACATTTTAAAAGAGTTTTTTGTTTAAAATTCAATTTAATAATTAATTAATAATGATTATAATAATTAAAATTCCCCAAATAAAACATCGGAAACTTCTTTTTAATTTAATTTCAATGAAAATGACATTACAAGGTTTACCTGTTGATTATAGTGAGTAAGACAAAGACAACGAAAAAGTAGTATATGTTTGCAAAAACCACCGTTTTCTGAAAAAAGTAAAAATCTTAAGAAAACCAACATTCCAAAGTCAATTTGATTAAACTAAAGTTTTTGAATATTTCCGACTCTTTGATCGGACGCTAAAAATCGCATTTTAAATACTCCCGATTTTTGGGCTCTAAATTATTCGCTGACCAATAGAATTATAGACTGAGCCCCGTGATTAAAATAACTCTAGCTCTTCGGGCTCGAGTATAACTCCGGCCCTTCGGGCCGGACTGGCGTATAACTCCGGCCCTTCGGGCCGGGTTCGCATATAATTTTACAAAAACTTAAATTTTTAAATATTAAGAATTCTAATAACTAACTAATAATTTAAACAATATATTCATGAAAAAAATCTATAGAAAACACAAATAAAATCTAAATTTCTGAATTGTTTAACACTTACAAAAGATAGTTAAAGATTTTTTAAAATCAAACATTGTTTCTTAAATGTTATACTAATGCTCTATCGCCTGTAAAACTCTGACCCTGAATCTAGGCCTGCATCATCGTCCCGACATTCTGAACCCTGATGCAGCGCATGTAGTAGTAACATTATGCCACCCAAAATAGCCACTTCGAATTTGATTGGTCAGGTTTCCGAGCTATGGCTAGATTGGGTGGCAGAATGTTTTGATGCGTACCGGAGAGGGTAGAAGACAGAAGAAGAGAAACCAGGTAAGAGGTTTAGATCCGCCATTGTTGATTTTCCAATTTCTTCTTATTTGTATTGAAATTGATTGTCAAATCAAGTATTTTGGTGATTAGTTTGTGTAAGGAGCATTCACAGGTTAGTTGACTAAATGTTATTTTTTCTCGAAACGTCAAAAAAACGTCACTTTGTCAGCACCTGTCAAGATGTTAGAAATTTAATTTCTATGCTGGTAGGCAAATCCAGCAGGTTAACACCTGTCGAGGTGGTAGAAATTTAATTTCTATGCTGCTAGGCAACCGCACCGGCAGTAGAAGTACTTTTAGTGCCGCTGGAGCGGCAGCAAAAGTACTTTTAGTGCCGCTCGTACTTTTACTGCCGCTTAACCATTCAGTTACCCCCGAGCTTACCCCATTTGTTTGGAGAAAAAATAGCGTGTTGCATACGGAGTAGAAGCACTTTTTTGTGCTTCAGCAGTATTGCAAGCCTCACTACGTTCGGCTCGCAAACCTACTGCTTCAGCACAAAAAAGTAAAGCTTCTACTCCTAATACAGCAATATACTATTGTTTTAAGCTTGATTTATACAATTATTTTTTTAAATTTAATGTTAGCTTTTTTTGTTTGTTTATAACATTTTTTATAACATGTGCATTGTTAATCTATTTAACAAGAATCGTTTCCTGCTGCAAACAACACAGATAAAGGGTAAATTAAAACCAAAGAAAAATTATGTGCTGTCTTTTGTGCTAGGATTTTGATTTTTGGATTAAGAGCGTGCATTAGAGCCTTGTTGAATTTACTAACATTTTCCTACCCTGACGAGAGAATATCCTAGCGAACAAATTGAAAATTTCAATCTAGAAATAGTAGCTCAAAAACAACTATAGCTGAGTAGCTTTCCGTTTGGGACGTCAGTACCTGCTGGGAAACTGGCTAACTAACCAAAAACTCTTCAGTATTGAATATAAGTAGTGTTGATTGAATGTGATGTGTGGAATTAAAATTTTAGCACAAGGACAAAGACGGTACCTAATTTAAACTATCATTGACTTAAATTATTGAATTAATGACTCAGAATTATTATTAAAATAACACAGTATGTTTCGATTTTTGAGGAATGTTCGATCGAGGGTTTCTCTGCCGTTCTCTTTCCCCTCGAGAATTCCAGGTCGAGAACGGTACGTTTTTCTTCTGATAATAAAGAATACGTTCCACAAATTTTTCGTTTCTTTTACGTATCATAACCTCCCTTAAATTTCCCTAATATTTGCTGTCGGGCGCATATTCAGTAAGTAAAATTGAGTAAGTTTCCACAACGTAGGTCGTATTTGTTTTCATTTAGTTTTTCAGAAGATTTTTTGTTTAAAGGGTAATAAAAATTCACACCGTTCAATCTTGCTGAACGAACCCGGGTATGTTATACTACACATCGATGCCAGAGGAATTTTTATTTTTTATCTCTCCAAGGATACTACACATTTCATCAATATCAGTATATATCAAATAAAAACTGTTCGATACACTACAGAAACCTCCTGCAGGTACAACATTGGATCAATTTACGAATTTAAATTTGCTGTAGTCCATCAGCAACGGAACAATAAAAATCGTTTAATGTGTCAGTGTCAACATCAACTTTAGTTTTTGCTGTGCTTGATTTTCCTCGTACATTAACTATATTCCAATTCTCTTTAATTTTATTTCGCGCCCTATCAATCCTAATAGGATAGGATTATCCTATCCCTGTAATACCACTTCTTGGCTGTCTCAATAGTACTCCTATAAATATTTCCGTAGGTATCTATTAAAATAGATCAAGAAAGCTAGGTTTAAAGTGAATTTTCTTATCCGATGCAGACATCTTAAATTTACTGAGGAGTTTCTTATTCCCGACGTAATCCATGGCTTTTTGGTTTTCTGCTTTAATTTACGGACAGGAAAGTTTACATTGAAAATTTCAACCACTATACTATTAAATTTATCAAATGAGTTATCCAACCTCAATAATCCATGCCAATCTAAATATTTTCGCAGCCTATTCCCTAAAATGTCCAAAGTTTTCAGTACTATAAATTCTCCATATTTAAAGGTTTTTGATTTTTTTTCCTGGTCTACATAAAAAAATTAAATTATAGCCTCATGGTCAGAGAGACCCGAGGACATCACAATAGTTTCAACCCCAAATATGTCAGAAAAATTTGAACAAAGATAATCAATAGTGGTACTGGAATATTTTCAGATACGGGTGGGCTGCTTAATGAGCATCTGCTCACAACAAATTAAAAGAAATTAGCAAGTCCTTCAGATTCTGAGTGCACATTGACTCAGAATCCTCATAATTAATATTCAAGTAGTCACCGGCCACTAAAATTTTAGCATTTACTGGCAAGTCCGATAAAAGAATTTCCAGTCCGTCCATAAACTATTTAATGGTTCCACTTGGAGGTCTATAGTACACACACATAATATACAAATTCATCTTGGTAAAATGAACTATTGAAAACTCAAACACCCCTTCAACGAGTAAAAACTCGTATTTACTAATATTAACCACAGAATAAGACACACAACTTATCATTCACAAGTATCATTGTGCCTCCATGTCCAAACTTTCCTCGACAAAAACTAGAGACTACCGAGTAATTGGGAATGTAGCATGGCTCGTCTGGTTTTAACCAGTGCTCTGACAACAATAAAATGCTCGGCATGTTTTGCGTTTCCAAAAAAATTGTGAACTCGTCCACCTTGTTTCGTACAGATTGAATATTTAATAAAACATATATATTTTTTTCGTGATTACTTGCTAAATCCTGCCCTATCTATAAAAAATGATGAGAAAGAGAGTCCTCATTGTTCAAACAAGTCCCACTATAGGTTATTTCAATACAAGACCCTTAAAAAGTTAAAAAGGTTGATAAGTGAGTAAGCTGAACGTATTTTAGGTTTGTGCATTAATTGATCTTAAAATTATTAATACTTAGTCTTATAAAATTTGCTAATTTGAAAAGTCCTCTAGTCAATCAATTAAGATAATCATTATAATAATTAAAGTCTTTTGAAGAAAGTCTACTAAAAATGTCAAGAAAGTCAATGTTAATTGGAAATTGTTTCAGATTGTGTACAACAGTTGACAATCTATAGTTTACAGCATAAATGGCATCAAAACGCTCAATATATTTATTATTAGTTTTACAAGGAAGATTTGATATAATCAAGTTTGCGTTAACATCACAACAAGAATCCCATTGCCATTGCATAATACGTATGAAAATTTAATAAAGAAACAAAAAAAAAACTGTTTTTATAAAACGAATGATGTAGCTATATTCTGCTTGGGACACTGTATACACAGTATGTGTATATTCAGCATTTAAAGATCTCCACGCTTCGATAATGTTGTGGAAGGTTCGGGATCCCGCGTTGTAAACAGGCTATTTGAGGCGCAACGTTCTAGAACGGTAAGTAACGGACCAACTATTTCTTGCAAGCAGTTAAAACGTATATAGCACAGAGCATTTTAGCGTGCGACTGCTTTTGTCAGTTCTAGAAGGATCCGGTGCAAACCCAAATTGCGTGATTAGATTAAATAGTATTTTCTAGATAAACTTTGCTTTTATCGTGTTTGTTCTATGCGGATTTATTCTAGTTTGATATGTAGAATGTAGGTATACCTACTTGAATAACTTGAATAGGTACTTATTAATACGTTTGTTTTATTTAAGGTGTTGTTCAATATGAAAAATAAAATTCTGAATATTTGTGAATTACAGCCCTATGCTAATTTATTTGAATTAAAAAAAGTCTTACTCCTTTCTTTTCCTGATTCATAAAATTACATCCACAGTCTCTAAATTATGGAAATTAGGAAATCACATAACAGGCATAGGATAGGAATAATTAATACAATGTCATTTGTCATTTTCTGTATTCCTAAAATTGTATCAATTTTAAAATTTAGAATGTTTCCCTTAATTCTTTCTTACACTTGTGGTAGTTTGTTTGATAAAACCATAGATAAAACCTTAAATCGCTCGATTTTAGCAAAAATAAAATACATAGGTAGGTATATAGTTTTTCGAGAGGTACAAACGAAGTACATCAATTTACCAAAAGTTACGTTGATTGCACCTCGTTGGTAATCAGGTAAAAAGACTTATTTATTCCCCGCGTTTGGCAGATGTAATGCATAATTTTTTGTACATTAAACTGCTTCGTTTTTATTTTTTTGGAAAAAACATAAAACATATGTTTTTTTCGGAAACTTGAGCGCCAAACGGGAAATTCATAAGTGTTTTTACCTTATTACCAACGAGGTACAATTAGGTAGGTACTTGTACTTCCAAAAATCATATTTATTTTAACATTGCTCAGAGTGGGGTGCCAGGTTCACACACCCTGTAATCGATGATTACATGCAAAAATTATTGTGTTGTGTGGTGTGAAATAGTTTCTTCAGAATTTAAAATTAATGACTGATAGGCAACTGACTAGATTATGATGCAGCAACAGAAACAAAATTAAATTGAACTGTTTAGGAGTCAGTTTGTGTAACATTTTTTAAATTCTAGCTAAACTGCAAATGTTCTTATTCCCTTGAAAATAGAGAAATAGTATGTAATCAATTAAACACTCTGTTAAAAATAAAGATGTTTTTATTAAATATCAAATACAACTAATATCACAAAAACATGAATAAACTTGTACCTACTTATAATCAGTCAAAAAATACAAAAATATTACTAAAATTTAATAAATTAAAAGATGAGGTATTTAACGTTTAGTCAACTTCTTCAATCGTTGGTCCTGATTTGGAGGCACTAAAACCTCCTGCTTGCTGTCCACAATTACCTGGCATTCCGTAGTTGCTTTGCTGTTGCTGGCCACCTCCATAAAGTTTGGTCATAATCGGACTACATATTGAGGTAAGTTGTTTTTGTTTGTCCTCAAATTCTTCTTTTTCAGCTAGCGAATTGCTGTCCAACCATTTGAGAGCGTCTTCGCACTCTCTCTCCACTTTGGCTTTGTCATCAGAGCTAAGCTTGTCGCCGCATTCTTGTGCAGCCTGCTTCAACTGGAAAATGTAAGCTTCCAGTTGATTTCTAGCAGTCACTTTTTGTTTTTGTTTTTCATCCTCTTCTTTGTACTGTTCTGCTTCGGAGAGCATTCTATCAATGTCGGCTTGTGATAAGCGGCCTTTGTCGTTTTTGATGGTGATATTGCGTTCTTTGCCTGAGCTGGTATCTTTAGCCGAAACATTAAGAATACCATTAGCGTCCAAATCGAAGGTCACGTCGATTTTTGGAACACCACGAGGAGCTGGAGGGATGCCAGTTAAATCGAAAGTTCCCAAAAGATTGTTATTCTTGGTCATGGGTCGTTCACCCTCAAATACTTGAATAGTGACTGCTGGTTGGTTGTCTGCATATGTGGTGAATGTTTGAGTTTGTTTGCATGGGATTCTTGCATTTCTTTCTATGATTTTTGTCATTACTCCTCCAGCTGTTTCAATGCCAAGAGAAAGTGGCGCGACGTCGACAAGAAGTACATCCTGAATTTTGCTGTCTGTTACTCCATTTAGTACTGCTCCCTGTACTGCTGCACCATACGCCACTGCTTCGTCCGGATTGATGCTCAAATTAAGCTGCTTGCCATTGAAGAAGTTTTGCAGAAGTTGTTGGATCTTTGGAATTCTAGTCGATCCACCCACCAAAACAATATCGTGGATGGAGCCCTTGTCCATTTTAGCATCAGCAAGGGCTTTTTCAACTGGCTGGAGAGTTCCTCTGAATAGATCGGCATTCAGTTCTTCAAATCTAGCTCTGGTAACTTTAGTATAGTAATCGATGCCTTCATAAAGTGCATCAATTTCAATGGTAGCTTCCGTGCTCGATGACAAAGTCCTTTTGGCTCGTTCAGCTGCTGTTCTAAGTCTTCTCAGGGCTCTAGGATTAGATCGAAGATCCTTCTTGAATTTCCTTTTAAATTCATCAGCCAAATGATTGACCAGCCTATTGTCAAAGTCTTCTCCTCCAAGATGTGTGTCACCAGCTGTAGCCCTCACCTCAAATAAAGATCCCTCATCAATGGTTAGGATAGAAACATCGAAGGTACCACCGCCCAAGTCGAAGATAAGCAGATTTCTTTCACCCTTCAGATTTTTGTCCAAACCATAAGCTAATGCGGCTGCGGTGGGTTCGTTGATGATCCTCATAACATTCAAACCTGCGATGACACCAGCATCTTTAGTAGCTTGCCTTTGAGAGTCATTGAAGTATGCTGGAACGGTGATAACTGCATCCTTAATAGGTTGGCCAAGGTATGCTTCTGCTGTTTCTTTCATTTTTGTTAGGACCATAGAACTAATTTCTTCTGGAGCGAACCTTTTAATTTCTCCTTTGTGTTCGACTTGGATTTTGGGCTTGCCACAGTCGTTGATTACTTTAAACGGCCAGTGTTTCATATCTTGTTGAATTTTCTCATCGTCGTACTTGCGTCCAATTAATCTTTTAGCATCGAAAACAGTGTTAGATGGATTCATGGCCACTTGGTTTTTGGCAGCATCTCCAAGAAGACGCTCGTTGTCTGTGAAGGCGACATAACTGGGTGTTGTTCGATTTCCTTGGTCGTTGGCGATGATCTCCACTTTTCCATGTTGCCAGACACCCACACAGGAGTATGTGGTGCCCAAATCAATACCAATTGCTGGAGTTTTTCTTGCCATTATTGATTTGCTTTGATAAACTTCACTTGAAAAATACTGACAATAATTTTTGCTTTAATATTCACTTAAAAACTTCGTCAAGTGCGAGCGTTTGCTTTCGCTTTCTCTCGAGTTTTGTTTGTATCGCTTGTTTGAATACTACTGAAAAGTCCGCGGAGCCGAGCGGCTTATATACGACGGTCGAATCGACCCGAATCCGAGAGAATATTCGGGATCCACTACGCGCCGCAACACTCATGGAATATAGTAGAACAACATAGATTACGAGTTATATTCTATAGGGTGAGCCAAAAAAAATATATAGGTAATTTTTTTCGTTGAATTTTGAATGCTAAATATATATTTCTATTTTCTAATATGTAAAAGAATTAATAAAATGCAAATATGTACTATAGACTAATTTAATCACTCAGGCTGCAACTTCAAAACTAAGTTTGAAAAATGTAGCGTATTAGTAATTTCTCACTTGAAACTTAAATAGTCAACTTTAAACAATTTTATTAAAATTCTTGATCACGAGTGGTTATTAGTGGGTATTTGAAATTTTGGTAAATAGGAAAAAGGGAGTTCAGACTTAAAACAAGAATTGCTGGAGGTGAAGCACTTTTTGTGCCTTTTTGAGACGTTTTAATGTGAACTGAGATTTATAGCATTTTATTTATTTATTTATTTATTTACGGGAAAATCCCATTTACAGTTTTACAATTAACAAAATATAAAGGTATGAACATATAAGATTAGTCATAAAAATCAGCCAAACTAACCAAAACAGTCCCTCTTAATACTAACTGACATTGTGATTGTGTCTTCTATTTCTAGTAACTATCTTAACATTCACTTCACCTAACAAAGCAGAACAAACAATTATTGTACTGTTTTTAATACCATACAGAAAAATAGGCCCAGCAAAATCTCTTTGATCCGATAGAGTCCGCAGGTTAAGATGATTATCTAACCTAACGTAATTGTGATTATCGCTAAGCTTAAATGCACAGAAACGAAGAAACCTATACTGAACCCCCACTGTGTAACCGTGAACTGCATGATACAGAGACCAAACAACTGAAATCGTCAGCAAAAGCAAGACCCTCACTGCTCTGAAAGCATTCAAAAATGGAATCAACAAACAAAAAATAATAGAGAGTAATGCCCTCCTTGAGGAACGCCTCACGTAACCAGAATTGCATCAGACTGAAAAACCCCTATTTTACCTTCTGCCTATGATTAGACAAAAAAAAAAACTCCTTGTTCAACCAACAGTTGCCGCACTGAAGCTCATATCATGTAATCTATTAAGGAAAGTATAGTGATAGTGATCCACTCTATCAAACGCCTTGGACAAGTCAGTATATTTATTGCACCTACTTGCTTAAACTCTTCCAAGGCTTTAGTTATTTTATTGATATGTGGTTACTGTTGAATGCCCAGCACAGAACCTATGCTGATTTTTATTAATTACCCTGAAACATATTCATTTTAACTGATCACTGACGAGACTGTCAAAAAGCTTGGGAATCGATGATTGCATGCATTGTAACATTTTAATTTTGCTCTTCCCATTAAATGAGTAAATCAGCGTTTTAACTGGTGACACACAAATATTATTTCAGAGCTGACTTAATTGATTGGACATTAATTACCTTACTCTGTATCTTTTCAGATAATTTTAGGCACAGCAAGCCAAGATTTTGCTGCTTATCATTTGTCTCATGATTTAGTTGACCATTGCAGATGAATATTTATTGAACAATGCCTGGCTATCTTATTCTTGTTGTCCTTAAAAGGAATTTAGGTAAATTATCAATTTTATTAGTCGATAGCCAACATTGTTTTGATTTTCGAACAAAAAAAGGGGTTATGTCCAGTTAATTTTCATTCAATTTTATTTTCGCGCCAGTTCATTCCGAAGGATTAATTATTTAATAAGTAAAGTTATTTATGGATTTTAACGAGAATAGCCTGATTTGTGTGGATCGATTCGGTCCCATTTGTTGAGTCCCTTTGGAGGTTTCGCTGACGAGTATCGATATCTTTCAATCCTTCCTAAAGTGTGGAAATCCATTTCGTCCAGCGACTAGAACACTTTGGCTTTGGCCTGAGGAATAGTTTTTTTATCCGGTTGACCATAAAGAAAATTAAGTGATTTTCTCTATTTAATTAGGATCCGGTCATCCAGATAATTTCAATTTTGGTTTTGCCAGTCTAGTTTTGGTTTTTGTTACCTTTTGGCAGCCAAATCACCTTTCTAAGGGATTTATCTATTTATTCTAGTCGGTAAGTCCACCATTTTGTGAATTTCTTTTGTTGTAAATTAATTAGTTCTATTCTCACAATAGAATATCACATCACGTCGCTTGGATTGAATTGTTTGAGCCTAGACTCTTAGAGCCTTGATTTTATTGTTGCTCGTTATTGTGAACTTCCAAATTGGATCAGCCAGCGTAGGTGAAATTAGAATTCCATGACCTTCCGTTCACCTTCAACCTTTGAGCTGTGACCCTCAAAAATCCACGAGGTAATTATGATTGCAATTTTCCATTTTAATGTTTTATTGGGGGACCATTCTATGCCACATTGATTGGTAGACTTATGGTTTTTTTTATTTAAATATTTTTTTTTTGGCAATGCAACTTATTTAATGAATTGAACTCATTATATTTAGTAGATGGGTTAAAACTTGGGAATTGAAACGTACAATTTCATATCCCAAGTGGCATAATTTCAATGGGGATTTAAGGGTAATTCATTTACTCATTGGTGCTTTCTTTAGGGTCTTATGGTACGGTTTTATGCTACCGTTTTTGATAAAGCAACTCAGTGGATGTTTTGATGGTATGCAGTACCCACCACTGTGTCTGAATAGCAAAGATTCAGCGAACTAGTTTTCATTGATGAGATAGATCATCTGGTACGAGTGTACAATCCCAGATCCGTTAATTGTCGGCATAAAGCTAAGTAGTTTAGCATAGTTTTTTTATTAATTATTTAAAAATACCGTATACGTATATGGTTTAAGTAACTTTAGTTACTTACATTTAAGTAAACATTTGACCCCATTTATTTGCGGAGTGATCACTGACGCTGGGTGTGTGTTAATTCGCACTTATTGGTCATTTTAGTTTTAAGTATAACTCTTTGCTTACATAGGTATTCATACATATCAGTACCGACAGACAGTTTTCTTTAATCTGACTAAGAGAAAACCTTTAGGTTCTTTATTTCTGCTACTCGTCATACTAGCCTCTGAATACTTGTCATAATCATTATTAATCATCATAACTTGTATTAAATCATTACTTAATATTTAATAAATACTGATTTTGTTGTATTGCCAATTACCTGCTTTCTTTGTCTTTTTGTCTATCCGATTATTTTCTTTACATTTCAGGCATAATAATTTGGTTTGTACTTTAGTTCAACCTGCCATCATCGCAGGACTTTTCCGATTTAGTGTCAAAAATCGGTGGCGCACGAATCCACGAACCGGGCACGTGGACACTTTAACAAACTCGGTTGAACTAAGGTCGCAATCCAAGAGAGGGTACATTTTGGTAATTAATTTTTGTTACGTAAAATAAAAGTGTTACATACTCCTATAATTAGTTACATTGTGCCTGTCACCGCTCTTGAAAATAGGAACAATAAAACTATCCTTCCAAAGGTCTGACTTGCTAAATAACACATGCAAAGGAACTACAAGAGTGCATGAACAATGTTTTGAAAAACAATTTGGAATCCCGTCAGGAGCCAAGGTGCTTTTATTTATTTTTTGAACAAATCTACAATGTCCTGGCCATTATCAGCCAACTGCTCACCATAAATCATGGACCGAGGGAGTGAATGATTTACTTTAGGACCTCTGACATATTTCCAAAGATATTTAGGATTAGATTTGAATTCATTGTCGACCCTAGCTTAATATTGAGACATTTGAAGGAACGAAATTGATACGGCTAAGCTAACTCTGTCCTAGGAGACCCTGTATAATATTAGAGAAACATGATGCAGTTTGAAAAAAAAACGACTTGAACCAGCGATTTTTCGAGGATTCTATTGTTATCGAATCATGATTTATGTGGGATTTTATGAGCTCGCTGGGTATACACCCGTCCGTCCCACCGAAATCGGCGAGGATTTTCGAGAAGCGAATGGAAGCTACACGCGCCGCATAACACAAGGAACGTTAATGCATATTTTATAGGGAGAGCCAAAAACATTTTATACAATTTCATTTATTGTTTTCATATCTTATAAAATCAAAGAATAACTATTTTTACATTTAGGCCAAGCGGTCGATAACCAACACTTCCTTTCAATATTATTTAAACAATTCAGTTTTTCCATATTTTTGGAATGAGGATATTTAGTTAGTATGTGTACTTTCGAATTCGCATGTATTTTCAATTCTTCAGTCTTCAGTTACTATGTATTTGCAATCAGACATAGAGAAATTTAGGTAAGTATAGCTTTAATCAAAACCATATACGAATAATCGTTTCCTACCTAATTTATAGTTTGCCAGTATGAATATTAAACTAGAACCGAGAAAACATTGGACAAAATAAAAGAAAAAACTAAATTCCTGAATTCAGGACCTCAAAGACTCATCAATACATTGCAAGTTCAAATTTGCATAAACTTCCAATTTCATTCGATAACAAACAAACCAATTACGATATTTTCAGGCAGTCACATTTTTTTGAGACACGGTATATCATTCAGCGCTCAAGCTCGAGTAAATTCCATAATATTGTGGTAGGTTGGGGAGCCTTTTCAAGGCAGAACTTTCTAGACCCGTTCAATGTAGTGGGCCAATCGTTTTTCAAAGCAGATTTAGCAGACGCAATGTCAGCGCATGGATTGTGCGGCTGGATTTGACCGTTCTAGAAAGCTCCAGCTACAAACCCAAATAGACTGATTAAAACAAGCAGAGTATTTTCTAGATTTTTATCAACATAGTCCATGTTTGTTTGATGTGGATTGTTTAAATTAAATAAGTATTTTGTTTATTGTTTTGTTTCCAGCTTTTCTTTGATAAGAATATATTATGTTTTTCGAAATATTTTTGAATAATTCATCTGGGTGAACGTACATACATCAATTTTCAAAAATTGGAATCGGATATTTGTGGGGTGGGCTTCATGAATATTTTTGAGGAAATAATTAAAAAATTATAGGAAGCAAGCGCAAATAATTGTTGAAAACTCTTAAATCTCCAACTTTACGGCTTTAGTAGATATTCTATTCTGAGGAGTGCTTTGAAACTCAAGAATGATGTTAAATCTGTGAAATTGAAACGTTTTTTGTAATTCTGATATCTACCAACCCAACCAATCAATAAAAATAATACCTTATAGGCATGTATTTTTCGCCTTATTTTTTTATCATAACTTCTGTTGTTTCAGAAATGTTTTATTTTTTCAGTTGCCACATCATAATAACACATAATAATGTCCCCTGCAGTTTTTTTTGGGCCCCTTTCAGCTGTTAACATATTGTAGAAATAATAATTAACCTGCGTTTCTAATAAAATCGGCTCAGTAGACCAAAATTTATGAAATAATGTCATTGGATATAATGGGTTTTATTTGAGACATTTAATTCCAGCATTAGAACATTATAATGATTTTTTAGTTGTTTTCAAAAAGTTAGGAATTTTTATTTTCATTTGCCCCAAACCCACTACAAACCAACTTCACTGATACAAGATGGATGCAATGTATATTTCTTTTAGTTTGAATCTTCAATTAAAAATTTGAATAGGTAAAAAATTATAGGATTAATATGTGCTTGTTCCTTGAAAAATTATTGAGTACAGCCAATTAATTTAGCAAACCTGACAAGATTGAGATTGCAGCAACCAGCAGAACGCCGAGCAGAACAGACCTGATAGTGATTTGAAATGGAAATCAGTAATTTATATTCCAGTTCGATTTAATTTGCTGAATGTTATTTCGAATCTTTTTATAGATTTCAAAAATAATTTCTTTAAAAAATATAATGAATAAAACAAACCTTTTAAAAACAAAGAAATTTTATTAATATTACAAAAACATAAATACATTTTAACTTATAACTAATCAGTCAAAAAAATACATAAATAGTAACAAGATTCAACAAATGGAAAATTAGTCAACTTCTTCAATCGTGGGTCCTGATTTAGCACCACCGAAACCTCCTGCTTGCTGTCCACAGTTACTGCCTGGCATTCCGTAGTTGCTTTGTTGCTGCTGGCCACCTCCATAAAGTTTGGCCATAATCGGACTACATATTGAGGTAAGTTGTTTTTGTTTGTCCTCAAATTCTTCTTTTTCAGCTAGCGAATTGCTGTCCAACCATTTAAGAGCCTCTTCGCACTCTCTTTCAACTTTGGCTTTGTCATCAGAGCTAAGCTTGTCCCCGCATTCTTGTGCAGCCTGCTTTAACTGGAAAATGTAAGCTTCCAGTTGATTTCTAGCAGTCACTTTTTGTTTTTGTTTTTCATCCTCTTCTTTGTACTGTTCTGCTTCGGACAGCATTCTATCAATGTCAGCTTGTGATAAGCGGCCTTTATCGTTCTTGATGGTGATATTGCGTTCTTTGCCTGAGCTGGTATCTTTAGCCGAAACATTCAGAATACCATTGGCGTCCAAATCGAAGGTCACGTCGATTTTTGGAACACCACGAGGCGCTGGAGGGATGCCAGTTAAATCGAAAGTTCCCAAAAGATTGTTATTCTTGGTCATAGGTCGTTCACCCTCAAATACTTGAATAGTGACTGCTGGTTGGTTGTCTGCATATGTGGTGAATGTTTGAGTTTGTTTGCATGGAATTCTTGCATTTCTTTCTATGATTTTTGTCATAACTCCTCCAGCTGTTTCAATGCCAAGAGAAAGTGGCGCGACATCGACAAGAAGTACATCCTGAATTTTGCTGTCTGTTACTCCATTAAGTACTGCTCCCTGTACTGCTGCACCATACGCCACTGCTTCGTCCGGATTGATGCTCAAATTAAGCTGCTTGCCATTGAAGAAGTTTTGCAGAAGTTGTTGGATCTTTGGAATTCTAGTCGATCCACCCACCAAAACAATATCGTGGATGGAGCCTTTGTCCATTTTAGCATCAGCAAGGGCTTTTTCAACTGGCTGAAGAGTTCCTCTGAATAGATCGGCATTCAGTTCCTCAAATCTCGCTCTGGTAACTTTAGTATAGTAATCGATACCTTCATAGAGAGCATCAATTTCAATGGTGGCTTCGGTGCTCGATGACAAAGTCCTTTTGGCTCGTTCAGCTGCTGTTCTAAGTCTTCTCAAGGCTCTAGGATTAGATCGAAGGTCCTTCTTGAATTTCCTTTTAAATTCATCAGCCAAATGATTGACCAGCCTATTGTCAAAGTCTTCTCCTCCAAGATGTGTGTCACCAGCTGTAGCCCTCACCTCAAACAGTGATCCCTCATCAATGGTTAGGATCGAAACATCAAAGGTACCACCACCCAAGTCGAAGATGAGCACATTTCTTTCACCCTTCAGATTTTTATCCAAACCATAAGCTAATGCGGCTGCAGTGGGTTCGTTTATGATCCTCATAACATTCAAACCTGCGATGACACCAGCATCTTTAGTAGCTTGCCTTTGAGAGTCATTGAAGTATGCTGGAACGGTGATAACTGCATCCTTAACGGGTTGGCCAAGGTACGCTTCTGCGGTTTCTTTCATTTTTGTTAGGACCATAGAACTAATTTCTTCTGGAGCGAACCTTTTAATTTCTCCCTTGTGTTCGACTTGGATTTTGGGCTTGCCACAGTCGTTGATAACTTTAAACGGCCAGTGTTTCATATCTTGTTGAATTTTCTCGTCGTCGTACTTGCGTCCAATTAATCTTTTAGCGTCGAAGACGGTGTTGGATGGATTCATGGCCACTTGGTTTTTGGCAGCGTCTCCAAGAAGACGCTCGTTCTCTGTGAAGGCGACATAACTGGGAGTTGTTCGGTTTCCTTGGTCGTTGGCTATGATCTCAACTTTTCCATGTTGCCAGACACCCACACAGGAGTATGTAGTGCCCAAATCGATACCAATTGCTGGAGCTTTTCTTGCCATTATTGATTTGCTTTGATAAACTTCACTTGAAAAATATTGACAATAATTTTTGCTCTAATATTCACTTAAAAACTTCGTAAGGCGCGAGCGTTTGTTTTCGCTTTCTGTCGAGTTTTGCTTGTATTGCTTGCTTGAATACTACTGTGAAAGGTCCGCAGAGCCGAGCGCCTTAAATACGCCTGTCGAAAAGACCCGAATCCGAGAGAATATTCGGGATCCACCACGCGCCGCAACATTCATGGAACATCGCAGAACAACATAAATAACAAGTTATATTCTAGAGGGTGCGCCAAAAAAATATGAAGGTAATTTTTTTTATTGAGTTTTGAATGCAAGACGAACACTTCTTATATGCGAAAGAATAAAATGCAAATACTTAATTCAATCACTCAGGCTGCAATGGTAAAACGAAGTTTGAAATAGGTATATAAATCGGATTTAGAATGTAGGGTATTAGTTGGTAATTCTAATTCTAATAAATCTGTTTGCTCTAGACCTCACAGTTTTTTTTTTTTTCTCTATTTTCCAACTTAAATATTCAACTTTAGGCGATTTTATTAAAATTCTTGATCATGCTTTTTGTTCTGTTTTGTCGCTTTCTTCAATTCAAGAGTTCATAAGCAGGTAGTTGAAATCTTGTTCAGTTCAGAGCTAAAACATAACACAAGAATTGCTGGAGGTGAGGCACTTTTTGTATTTATTTGGGACTTTCTAATGTGAATTGGTCTTTATTGCATTTGAAGAAACGAAATAGATACGGTTAACGCAGTTCTAGGAGATTGTTATATTATTTTTTGAAAAATGAAAACAAAATCGACGTGAATATCGTTATAGAAATTGTGAATTTATGTGGGATTTTATGAGCTCACTGGGTATACATGCACCCATCCGTCCCACTCGAATCGGGGAGGATTTTCGAGAAGCTATTCTACGCGCCGTAACACAACCAACCTCTAAACAAAATATATCACAGGCAAATTGCAGCACCTTTGTAATGCATATTTTATAGGGACAGTATCATATTGAATCTGAAAAAAAATTAAAGCCAAAACACAAGTAGGCATGTAAAACGCAATTAAAAACAGATATAAAATCAAAGATTAACAATTTGTTGGGTCGCATGAAATAAAATTTAGTAACTAAATTAAGTAAATTGCCATCTTGGAAGCAGAAGCCTGGCATTCATTTTATTAATTGTTACTTTTTTTAGATCAGAATGAAGGTGTTCGTATTTTTTTATGTCTTGTTGATGCATTTTCAATTCTTCACTCTTCAGATACAATTCGCAACCAACGATTGATAAATTTGGATATACCTTTAATCGAAATCGTATGCGAATAATCGTTTCTTACCTAATTCTTAGTTTTCTCGTATGAATATAAACCTACAATGGTGAAAACATTGGACAAAATAAAAGTAAAAACCAAATTCATAATTCAGGACCTCAAAGCGACTTATAAATTCATTGCAAAAGGGTACTTGCATGGAAAATTAAATTCATTATTGTTTATTGCAAACTGTAGGAAATCGAAAAAAAATCGTTACATTTTTTTTATTTCACCCAAATATGATTATTCCGGTAGTTATTCAAATATTAAGTTTTGTATATATAGATATACTCAGCATAGAGTAACGTCATAGGATATCTAAAATAAGCACATTTCAAAGCGTTGTATTTCCGTCAATTTTTGTCTAAGAAGAAAAAGAAAAAACACGTGTTGACTTATTTTTCATGGACTATCGAAATTTGCAATAAAAAAAATTGATGCAAGGGGCCTATTACGATATATTTAGGCAGTCACATTTCTTTGAGACACGGTATATCATTCATCGCTTAAAGCTCCAGCAAATTCGATAATATTGTGGAAGGTTGGGGATACAGCGTTTTCAAAGCAGAATGTTCTAGACCCGTTGAACGTAGTTGTCCAATCGTTTTTTGAAGCAGGTTTAGCAGAGGCAGTGTCAGCGCCTGGATTGTGCGGCTGGATTTGACCGTTCTAGAAAGCTCCAGCTACAAGCCCGAATAGCCTGATTTTCAAGCAGAGTATTTTCTAGATTTAGATAGATTTTTATCAACGTATTGTCGTGTTTATTTGATATGAATTATTTTGATTAAATAGCTGCTTATTAATGACGTATATTGCCTTGTTTTAAGATTTTGTTTGATAAGGTGGATAAGGATAATAATATAAATTTTTTGTAATCTGCGAAATTGGAAAGTTTTTTGAAACTTAATTCAGATAATTTTTATTTTTAAAAAATAATGACCACTCAAACCAATCAAGAACTTTAACGTCATGAAAATCCAAATTTAAAAAAAAATTGGACTGGATCTTGATGTTTTGTTTGCACTTGAGGAAAATTACTTGATAACCAACAATGACAAAACTAAGATTCGTGTTAACTATAATTTCAAATAAAAAATGTTTGACTAAATAATACTTAAAACGATATGAAAAAATTAAAACAATTTGCAACCATAGAAAAAGTACGATGTGCATCTCTAGAAAAAAGCACATTTGTCCTAATTACTCGATGAATTTGCCAAAATTCATGTCGTTCATGAATTTTTTTTTTTTTTTTTCACTTGTTGCATGAAATATCATTGTCCCCCACAGTTTTCTTGGCCCCATTTCAGCTCAATATCAAAATCTAGCATTGTATTTTTGTAGTCTTGAGAAGCTTTGAATTCTAACCTTATTTTTTTATTATAATAATTAGGCAATCCAACGACCTGTCCAAATGGCATCTGGTTGGCAAATTATATACCCAAAATATATCTATGTTTTTATTTTTTTTTATTTTTTTTTTCGAAAACATCGTTTATTTGCATAAATAACATAACAATAATATAATATAATTTTAACCAATTCTCTAAACAGTACATAAGGTTCTGGCCTCGAAAATAATAGAATATAATAAATAAAGTAGGTATCAACAGTGCGTGTTACTATTATAATTTTTATTTTTTTTTTCCTATAACTAAAATCGTAATCTACATTCTATATTGACTACATCACATCCTTATCACATTCATTAAAGACAACTATATGTTTAAATATTGCTTTAGTTTATACAAAAAGCTACTATAATGTTGTATGGATCTAATTTCTACTGGTAAGCAATTATAAGCTCTACTAGCAGACTGCATGGGACAGTTTAATGCTATATTTGTACGACTATAAACAGGATATATATTGTTTTGTGACCTAGTAAAATGATCATGTATTTCGCTTGTAAAATTGAAACAAGTGTTACTTTTTTGTCTACTATTTGTTATTCTGTATATTAACTTACATTGTTCTAGTTCCAAAATTTTATCCAGCTGAGCAACTTTTAGTTCTGTATATATCATGTTTGTATTGGTGAATTTGTTATAATTAAATAGTATTTTGAGTATTTTGTTTTGTAGAGTCTGTATGTCTTTAAATAAAGTCCCCGAACACGTTCCCCATATTGGAATTAGATACCTCAATCAAATGTGCAAGAAAAAATGAATTATAAATACTATATTTGGTTTTATTGGTAAAATAGTGGCGACATTTGAATAATATTGGTAGCATCGGGGTAACTTTTTTAGAAATTTCATTTACGTGTGATTTCCAATTTAAACATTCATCAACTATTAACCCTAGATATTTTATTGATGAGACTTTTTCCAACATGATGTTATTAATTGTAATCTGAACTTCATTAATTATTTAAGTTTTTAGAATTTCGTCCACAACAATTTCAAATGAAAGTCAGTTTTTGGCTTATTGGACGTTAATTTAATATCGAAATCAATGCCGACGTTTCGGTGTACTCCTTTTTATTTATATATGTAGATGACACTCTAACTGCTCTGCCCAATGACAAAATAACTACAGTATTAAATATTTTCAATGGCATAAATCCATCACTTAGTTTTACTATTGAAAAAGAAAAAGATAAAGCCATACCATTTCTGGATTTGCTGATAATAAACAAAGATAATAAAATCATACTTAATCTCTACAAAAAACCAACTAGCTCAACTAGGATTTTAAATTATACGTCAGCACACGCACTACACCATAAAATCAATATTATCAAACAATTCCAACTCAAAATTTATAGATTATCTGACAAAAAATTCTGGCACAACAATTTAATAAATCTGAAGAATATCCTAACTCAAAACAATTATCCTAAAACGTTAGTAAATAAGATTTTAAGTAGACCACCAACTTGTCGAGAAAACACTTATGAAATGAATCCCCATTCGACACACAATAAAGTAACATATTTCAAAATTCCTTACATAGAAAATTTATCCTATGCATTGGCGAAAAAATTAAAAACGGATAATTGCCAGATTGCATATTACAACACGAAAAAAGTTGGCAATATCTTTTCTAGAGTGAAAGATAAAACAGATGACAATCTGCAGAGCAATGTAATTTATCAGATACCCTGTGGCAATTGCAATAATTGTTATATTGGCCAAACCAAACAACACCTAAGGAAACGGGTCTTAGAATATAAAAGAGATTGCAATGTTATCAATGCACATAACCCCCGAACGGCACTTGCGTTACACCACTTCTCTGAAAACCACCACTTCAATTTCGATGACAAAGATATTAGACAGGGAGCCTAACTTGAAAAAACGACTGTTCCTTGAAATGGCTCAAATACAAAAGACAGACAACACGGTGAATTTGAACACAGACGTCCAGAATTTAAGCAGGATTTATTACAATTTGATAAAACATTTTTCATAATAATAATTATCTATTGTGTTTACCCACCTTTCCACTTGGGGAGCGCTCCGTACATGACGAAATTCCAACTTTTTTATGTTACTCATATACAACCATCAATATTTTAAACGAAAATATGAACTGAATTATTAGTAATTCTGTTGGTACGCGCGTGGATGGTAGCGTTCCTTTGGTTTGGTTTTTCTTTGTACGTGTTTTTCCGTTTTTTATGTCCAATTTTTGGAAATGTTTGTGAAAAACGAAAGAAATAATTGTTTAAAATTAATAATCTAGGTGAGTTTTCTGTTTTTATAATTTTTTTTTGTTGTTGTATTTTTCATTTTATTGTTCAGTGTTATAATTGCAGTTGAAATATGTAAAGACTGTCTTAAAAGAATATTCGCTGTCATACCAAGGTAAATTAAGTAGGGTTCTTGTTTCTATCGTTACAGCCCTGAAGATGGTGTGGAGTACACCGAAACGTCGGCATTGATTTCGATATTAAATTAACGTCCAATAAGCCAAAAACTGACTTTCATTTCATTAATTATGGTGTTTTTTCTTTTAAATATTATATATTTGGTCTTATCGACATTTATTTTAAGATTATTATAAAACAACCATTTTAGGTATTGTTCCAAGTCTTCATTTACCAAAGCCTGCAGTTCTATTTCATTTTTTGCTATGTATATCAGTACTGTATCGTCAGCAAATGCGAAATATCTAGCTTGTAAGTTTGCTGCTTTCAAACTCAAAACATAGAGAGAGTACAGCAGTGGGCCCAGAACAGATCCCTGCGGCACCCCATACGAATTAGTCAGCAGTTCACTCACTACCTCACCCAGCCTTACATATTGCCTTCGATCACAGAGATATGACTTAAGCAAATTATACATTGTACCCTTAATGCCAATGCTGCTCAACTTCGTCAACAGTCTATCAATATCGACGACATCGAAGGCTTTTCGCAAGTCAACGAATACCGCTATTACAAAGTATTTTTCGTCTAAGGCTTTCGATATATAGTTGAGAAAGTCAAATGTGGCAGCAAGTGTACCACTGTTCTTTATGAACCCGTATTGATGAATATCCATAGCAACATTACTTTCCAGAAATTGTGTAATTCTAGTTTTAATAATTTTCTCTAAGATAAGAACACACTAATAACCGATATAGGTCTATAATTGTTCATTGATTCTTTGTCACCAGATTTAAATATAGGTACAATTTTACTTTTTTTTAATTCTTGTGGAAAGATGCCCGATGTTAATATATTATTTGTTAGTTGCGTTATGGTTTCTATTACGTAATCTTTAATATTTATTAAGTCTCTTACTGTGATATTATCATCTCCAGGCGCACTACTTTGTTTTAGATTCAATATGGTTTCATTTATTTTAGCCTCATCTGTCAATCTAAACTCGTTCAACTCTGTGTTACAAGTGATTTCACTAAATAAATTTTCTAGTTGGTGCCCAGACTCCTCAATTTCTTCTTTTAATTGTTTTATTATATTTTCCCCTATAAAAGCAAAATGCTGATTTATAGTTATTTTCCTAACAAGTGCGCAAAGTGATACTTTCCCGCACGAAAAAGCAGTTAGACGAACGACGCGAAGCGGAGTTCGGATAAGCTTTGAGTGCGGGAAAGACACTTTGCGCAAGTGTTAGGAACAATATTTTTTCTACGAATATCTTAAAAAAGTAGACTTTGAATTATTACAATATTAGAAAAATCAATCAAATCAAAATCTTCAAAAATCGTTTAAAATCTATTGGAATTCCTTAGAATGTCTTAAATTAAAATCCCAAAAAATCTTTTAACATCTTCTGGAATTTCTATAATACCAGCTAGAATATTTTCATGAGAGTCTCTCAAATATCAAAAATTGTACAAATTCCTAGCAGTACAGGCTGGTCCAATTTGGACACCTTTGATAGGAAACATCATGTTAACTAACCGCTAATATCAACTAAAACCCTTCATTATGAATATTAGTTTATTCAGAAACCATCAAAACATTGAAAAATCAAGTATAACTATGGTAATTATACGTAACAAAAATGAGTGCGCAAAGAGTTTCCGTGCGCAAAGTTCAAATATGCGCACGCAAGTAGAAAAGATTATTTACGATATCGACTTGGTTACTAATTTTTTTATTCATAACAGTCAGTGTGTCAATTTGGGTTTCTTTTGCTTTTGGTTTAAAAAAAACTATTAATAAACCTCCATTGTTTTTTATGGTCTTGTCCCGTCTGTGCCCATTTATTTTGGAAATGATGGTTTTTTGCAGATTTTACTTTATTGTTGACTTTGTTTTTTAGGTTTTTATATTGTGCCTCAAATAATAGGTTACCAGGATTTTTAATTTTTTTCTTATATGCTAAATCACGCTCCTTCATCACTTCAAGAATTTCCTGATCAATCCAAGTATTGTGTTGCCTTATTTTTATAACTTTTGATATTTCTGAGGATTTTTTGCAGTCCACGATTATCTCTGTCAGCTCTCGAAATGATGAAAGTGTATTGGCGTGCAGCATCCTATTCCTAAATAGAGACACAAACTTTTTGTGATCTACAATAATAAAATTATGTTGGACCTTGGGCTTGAACACTCTTGTATCTTTTTGTATTTCAAATAATAAGCTACAGTGATCGGACAATGGGTTCATATTGACATCAAGGCGATTAATATACTGTCTTGATATAGAGTCTGCTAATACATGATCTATTATACTTCTACTATGAGCTGCATAACGAGTCGCACAGTTAGGATCAATATTGTTTACAATTTTAAAGTTATTGTAGAGTAGTACATTTTTATAATCAGCAACTAAATTGTTGTCATCTAGCAAATTGATATTCATATCCCCCATTATAATATGCTTTTTTCTATACTTTGTTATTATATTTTCTAAGTCATTTAAAAATTCTGCACCCTTGTAGGAGGGAGGTTTGTAAATCACGCTTAAAGTAAGTTCTTCATTTCCTATTCCAACACATACCCAATTTATAATTTGATTATCTACAGACTGGTCAAGTAATTTGTATTTTATCGAGCTATGTATATATATATATATATATATATATATATATATATATATATATATATATATATATATATATATATATATATATATATATATATATATATATATATATATATATATATATATATAGATGTACCCCCCCCCCCCCCCCCCCCTTCCATTACGACAGGAATGAATTGAATGATAATTATCTATTTCATAAAGAAATGTTTCGCTTTTGTCTAACCATGTCTCTGTTAAAGCCAGTACATCACACTTACTATTTAACATAAACCCTTGCAGATCTTCAATTTTATTTCTAACACTTTCAATGTTCATATAACATACCTTCAACTTTTTTCGAGGCCCTTCTAGTTTTTTAGATCATCCACCGACTCAATTAGCAGTACCTTTGAGCTGTCCGACTTGCGCAGAAATATGTTACCACCACTCAGCCACAAATACTTAAAGTCATTTGTTTTCTTAAATAATCTTGCTTCAGTAAATAATTTCAGGTTATCCTTGGTAAGGTCGTGATTTAGAAAGACTTTGTTTTCTTTGTTTCCTCCCTTGTAGCCCAAAGCGGATTAGAGGATTGTTTTTTTCTCTAGACCCAGACCCTAGCCGAAAAGCAGTGAACTGCCCCTCGACCTGAACTCCAAGCTGTCTGGCAATATTCCCAACAATGTCATTCACATCCTCGCCCTCCTTGTATGGTACGCCTTGTACTATTATTAGAGGGTGTAGAGCTGTGTACACGTTGAGGAGTAATGAAGAATGAAAAAGTTTTGTATTTCGTGCAAAATTCTTTAATAAATATCAGTGCAAAGCGCTTTCGGCCGTGGCCATCATCAGTGCAACTTGAAAGTAAGGAAAAACACTTTCTGAAGATACTGGAAAATTTAATGAAAGTTTGGAAATTTTGGAAAATTTGAAAATTTTAAAAAATTTTGAAAATTATCTGAAATCTTAGAAAATTTAATCTATATCAATTTAAATTATTCAAAAGGAAGAAATTAATTACTAAAGAAAGTAAATTTACTCACTTCGTCAGGTTTGTACAAAGAGTCTTCTCGTTGAACATATAGGTGTAAAGGAACGAAACATCACATTACAAATTAAATTAACACATTAAAATATCGGAAGATCTTTGGTTTTTCGTCGCTGGTGCACTATGCAAAGGCTGTGTCCTCTCAAATTACAATCACATCGAAAGATGTTTTTAAGTTTAAATTAATATTTCTTTAAATTTTGTGGAAGACCAACAGGTGATGAATGATGTGCAGCCATTTTGTGTATGGTTGCACGTTTTTGATTGTGGTTTCCCTTTAGAGTGACACATGACAAGTAAGTCAGTGTAGCTGACAAGAGCGGGAAGTTCGAAAAGTAAAAGTTTATAAAATCCAAAACCATTAGCAACGTTTTTAAAAAACAATATTTGGAGATTTAAGATGTTTATAGTGTAAAAAAAAAAACTTGTAGTGTAGATGACGAGCTAGTCCTCCACAATGTGTAGACTACCCTTATATCATCATAGAGTGCAAAAAGGATATATGAGATACAATTGAAATAAATGAAAATTTTTTGAGTAAATAATTGAATAAATTGACTTAGTTAAGATCATCTATTGGAAAAAAAATAATAGCACGTGAATCAATGGTTTTTTGACGTTTGATTCACACATAAAACGTCAAATTGTCGAAGCAATGTCAAAAAACAGCGCATTTCGCTGTTATGAGAACTAGGCTTTATCAATACTGACATCGTTGACATGTAACAACCCGTATGCTAACCTCATAAAAATTTCAAAATGCCGGCTGGTTGGCAAAAGTCACGTGGTTTGGATTCCCTAATTTTAAAAATATTTTTTTCTGGTTAAAATAAAATTGAATGCTAATTTCATAATTAGAGTCTTGGAAATTACAACCAAAGTCTAAAGATCCTCGAACAAGTCCGCTCACTCTCGCTCTTCGCCTAAAATTCCCCTCCTGCCGACGCGCTACTTCTAGCCTATGGTTTCCCTGCTCAAGAGGACCCTCGTCTATGCCTTCAGTTACCGGGTGGCTTGCATCGCGTTCTATATCGGGTGCGCCAAGCAAAAAGTGTAGTAAATTTTATTCGAAATTTTTGCGATTTGATAAAATTAAAACGCAATCATATATTTTTTAAGGTGTCAGCAATGGAAAGACATTTTAGGCTTTGTTGCAGAACATAGATAAGCAAACAAAATTAACACTCGAAGCGGCTAACAGAATTGTCAGAATATGTTCTGCACACTTTAATGAAAACTCATTCACTTTGTCCGAAAATAGTTATTTACCTAACAAGTGCGGAAACTTATACTTTTCTGCACGCAGCGGCAAGCCGTTAGTGCGGAAAAGATACTTTACGCTCGCGTTAGGTACAATATTTCTCCTACGAGCGTGCGGAAATTGACATATTGTTTTTTTATTTGTTTTTGGATCTACTGATCCTAAAAGAAATGGTCAAAAATTTGATTTTTCAGGAATTAGAAGAAGTATAGAATTTTTAAAACGTATGTCGCTTCTTGAACACACAAATAAAAATAATTTCCTATTTGTACATGAAATCGATTGCTAATACATCAATTATTGACGTATTAGCAATCGAAGTTCGTTTTTCTTGGTAATATTTTATTTCATCTAATTCGTGATTGATAAAATAAGGATGGAATTATTCTAATGGGTATCAAAAATACTATTTAATTAATTATTTATTATTTACCTAACAAATGCGGAAAATGATACTTTATCGCACGCAAAGCGCAGTTTGGTCAAGCCGTTAAGGGTGGTGAAGGCACTTTCCGCATGTGTTAGGCACAACATTTTACCTATGAGCATCTACATCTCCAAGCAAAGGCAGTAATAAAATTAATTAACGATTCAGATTAATTAATGAAATTAGATTAAATTTAAAAATGATCAAAAATCCCTTTCCTAGAAGAGAAGGGATTTTTGATTAACTTTACCGCACTCTATGCGGTAAAGTAACTTTACCTACGAGCGTGCGGTAAAGTGCACTTTACCGCACTTATTTGCAAATGGAAATTGGCACTTTACCGCACACTATGCGGTGAAGTTACTTTACCGCATAGTGTGCGGTAAAGTTAACTTTACAGCATAGTATGCGGTAAAATGAACTGAAAAGTGTGCGGTAAAGTTAACTTTACCGTATAGTATGCGGTAAAGTAGACTTTGGTATTTATGATTAAAAATCCTTTCTTTTTCAGGAAATGGATTTTTGATCATTTCTAAAATCCAATCTAATTTCATTAAGTAATCTGATTCATTAATTAATTTTATTAATGCCATTTTTTGGAGATGTAGATGCTCATAGGTAAAATTTTGTACCTAACATATGCGGAAAGTGCCTTTACCGCCCTTAACGGCTTGACCGAACTCCGCTTCGCGTCGTTCGGTCAACTGCCATTGCGTGCGGTAAAGTATCACTTTCCGCATTTGTTAGGTAAATAACTATTATCTCACACTTTGCAGTCTACTTCACCACACACTATGCGGTGAAGTTAACTTTACCGTACACTATATGGTAAAGTAACTCAACCGCATGGTGTGCGGTAAAGTGCTACTTTCCATTAGCGAATCGGTGCGGTAAAGTGCACTTTCCACATGTTCGTAGGTAAAACTCATTGAAGTTGTCGATATTAGTCAGTACAAAAAGTTAATATCTTTGTTGAAGAGAAAGAACGGAGGAACGTAATTTCGAAAAAAAAAATTTTTTTCAGAAGCATGACATAAGGAGAAAAATTGAAAAAAAAAACTGTGTGGAAAAACTTTTCTCGCGCACGCCGGTCTGTTTTTTTTTTTTTTCACGCACACTGTGCGGAAAAGTGATACTTTCCGCACGCAAATCGGTGCTTGAAAACGCGTTTTCTGCACGCTTGTAGGAAAACCTTCATTAAAAACTGCTATTCCATCAAAGTTACTACCAGAACGTGATGTTAAGTAACACTTACCGCTGATTTTATAATATGAAATTAATTGAGTAACAATAATTATTGAGATTATCCGTCAATTAATTTAATGCTAATCGCTAAGCAGAAAAAGTTTTTCCATAATTTTTTAAAACCAAAAAATTATTAACGTAAATATTCTTAAAAGACATTCTTTTTCAAACTCCCCCTGTAAAAACATTACCAAGTACAATCGGGACCAGCGCCCTCGTATTTGCTTCTTATCTACAAATCGGCGCGTGCTGACATGATTTACGACCTTCCGCAAAAAAAGCCGGCTTTTTGAGGAGATCAAAGGAGTGACCGGACTTGTTCGAGGATCTTTAGACTTTGTTACAACCCATTACAAAAATGTGCTTCAGTGTGGAGAAGTCTAGCGCTATTAGCTATTCTACTCAACCACTTCAACTTGAAGCAAATGATTCAACAATTTGGCACATTTAAACTTAATTAATCTGCTTTTGCTTATAAAATTGGTATGTTTATGTATTTGTTTATTTTTTTGATGTTTGATTGATCAATGACACGCTACCTACCAACTTCACTCATTCATATAGAGATGGATGCTATGAATATTTAGTTCGATTTCTAGTATGAACGTTTAATGAAAATTTGAATAGGTACCTACATGAATTATAAGATTAAAATGTGCTAGATTGTTGCCAATTTCAGTTAGACAATGACAAATTGACTAGACTGAGGTTGCAGCTTGCAGACAAACAGACCTGAGTCCTTATTCTTGAAACAGGGGAGCAACATTCTCAGGAGAACGAATGTTCCGTCTTTCTCAATGATGTGCAAATAACAATATACCTGACAAAGACGAAACACTCGTTCTCCTGGGACGCTGCTCCCCGGTATCAAGAATAAGGCCTCTGGGGGCCGATTCTCGGCCAGGGAGTAGAGCTCCCCGAGAGAACAAATTTTTTCGTTTTTGTCATTTCCATTTACTTTTCGATTACGTTGACAAGGACAAAACATTCGTACTATCGGGGAGCTCTACTCCTTTAGACGCGAATTCGGCCCCTGATAGTGATTCAAAATTGAATTTAGAAATTTATATTCCAGTTCGATTTAATATGTTGCAAGCTATTTTTATACTTTCTATGGACTTCAAATATAGTTTGTTTAAAAATATAATAAACGAAACAATCCTTTCAAAAACAATTTTTTTTTTATTCAAATAATGAATACAATTACATATTAATATCACAAAAACATAAATACATTTTTACTTATAGCTAATCAGTCAAAAAAAAATACGTAAATAGTAACAGATTTAACAAATTAAAAATTAGTCAACTTCTTCAATCGTGGGTCCTGATTTTGCACCACCGAAACCTCCTGCTTGCTGTCCACAATTACTGCCTGGCATTCCGTAGTTGCTTTGTTGCTGCTGGCCACCTCCATAAAGTTTGGCCATAATCGGACTACATATTGAGGTAAGTTGTTTTTGTTTGTCCTCGAATTCCTCTTTTTCAGCTAGCGAATTGCTGTCCAACCATTTAAGAGCCTCTTCGCACTCTCTCTCCACTTTGGCTTTGTCATCAGAGCTAAGCTTGTCCCCACATTCTTGTGCAGCCTGCTTCAACTGAAAGATGTAAGCTTCCAGCTGATTTCTAGCAGTCACTTTTTGTTTTTGTTTCTCATCCTCTTCTTTGTACTGTTCTGCTTCGGAGAGCATTCTATCAATGTCAGCTTGTGATAAGCGGCCTTTGTCGTTTTTGATGGTGATATTGCGCTCTTTGCCTGAGCTGGTATCTTTAGCCGAAACATTAAGAATACCATTAGCGTCCAAATCGAAGGTCACGTCGATTTTTGGAACACCACGAGGGGCTGGAGGGATGCCAGTTAAATCGAAAGTTCCCAAAAGATTGTTATTCTTGGTCATGGGTCGCTCACCCTCAAATACTTGAATAGTGACTGCTGGTTGGTTGTCTGCATATGTGGTGAATGTTTGAGATTGTTTGCATGGGATTCTTGCATTTCTTTCTATGATTTTTGTCATAACTCCTCCAGCTGTTTCAATGCCAAGAGAAAGTGGCGCGACGTCGACAAGAAGTACATCCTGAATTTTGCTGTCTGTTACTCCATTAAGTACTGCTCCCTGTACTGCTGCACCATACGCCACTGCTTCGTCCGGATTGATGCTCAAATTAAGCTGCTTGCCATTAAAAAAGTTTTGCAGAAGTTGTTGGATCTTTGGAATTCTAGTCGATCCACCCACCAAAACAATATCGTGGATGGAGCCCTTGTCCATTTTAGCATCAGCAAGGGCTTTTTCAACTGGCTGGAGAGTTCCTCTGAATAGATCAGCATTCAGTTCCTCAAATCTCGCTCTGGTAACTTTAGTATAGTAATCGATACCTTCATATAGGGCATCAATTTCGATGGTGGCTTCGGTACTCGATGACAAAGTCCTTTTGGCTCGTTCAGCTGCTGTTCTAAGTCTTCTCAGGGCTCTAGGATTAGATCGGAGGTCCTTCTTGAATTTCCTTTTAAATTCATCGGCCAAATGATTGACCAGCCTATTGTCAAAGTCTTCTCCTCCAAGATGTGTGTCACCAGCTGTAGCCCGCACCTCAAACAGTGATCCCTCATCAATGGTTAGGATCGAAACATCAAAGGTACCACCGCCCAAGTCGAAGATGAGCACATTTCTTTCACCCTTCAGATTTTTGTCTAAACCATAAGCTAATGCGGCTGCAGTGGGTTCGTTGATGATCCTCATAACATTCAAACCTGCGATGACACCAGCATCTTTAGTAGCTTGCCTTTGAGAGTCATTGAAGTATGCTGGAACGGTGATTACTGCATCCTTAACAGATTGGCCAAGGTATGCTTCTGCTGTTTCTTTCATTTTTGTTAGGACCATAGAACTGATTTCTTCTGGAGCGAACCTTTTGATTTCTCCCTTGTGTTCGACTTGGATTTTGGGCTTGCCACAGTCGTTGATTACTTTAAACGGCCAGTGTTTCATATCTTGTTGAATTTTCTCGTCATCGTACTTGCGTCCAATTAATCTTTTAGCATCGAAGACGGTGTTGGATGGGTTCATGGCTACTTGGTTCTTGGCAGCGTCTCCAAGAAGACGCTCGTTGTCTGTGAAGGCGACATAACTGGGAGTTGTTCGGTTTCCTTGGTCGTTGGCGATGATCTCCACTTTTCCATGTTGCCAGACACCCACACAGGAGTATGTGGTGCCCAAATCAATACCAATTGCTGGAGCTTTTCTTGCCATTATTGATTTGCTTTCGTAAATTTCACTTGAAAAATACTGACAATAATTTTTGCTCTAATATTCACTTTAAAACGTCGTAAGGCGCGAACGTTAGCTTTCGCTTTCTCTCTAGTTCTGTTTGTATCGGTTGCTTGAATACTATTGAAAAGTCCGCAGAGCCGAGCGCCTTATATACGCCTGTCGAATTGACCCGAATCCGAGAGAATATTCGCGATCCACTACGCGCCGCTACACTCATGGAACATTGCAGAACAACATCGATTACGAGTCATATTCTATAGGGTGGGCCGAAAAAATATACAGGAAAATCTTTTCATTGAATTTTGAATTCAAGATATACATTTCTAATATGGAAAAGAATAAAATGCAAATACCGGAAATACTAAAGACTAATTTAATAACTCGGGCTGCAACTTTAAAACTAAGTTGGAAATATATGAACTGGATTTAAAATGTAGCGTATTAAATAGTTAGTAATTGGAATAAATATGTTTGTTCTAGACCTCGCAGTTTGTTTTCTTATTTTCTAACTCGAATAGTCAAAGTTAAACGATTTTATTAAAAATTTTGATCACGCTTTTTGTCCTTTTTTTCAACTCAAGTGTATAAGCAGGTATTTGAAATTTTGTTCAATAGGAAAAACAGAGTTCAGAGCTAAAGCAAGAATTGCTGGAGGTAAAACACTTTTTGTGGTTCTTTAAGACTTTCTAATGTTAATTGGTATTTATTGCATTTGAAGAAACGAAACTGATACGGCTGAAGCTGTCTTTGGAGACCCTGTATATAGGTAATTTTTCAATTAGAAAAAGAAAATCGAAGTGAGCTAGCGATTTTTCAAGGATTCTATCGTTATCGGAATCATGAATTTATGTGGGATTTTATGAGCTCACTGGGTATATACCCGTCCGTCCCACTCGAATCGGCGAGGATTTTCGAGAAACAAACGGAAGCTATCTACACGCGCCGTATGACGATATAACACAACGAACGTGTAAACAAAATATATTGCAGGCAGATTGCAGCACCTTTGTAATGTATATGTTATAGGGACAGCCAAAAACATTCTACAATTATTTCATTTAGTTTTCAGTTTTCATATCTTATTGAATCTAGAAAAAAAAAACAAAACACAAAGAGGTAGATATTTAAAACGCCGTTTGAAACAGATATAAAAAGTTTAAGATTCTGCTGATCTAGAATCAAAGACTAACAATGGGTTTCTTGCATGATTTTTTTTATTTGCTTATTAGAAAGAGGAGTCAAAATTAAGCTCAACTGTATTTTTTTTCCAATTTTTTTCGGACTTGCAAAGGCTCTAAATTTCGATTTGAAATTCAAATTTATTGGTGCCGTGACGTCACGGCACCAAATTTCTGATTGGTCAGTTTTATCCAGTGCTGCCCAGATATTATGGTTTTCATGTAAACTTTTCCTGGCGGGATAACTAAATCGATATATCGAATTCACATATCGGACGGAATATGGAATCGATTCTCATTCCTATGAAAAACTTAACCCAACTTTTTAAATTCAAATTCATTATAATCATTATTCATTATTTATTTTTATCTAAGCCTGTCCAAAACTCGAAAACAGGCAGAATTGGCACTGAAGGCAGTGAAGGCACACAAACCATCAAGAAACAAACCATAACCAGCATAAGAGAGCATAAGGCCATTATGTCGTTCATAATTAAATACCTACTCATTTTCTAGTGTGTGCCTCTAAATTTTTAAGGTGCGTTTATACAGCGCATAGGTAGCACCACAGCCTCCTACAGTTAACAAGCCATGAAGTTGGAAATGACGGCAACGTCGCGTATGGTCCTGTTTTGTTATTGCGGTTATGTGTTTCTGTGTATTGCTTTCATTGTGTATTGTTGCAGTTTAGTATTTTTGTGGGCATTATTGATGAAAAAGTAGATAGAAAGACGCCCATATATTGCTCATATTTAGTTGATACCTGTTCCTTTGTGCTTTGATTGCAAATTTTTAGCAAATGGGTACAAGAGCAAAAATGAAGGTAAGGTAAGGTAAAACAATAAAAACAATATTAATATTTGTGTGCAAGAGCATAGGTCTCGATATATTACCTAAGATATTTAAACTTGTTCCAGATGCCATGAAACTGCTGTGTTCCTGGGTGCAAATCGAACTATAGGAGTTCCTTAAAAACTGAAGAAATGCAAACATTTTCATTTCCAAAAAAATTCTGAATTGCAGAAGTTGTGGATGAAAGCAAAACACCAAGATAATTATACCCGAGATTATACCATAACGAAAAATTCTGTGGTGTGTTGTAAACATTTTGAAGAAACCGAAAAGATTAGATTTGAAACAAACGAGGATGAAGGAGTAATTCGAGAGTTCAAACTAGAACGTCCAACTCTTAAAGGTACCTCTTATTTTCGAAAATCAGCTCAAGTATTTGAATAGACCTGCCTTCCGAGAAAATATCGAAGAAAGGAAAAGTTAGATTTTCAAAAGACATACTGAAACTGTCGAAAATTATGGAAGTTGTATTTCTCTTACGTAGGCCTATAACACTTTAGAATTTAGAAATATATTTATTTAAATAGCTATATTATACATTGAATTACTGTTTTTGACCCTTTAGTACAATAAATGATGCATTTTTTGTCATTCATATTAACAAAATAAAAAATTTATACTTAAAAACAAACAGCACCAGCACCACTTGGCGGTAAGATTGCGATGTTGCCTTTTTAACTTCATGGCTTGTTAACTGTAGGAGGCTGTGGTACCACATAAGAAATAATATAAAATAAGATATAATATAGTAAATAAGAATTTTGTGGCGTTTATACAGAAAATAACATAATATAAGATATAATTTCTAACCAATCAGCTGGTACTTGTACTTATGTAAATTCTACCGAAAACACATATTTGATAAAAAAAATTATTAATTAATAATTCAGCAGAACACGATAATAAATGCTGAATTCCAAAAAATTACCAAAAGTTGAAACCAAAATCAAAATAATTTTGTTTTGTTTTGAATGTTTTGTTTTGAATGTTTTGTTTACTTCCCTGCAATCATGTCGAATCAAGAGAGGAGCATGTGCAGATCCGTTTTCACATAAGATAAGACATAAAATTTAAAAGTTAACCAACTCTGTTATTTCTATGTTTGTTATTTTCTGTATAAACGCCATAAGGGGTTTTCATAAGGTCAACTTTTTATGTTGTTATTTCTTATGTTATGTCGTGGCTGTATAAACCCACCTTTACAAGTTTCTACTCAATAAGCATTAAGGGAATCAATTTGTCTGGGGAAGGTTGCTCTACCTGCATTTTACTAATACCTACCTACCTACCTAGGCTACCTATACCTTTCATGTGAATTTTTTTCCGAAAGCATATGCTCACTTCTGGCCAGGTTTCCGGAATCGGCTTTTACAAACCGTTTTCCATTCTTTATCACAAACAAAATAGACAATAATTACCTAACAATAAAATTATTGTTATTTTTCTTTTAAGTGGTTTATGGGAAATAAAACACGAGTATAATTTTTATGTGTCTGTATTCCATAGCTACCCTACCAGTTTCTCTAAAGACTAACTTTTTACATTTTCACAGGCAAAAAAATCCTTTTTCTTTTTTCTTCAAATTACACTGCCCCAGACTGCTATTTTTTGTTGTTAATTTAATTATTGTTTATTTTGTTTGTGATGGGCCAGGGGTCACTGACCTATTAGTAAACACAAATCCCTTTTATCGTTTTCGTACTTTACTGTGCCGGACTAGTACAGATATTGATTTCTTTGTCTATAATTCGCATTTAGACAAGGCAAGAAAATTGTCGAGACTAGGCGATACTTCAATAGATGTCATTCTCCTCTATCAAGTCAAAAGTAGGGCTGTACCAATGTCGATACACAAAGCGATTCTGATATATATATGCATCCTTTTTTGTTCGATGAGTTAAAAAAGAAAAAAAAAGGATTCGTTTGGAACATGAAAATTTGGCAATCAGTGATTTTTGATTGGTGGAAAAATATAGCGCAAAATTCAAATAATCTGTTATTTTTTCTTTCAATTTCTGGCTTCAAGATTAAAAAAAAAATTAACCAACCATACTTTTATGTAGTACATAAATAGTATATTATGCAATGATCATGTAATGATAGCCATTAATACACGAGCATGTTGTAGGATACGAAACTCGCCTGCGGCTCGTTTCGTATCCTACAACATGCTCGTGTATTAATGGCCATTACATGAGAGTTGCATACACTATTTTTTCTACTGCCATTGATAAAATTTATGATATTTATATATGTCAACATTATGCTTAACTTTGAATAGAGATTTCATAATTGAGTCATCCATACAGTTGAAGGTTTAATTTTTTATTGTAGTTCTTCAAAATATACTATCAAAACATTTTCTGAGAAGGACGATGTGTTTTTGGTGTTTCCAGTCCATAAATTGTCCATAAATTTTTCGTAAATTTTCTTGGACTTGTCCGGTAGTATATTATTACCTGCATTTGTCGCCCTTTCTGTAATTTCTGGAGGTGTTAGTGAAAATTCTTCGTTATCGCTCAATATTTCCATAATAATGCCTTCTCCCAAACTTAAGGTATTAATTTTTAATAACAATTTGAGGTATTTTTGTTTATAAAATTATTGTTTTTCGCTAAATTACCATAGAAAAGCTATAAACAGAGTGCTGTCATCATTCAAAAAAAAAATAATTCAAAATTTGTTAACTGGTGGCGCCATCTATTGACAATGTATAATAATGATAAAAGTAAAAATTCTTCCTTATCACTCATTATTTCTATAATAATTATTCTTTGTCCCAAACTTTAGGTAACTTTTAAACAATTCGAAGTCTTTTTTATAGCTATCAAAATAATTGTTTTACGCAAAATTACCGTTAAAAATGTTCAATATCTTAACTAGTGCTGCCATCTATCAACATTGCATAATACTAAAAATGAGTATTATAATGAAAATCTGTATCGTAATGAAGTTCATTATAATACAGATTTTAATCGTTTAATAGCGTTTTATGAAATGTCAGTAGAAAAATACACTTTCGTTACAGATAAATTATTTACCTAATTTTGATTGAGTGTAAGAGGTCTATTTTAACCAGGGTGCAAAAGTATCATGATGATGATATTTATATAAATATCAAAATATCCGATATTTACTGGTATAATACCAATATCTATATTGTTAGGTATACATAATCTATAGTTGATGTTAGAGAATTACAGATACAGTCACAACACATTTATTAAATTGATCATCATTAGTTATGCTCTTAAAAGATTCAAGTCATTTTTATGGCTCTGTAAGATAGTGGCATCATCTGCGAAAAGTGTAAATTTGCCATCTATGTACAAAATTCCAAAATAAACCTAGAACGGTGGAAACATTGTACAAAATAAAGGTAACAACTGAATTCATAAACTGAATTCAGGGCCTCAAAGCGACTCATAAATCCATTGCAAGTTCAAATTTGCATAATAAACTTCCAATTTGATCCAATAACAAACAACCAATATATGATATTTTCAGGCAGTCACATTTTTTGAGACACGGTATATCATTCAGCGCTCAAGCTCGAGTAAATTCCATAATATTGTGGAAGGTTGGGGATAAAGCGTTTCCAAGGCAGAACGTTCTAGACCGGTTCAACGTAGTTGTCCAATCGTTTTTTGAGGCAAATTTAGCAGAGGCATTGTCAGAGCGTAGAATGTGCGGCTGGGTTTGACCCTTCTAGAAAGGTCCATGCAGCCACAAACCCAAATAGCCTGATTAAAAAGCAGAGTATTTTCTAGATTTTAGATGGATTTTTATCAACGTATTGTCGTGTTCGTTTCATATGGATTATTTTAATTAAATAGCTAATTATTAATTATTATATTACTTATATTGCCTTGTTTTAGATTTTGTTTGATAAGGATTACAAAAATATATTTTTTTTCCGGATATTTGTGAATAATCCATCTGGAGAACATGCATCAATTTGCAAAAATTGGAATTCATAAATATTACAGGGGAAATTGATTTCTAAGCGGGTCTGCAGCAAGCTCAAATAATAATTGTGGCAAACTGAAATCTTCAACTCTACGAGATTTAATAGATATTCTGTTCTGAAGAATTATATTGATATAATACCTGCGAAATCAAGAGGTTTTTTGAAACGTAGGTAATTTAGATAATTTCTCCTAATTTAATTAGTCCATGAATTTAATAAAACTCTTGTCGTTCGTGAATTGTGAAAAATGTTTTATGTTTTTCACTTGTTACATGATATACTATTGTGCCCCATAGTTTTCTTGGGCCCCTTCCAACTGTTCACATGAAAAAATGATTGAACTGCCTTTGCTAATAAAATCGGCTGATTAGAACTAAATGTGTGAAATATGTTTTGAATACATGTGCATTGAATTTAATGGGTTTAATTTGAGACATAAATTGAACAGCATTAGAATAGGTATTATTATCTATACCTGAATGTTTTTCTTGCTATCAATCATTGATTGATTAATGACCTGTTACCTACCAACTTCTATGCTAATGAATATTTTTAGCTCGATTTCTAGTATGTATGTTTAATCTAAATTTAAATAGGTACTTTGAGATTGCATCAAAACAGACCTGATAGTGATTCAAATATAAATGAATTTCGTAATTTATATTCCAGTTCGATTTAATATGTTGCATGTCATTTTGATTCTTTCTATGGGCTTTAAATATAATTTGTTTAAAAATATAATAAATAAAACAATCCTTTCAAAAACAAATAATTTCTTTATTCAAATAATAAATACAATCACATATTATTAATATTACAAAAAAATAAATATATTTTTACTTATAGCTAATCAGTCAAAAAAAAAATACATAACTAGTAACAAGATTTAACAAATCAAAAATTAGTCAACTTCTTCAATAGTGGGTCCTGATTTAGTACCACCAAAACCTCTTGCTTGCTGTCCACAGTTACCTGGCATTCCGTAGTTGTTTTGCTGTTGCTGGCCACCACCATAAAGTTTGGCCATAATCGGACTACATATTGAGGTAAGTTGCTTTTGTTTGTCCTCAAATTCTTCTTTTTCAGCTAGCGAATTGGTGTCCAACCATTTAAGAGCCTCTTCGCACTCTCTCTCCACTTTGGCTTTGTCATCAGAGCTAAGCTTGTCCCCGCATTCTTGTGCAGCCTGCTTCACCTGGAAGATGTAAGCTTCCAGCTGATTTCTAGCAGTCACTTTTTGTTTTTGTTTCTCATCCTCTTCTTTGTACTGTTCTGCTTCGGACAGCATTCTATCAATGTCAGCTTGTGATAAGCGGCCTTTGTCGTTCTTGATGGTAATATTACGTTCTTTGCCTGAGCTGGTATCTTTAGCCGAAACATTAAGAATGCCATTGGCATCCAAATCGAAGGTCACGTCGATTTTTGGAACACCACGAGGCGCTGGAGGGATGCCAGTTAGATCGAAAGTTCCCAAAAGATTGTTATTTTTGGTCATGGGTCGTTCCCCCTCAAATACTTGAATAGTGACTGCTGGTTGGTTGTCTGCATATGTGGTGAATGTTTGCGATTGTTTGCATGGGATTCTTGCATTTCTTTCTATGATTTTTGTCATTACTCCTCCAGCCGTTTCAATGCCAAGAGATAGTGGTGCGACGTCGACAAGCAGTACATCCTGGATTTTGCTGTCTGTTACTCCATTTAGTACTGCTCCCTGTACTGCAGCACCATACGCTACTGCTTCGTCCGGATTGATGCTCAAATTAAGCTGCTTGCCATTGAAGAAGTTTTGCAAAAGTTGTTGGATCTTTGGAATTCTAGTCGATCCACCCACCAAAACAATATCGTGGATGGAGCCCTTGTCCATTTTAGCATCAGCAAGGGCTTTTTCAACTGGCTGAAGAGTGCCTCTGAATAGATCGGCATTCAGTTCCTCAAATCTCGCTCTGGTAACTTTGGTATAGTAATCAATGCCTTCATATAGAGCATCAATTTCAATGGTGGCTTCTGTGCTTGATGACAAAGTCCTTTTGGCTCGTTCAGCTGCTGTTCTAAGTCTTCTCAAAGCTCTAGGATTAGATCGAAGGTCCTTCTTGAATTTCCTTTTGAATTCATCAGCCAAATGATTGACCAGCCTATTGTCAAAGTCTTCTCCTCCAAGATGTGTGTCACCAGCTGTAGCCCTCACCTCAAATAAAGATCCCTCATCGATGGTTAGGATAGAAACATCAAAGGTACCACCGCCCAAGTCGAAAATGAGCACATTTCTTTCACCCTTCAGATTTTTATCCAAACCATAAGCTAATGCGGCTGCAGTGGGTTCGTTTATGATCCTCATAACATTTAAACTTGCGATGACACCAGCATCTTTAGTAGCTTGTCTTTGAGAGTCATTGAAGTATGCTGGAACGGTAATAACTGCATCCTTAACGGGTTGGCCAAGGTATGCTTCTGCAGTTTCTTTCATCTTTGTTAGGACCATAGAACTGATTTCTTCTGGAGCGAACCTTTTGATTTCTCCCTTGTGTTCAACTTGGATTTTGGGCTTGCCACAGTCGTTGATTACTTTAAACGGCCAGTGTTTCATATCTTGTTGAATTTTCTCGTCATCATACTTGCGTCCAATTAATCTTTTAGCATCGAAGACGGTGTTGGATGGGTTCATGGCTACTTGGTTCTTGGCAGCGTCTCCAAGAAGACGCTCGTTGTCTGTGAAGGCGACATAACTGGGAGTAGTTCGATTTCCTTGGTCGTTGGCGATGATCTCCACTTTTCCATGTTGCCAGACACCCACACAGGAGTATGTGGTGCCCAAATCAATACCAATTGCTGGAGCTTTCCTTGCCATTATTGATTTGCTTTGATAAACTTCACTCGAAAAATACTGACAATGATTTTATCCGCTTTAAACTTCGTAAGCGTGAGCGTTTAGTTTCTTTTCTCTCTACTTGCGCTTGTATCGCTATTGCTTGCTCGAATACAATTGAAAATCCTGGGACAGCCGAGCGCTATATATACGCCGATCGTGCGGGCCCGAATCAGCACGAATACTCTAGAAGCAGACGGAAGCAAACACGCGCCGCCAAACACATGGAACTTAACAGAACAAGACAAATATTCTATAGGGAGAGCCAAATATTTTTAAATTGGATTTATCTAATGTCATGAAATTTTTTGAATTTTAAATTTTGAAATGGATATTATTAGGTTCAAGATTCACATAATCTAATAGGCGAAAATTGTCAATTAATAAATAGATCAGGCGGTTGAGAATGAAAATTTACCTTTCAATATTATTTAATTTTTTTTTTTTTTTGGAACATTTTGGTAGCTACTGGGTGTTCTATTAACTAGTATGCAACTGCCTAGTTTTTGGTTTGCGACCATCACTATAGACCTACAACTAGCACAGAACGATTAAAATAGTTATTTAAACAAGTTTTGAAAACGACTTTTTTCGCACGGCGAGACAGTTTGTTGGATCGAGCCAGTGCCACAAGTCGAGCAAGTGCGAAAAAAGGTTTTCAAAGGAGTTTTTTACAATGCTTTTCCTACAACTGCAAAAAAAAACAACCAAATATGTAATTTTTATTTGTTAGAAAACAAATCATAGACATCAGAAATTAGTGACAATCGCAATTTATGTCATGTCATGTCAGGATGATAGGAACAAAATAAATGGAAAACTGATGAGAAGCGTGTGAAAAAGTTTTTCGCACGGTGAGGAGCGTGTGAAAAACTTTATCGCACGTTGTGCGAAAAACTCTATTTTCAGAGGTTGCCTAGCGTGCGAAAAAATCCATTTTCAGAGGCAGTCGTAGGAAAAATATTTTTTCTACGACTGATCTAGAAAGCTATTAAAAACGCACTACTAACTTACCTGGAAAATCAATTATTCCTCACAGCGTGCGAAAAGTAACTTTTCACACGCTAAAATAAAAATGACACTTCTACTGAATTTTTGTTTTGCAAGTACCTCTGAGTGCATTTAACGTACGTACCAAAATGGTTCGTTGATTATAACCCTAAATAATTTAAAAAAAAAAAAAAAAATTAAACCTCAATGTGAATATAGTTATTTCGCAGTCGTAGAAAAAGTATAGTGTGTAACGCGTGTGAAAAGCACTTTTCACACTGGTGCGGTTTGTGCCACTGCACGGCTCGTGTCACCAAACTTCCCCACGCGTGTGAAAAGTGCTATTTTCAACACTTGTTGCACAATATACTATGACAAAATTAGGTGTCAGAGAGGAAAAGATAAGTAGGTGTATTTTATTTTCAAATATTTTTTACTTCAGTATTGCTTAGTAACGGTTTTAATATACAGGGTTGTCGTTATGTAGGAAACGGTCTGATATTTCAGAACCAGCTTGAAAAAAAATTACAATATTTCCTTCCTGGGGGTTTTTGGGAATGCCTAATTCAATGGTGGTATTTGCAATATTGCCAATTTTACCGTTTCTAAGATGTCGTATGTAACTTGATTTTTTTAAATGGATGCCCCTCTTAATTCTTATTGTAATTGATTCAGCGTCCCAACATTATTAAAACCTCTAAATGCCACAACTCCATTTTACTTAGTTTTTGAAATATGGCAACACAGATTTTTTGTTGAAATGTATGGAAACAGTCTCGTATTTCAGAAAAGACTTTGGCAAAATGTAGAATATTCCCTACCAGGGGGTTTTTAGGAATGCCCGATTCAATGGTGGTATTTGCAATGTTGCCAAGTTTACCGTTTCTAAAATGCCGTATGTAACTGCCCGTAAGGGCATCCATTTAAAAAAAAACAAGTTACATACGGCATCTTTTAAACGGCAAACTTGGCAACATTGCAAATACCACCGTTGAATCGGGAGCTCCCAAAAACCCCCAGGTAGGGAATATTGTACATTATGCTAAAGTCTTTTCTGAAATACGAGACTGTTTCCATACATGTCAACCAAAAATCTGTATTGCCAGATTTCATAAACCAAGTAAAATGGGAGTTTTTACATTCAGGGGTTTAAGTAATGTTGGGACGCTGAATTATTTACAATAAAAATAAATGGGGGCATCCATTTAAAAAAATCAAGTTACATACGGCATTAAGGGAACGGTAAACTTGGCAACATTGCAAATATCACCATTGAATCGGGCATTCCCGAAAACCCCCAGGTAGGAAATATTGTAATTTTTTTATTTGTCACTCATTTGTAAAACGTCATTTATCAAGTCAAAACATAAACAACGGAAATTGATTTTTACCAGTTACTGGCTCTACTGACTTGTAAAATTGACAGCTAAACTGTAAAAACTTTTTACAAGTCAGTAGGGTCAGTAGAATTATTTATAAAAATTGTATTACCTATCTATTAATTTTTTTTATCCCATTTTGACGTTTAAAAATGACATTATCGAACGCATAACAATAAAGGTAAGTAGACGTTTATCACCTCAGTGATTTAAAAACATTTTAACTCACTCTCGGCATTTTAAGTCACTCTGCCCAACTAAAAATCTGAAGCCTCAGTGATTTAAAATATTTTTAACTCACTCCCGGCATTTTTCCTTGTACATAGGTACTTTATCTTTTAAATTTCCACAAAATGTGATAAAATTTTGTATACATCGCGTGAGTTAAAAATTTTATTCATTCGAAGAAAATTAACCCACTCGGGGCTAGAGGGTTAAACTTTCTTCTCATGAATAAACATTCATTTAACTCACTTGGTGTATAAATAACTAATATATTGTTTACGAATGAGTTACAAATAAATTATTGTACATCATACGCTAGGTATCAGTTTCTACTGGCTCTTGAAGGTGACAAGCTCGCCTGACGGCTCGCTAGTCATTTCCTTCAATCACCAGTAAAAACTGTTTTACCTGGCTAATAATCGAAATAGTTATTTACCTAACCAGTGCGGAAAGTGGACCTGACGCGACGGCAGTTGCACGAACGACGCGAAGCGGAGTTCGGGCAAGCCGTCGAGTGCGGTAAAGTCACTTTTCGCACGTGTTAGGTACAAAATTTTTCCTTCGGAGCACATAATTTTTGGAATGTAAATCTAATTAGAAGAAAAAATGCTAAAAAGTAGCAAACATTGATTGATAAAAACAATAAATATTTCTATTTAATGCATTACGCGGAGTAAATACATTATTTGTATGTTTTTTCTAAATTTCGCTACAGTGCGGTAAAGAATCTTTACCGCACTGAGAAAAAAGGTATTGAAAATCAAGGTAAAAATAAATTGCAACTGGTGGCTGATTAATAATTTTCATGTCAAAATTAATATGACAAGAATTTGGCTAACCTGGTCTGTATCGGTGGCATTTGTCAAAATTTGTTGCGTTGCATTTTGTTTTTCCCATGGCAGCAAATCAATATTTTAATTGGCGTCTAAAGATACTACATAGGAATATCAGATAGATTCGTGTTTTGTGGTTCAAATTTTCAATTTTTTGGTATAAAATAAATTCTTGAGAGATGGAGACCTTCAATGAAGAAATATTCGAAGCAGGAAATGCAGCAGTCGGCTCTTTGATTCCACAAAAATCCCAGGATCGATACAATTGTCGTAAACCAATAAACTCTTCATTAATAATACGATGCTCACTATACATTTATTTACAGTAAATTCCATCATCTGTTTAGTTTACCTCCATGTTTTAATGATAGGTACTTTATAACTTTATTACTTATTTTATATCCTACTGAACTATTAAAACCATATAATACCTTGGTTACGATAATCATAAACAGGGTCTTAACTCCCAAGGGAGTTAAGGATTTTCATAACTCCCAAGGGAGTTAAGGAAGGGAGTTAAGGATATCATAACTCCCAAGGGAGTTAAGGATTTCCATAACTCCCGCTTTTACCTTGAATAGGTAACACTTTGACAAAAAATAGAAATTTTGATTTATGGCTTATTCCTTTATAAAAATAGACAGAATACAGTAAATTCAGTAGGATATAAAATTATCTATGTACCACGGGAATTATCAGGAGTTAATACCCACGGGCAATTGGTGTCCCTCGGGCCGGAGGCCCTCGGGACACAAACGTTGCCCTGGGGTATTAACACCTGCATAATTCCCTTGATACATAAATAACTATAAGGCTTGGAATTATTATACAGCTTCTTTCTATGATTTCTATTGCAAGAACCCCAATTATTATCCTTGCCGCCAAGGCGCCAGAGACTGTAGAGTAGACCCTTCTTTTATTTTATTGTCTAGACGGCCAGAATTTCCTTGTACCTTTAGAATTTTAGTGTTTATGATTTTATTTCACAAACTTTCCAAAATAAACTTTACATCTGTATAGAATTAGGTACCTTTATATTTTATTACTTGAAGACGACGCCCTCCTTAAGGACATCTCATGAAGCCGTTTTCTTGGGAGAAGAAAGACTGAAGACAAGACACTCTGAATCCGGGCTTCAAACCGAAAACACGAAGTTATTTTAAATTAGTCAAAGCTTCCCTCTTGCCAAGCTATTTAATTTTATTTTACTTTTAATAAACGAAACCTTTTTTTTAAACGAAAGTTAGAGTTTCAATTGCCGAGTCGGGACGATTATAACACAATGAAGAATATGAACAATTACAAACGTATTATTAAAAGAGTGCGGTAAAGAATTTTTACAGCACTGAGTGCGGTAAAGAATTTTTACAGCACTGGGTGCGGTAAAGTACCCCCTACGGCACGCAAATGCGTGCGGTAAAGTGTACTTTACCGCACGCGAGTAGGAAAATACTATTTCAAGCCAGTTCTGAAATATCAGACCGTTTCCATTATATACAATTCTTGGAGATGTATTCAACTTTATCCTATGTAGCCACTAAACAATATCATGTTTTGGTTTTGCAATTTACCAATAAATATGTATAGGCAAAAAGGTGGTTAAAAACTAAAAAAGAAGTTATTGGCAGAGCAGAACTTTTGTAATTTTTTGCTTTTTTCTAAAGATTTCAATAACTACGAACTGAGTTCAAAGTGAACTCAGATCCTAAAGGAACTCATAAATTCATTGCAAGTTTAAACTTGTTAGTTTCTTCCATTTTTATGATAAACCGAGTTACATTATACAAAAAAAAAATCAATAGCGATACAGTCAGTCGCATTGTTATTGCGACACTGTATATTCAGGGTTCAAAGCTATCTGTGGAAGATTCGCGATTCACGTTTTCAATGAGGCTTCCGAGGGAGGAGTTCTAGAATTCCTATAAGTGCGGCTAGATCAAACGATTGTGAAGTCCTTTGTTAGTTAACAAAACTAGATTGTGTCAATGTCAATATGACATTGTTTCTGTCTGGCACAGATAGATACAGAATAAGGAGTGATTATTTTAAAGGGGTCTAGAACGATCCTCACAGACTGTGGAGGCTGGATTAAAAGTTGTCTTCTTGAATTGTGAGATTGAAAGTTTTCATGAATTAAAAAAAGATAATACTCGCGTCGAAATTGAGAGAAATCCACCTGAAATGTTAGCGATATGATATAAGAACAAAGTTTTGCGAGATAGAACAACATTCAGAGTTTATTTCCCAAAAAAGTCAAATAAATCGCGTTTTGTTTTTGATTTTGGGCTCCGTCAAGTTAGCCCCCCCACATTCGAATTTTCTAAAAAAATTGCAACCACTTACTGTGCTCGAAGTGTGCTTTACTGTGCCGATGATATTTTGAACTGTGCCGTTTCGATAACAAAGTTATAGGAAAAAATAGATGAGGGGCTAACTTGACGCTCAGCCCCCCCAAAATTTTGGAAATCAGATGAAACCAAAAAGGATTCTTATCCATTCTGAAGTGTGCTGAACTGTGCCGTATCACGTTTTTCTCAAAATTTCCATATTCGGTCATTTTCCGACAAAATCCTACTGGGGGGCTAACTTGACGCTCAGCCCCCCCAAAATTTTGGAAATCAGTTTAAACAAAATTGAATTCTTATCCAATCTGAAGTGTACTGAACTCTGCTGAATCAGGTTTTCTCAAAATTTACATACTTATTCGGTTATTTTCCGACAAAATCCTACTAGCTAACTTGAAGTTTAGCTCTGAGAATTTACATACATACCATCCATTAGGTTAATATCGGGAAATGGCCAAACATGGAAACTTGGAATAACCTGATCAGGCACAATTCAGCTCACTTCAGATTTAATAAGAATAAGAGTCCGTTTTTCTT